>CM061142.1:179715657-179740684 GCA_030789695.1 Scilla litardierei
CCAATCTCCAGGAAAAAAAGCAGACATCAGAGGATATGTTTGCTTTTGTCGCAAGATTAGCTTTTACATTTGGTATGGTAAGACACTGAAGGACTTCAGCATTGAAGTCATGAAAATGGAAAGTGGCTGCACCCTGATTCCAATATTAAAGAAATACAGGCATCAATTCAGCCCAAATAAACAAATTTTAATAACGGTAATTCTCTTACCTCAATAATTGTAAAGATCCCAGGGAGCCCATGACCACATCCAAGCTGACAAAAGGAAAATTTAGCATGCTTGATTAAGTTATAACCCCAGAGAATCAAGGTCCACGTTGTATATTGTTATTTTAGAGTAGCAAAAGGAATTTGGTATTAAACTGATGCAATCCTCAACCTGAGTAGATCTCTTCCACGAGGTTAAAAAAAGAATGATTTGTTTGTTGGTATATCTTTACATTCAATTTAAAGATTAACATGTATAATGAACTGAATGAGTTTCTTCTATGTCAAATGTGTTTAGCCAAATCCAAGTGGATCTATTCGAGTGACAAAGATCACATGAGTTTCCAAATGGGGTTGAGGTTAACAGGATTTAAGTTCTCATTCTGCATGTAATTTAGCAAACATGATGTAATTTTTGTAATTTAGCAAACAATTATCTCATTTGGTAAACAATTTGCAGTATGTACTTTAATTTAGTTAACAATGTTAACCAAATCCTGCAAACATTGTTTTTTAAGTTCTCATTCTGCATGTAATTTAGCGAACTGGATGTAATTTACCAAACAAAAATTCAACATGATGTAATTTAGCAAATGCATGTAATTTAACAGGATGTAAGTTCTCATTCTTTAACATGATGAGAACAATCTGTAATTCTCATCATGTATTATGCAAGTTGTTAATTTATGTTTTCCTAGAACCTCACTATTATAAAGTTGCATAGTATTGGCTTTGTTTATCTGAAGTTGCTAATTAATATGAAGTTGTTAAACATGATAGTGTGAGCTTTGTCAATTTAACAATGAGGAAGGGAGGGAGGAGGAGAAGGGGAAGCTGAAGGTGGTTACGAGATTTAAGCAGAGGCCGACAATTGGAAAATTCAATGGCGTTTTATATAATCTGATGGCGACGAATTCGCCCGTTACAAAGTCTGCCAAGTTTTTGAGAGATTTGGCTTCGAATGTGATTGTAAAGTGGGCAAAGAAGTGAGCACATTAACTTTGTTAAATTAACATCCTGGATATTTGCATAATGTCAAGTACATTTTTTTGCCTGGATTAGCACTCACCCAATCAAATTATTGTTGAATTAACCTTGTTGAATTAACTTTATTGAGCACATTAATAGTGGATATCTTGGATTGACATTTACTTTGGATTGACTTTGTTGAGCACATTAACAGTGGATATCCAGGCAAAAATGATCAGTGGATATCTTGGATTGGCAAAGCAAAAAAAGTTCTTAATTTAACTTGCTGATGTAAGTGTTAATTAATATCATTGATGTATTATGTATGTGCTCAACAATAATATGCTCAGGATGTATTATTATGTGCTTAATTTAACTTTGGATTGACTTTGTTGAGCACATTAACAGCGGATATCCAGACAAAAAAATGATCAGTGGATATTTTGGATTGGCAAAGCAAAAAAGTGCTTAATTTAACTTGCTAATGTATGTGTTAAATAATATCCAGGATGTATTATTTAAGTTAACTTGCTACATGTATTTAACTTGGTGTTAAATAACACATACAGCACGTAGTTAACTTAAGCCTATGAATTATGCAAGTTAACTACAGAATATTATGTATTATGCAAGACAACACATCAGTATAATACATAAAGGATAAATGTATCAATTGCATTATGCATAATATTGGATGTTAAATTAAGCCGTATGTATTTTGCAAGTTTAATACAAGATATCTATTATACATTTGACAACGTTTTTTGAATTCTAGGGCTGACTGCAACAAGATAAAGAGTGGCTAAGATTTCATCTTGGTAAATCAATGGTTAAGAATGGATTTTGTGAAAATTTTAATGGAAAAACTTAAATTTTGGTGGAAAAAATGTCTTGGTAACCAAAACTTTAAAATTAGAAGTGTCTTGGAAAAGATTGTGGAGATTAAATTTGGGGGTAAATTGCCTTGGGAACCTAAACATTGAAATTAGAAGTGTCTTGGAAAAGATTGTGGAGATTAAATTTGGGGGAAAAGTGCCTTGAGAACCTAAACTTTGAAATTAAAAGTACCTTGGAAAAAATTGTGGAAAAACTTGATCCATTAAATTAAGAAAAATAAAAAATTTATCCTAAAACAATTTAGCGGAACAACAAATTAGCATAAAAATACCCTGAGGTTTGTTGTTCCGTGCCGAAGGCGCCTGCGCCATTTTTATACGCTAATTTGTTGTTCCGCACCGAAGGCGCGGGCGTCAAATTTGTTGCTCGACGCCGAATTTGTTGTTCCGCACTGAAGGCGCCTGCTCCGAATTTGTTATTTCCGCGTCGAAGGTGCTTGCGCCGAATTTGTTATTATGCGCCACGCCGAAGGCGCCCGCTAAATTTTTTTACGCTAATTTGTTGTTCCGCGCCGAAGGCGCAGGCGCCAAATTTGTTGTTCAACGCCGAACGTGCCTGTGCCGAATTTGTTGTTCTGTGTTTGTTGTTCTGCACCGAAGGCGCATACGTCAAATTTGTTGTTCGACGCCGAATTTGTTGCTCCGCGTCAAAGGCACCCGCTAAATTTTTTACGCTATTTTGTTGTTCTGCGCCAAAGGCGCGGGCGCCAAAGGCGCGGGCGCCAAAGGCGCGGGCGCCAAATTTGTTGTTCGACGCCGAAGGCGCCTACGCCAAATTTGTTGTTACGCGCCGCGCCGAAGGCGCCCGCTAAATTTTTTTACGCTAATTTGTTGTTCCACACCGAAAGTGCAGTCGTCGAATTTGTTGTTCGACGCCAAATTTGTTGTTCTGCACCGAAGGCACTCGCGCTTGATTTTTTTACGCTAATTCATTTTTCCGCGCCGAAGGCACGAGCGCCAAATTTGTTGTTCGATGCCGAATTCGTTGTTCCACACCAAAGTAACCTGCGTTGAATTTGTTGTTCCGCGCCGAAGGCGCCCGCTAAATTTTTTACGCTAATTTGTTGTTTCGCGCCAAAGGCGCATGCGCCGTGCATGCGCCAAATTTGTTGTTCGAAGTCGAATTTGTTGTTCTGCGTCGAAGGCGTCCGTGCCGAATTTGTTGTTTCATGTTTGTTGTTTCGCGCCTAAGGCGCCCGCACCGATTTTTTATGCTAATTTGTTGTTCCGCACCGAAGGCATGGACGCCAAATTTGTTGTTCGACGTCGAATCTGGTGTTTCGCGTCGAAGGCACCTGCGTCGAATTTGTTGTTCTACGACGAAGACGTCCACGCCGAAGGTGCCCGTGCCGCTAAATATTTTTACCCTAAATTATTTTTCTGTAAAATTTTGGCTGTGAAAATAATTTTTCGGGGAACAAAGATTTCGCGAGGAAAATCTTAAATGAACCGTGCCCGCGGGCACGTGTTATGATTAGTGTGTGTATATATATAAGTTGTAATACGTGTACAGTATATGTGTGTGTGCGCTATTTAAGACGTCATTTAGATTTACTAGATTCAGTATTCAAGTGTTTAGAAGATAGTATTTAAATCTAAGTCATATGTTATTTAAGCTTACGGTTATATATATATATATATATATATATATATATATATATATATATATATATATATATATATATATGAAAACCCAGAAAAATCCCCAACCCCCTCCCCCTGCCTTCGGCTTTTTTAAGGAGGGTAAGGCGAGAGCCCGGTCGAGACTATGCAAACTGGGGGGAAACCGCCGTGCCCCCAACGGCCCCCGGGTTAGTCCGAGAGGGGAGATATAGTCCCAGGGTAAATAATTCCACAACAAATTCCACAAATAATTACCAAGTCACGGCGGCCATAGGCCTCGAACCCCGCACCCCTTGGCTTTGGAGCGGAATGACTTACCACTGGAACACCCTCTCGTGGGCCTATATATATATATATATATATATATATATATATATATATATATATATATATATATATATATATATATATATATATATATATATATATATATATATATATCAACTCACAGCTTTGTTTTAGGGTTTTCCTTTACCTATCGTTAGCGTTGGCTCGTTGCAGCGAGGGGGCGGCTTGGTCGACGACGGACATGGACGACCGAAGACTGGCACTGGCGACATAGGTCCGACGACTAAGGAGGAGGGCAGGCTCAGTTTTATGGGCTTTGGCGGTGTGGCAGTGTGGTGGTGAAGGAGAGGGCTGCCGTTAGGGATGAGGATGAAGTTGCCGAGTTTGAGAGGGAAGAGAGAGCGTGTAGGAGGTGGAGTTGCCATGAGTCAAATGTAGGGAAGGAGGAGGGCGGTGGTGGTATAAGGCTGAGAGGGTGGCCCTGAGGGGTTGGGCGATGAGGTTGGTGACGTTGGGAGACTGCAGGTGATGGTTGTTGGATCCTGTGGATGGCAAACAACACTAGAAGGGGGGGTTGAATAGTGTTGTATAAAGATAAAACTTTTTCATTCTTTAATCAATCAACACAAAACAAAATCTTCTAATGTTGCCTAAGAAACCAAGTAGAGTGATCTACGCTTGGTTCTTAATCAACAATATAATTTAAAGTGCACAACGAAATTTCACAGCAGGTAGTCGACTCCTTATGAGCAGTAGTCGACTCCCAAAGTATATGTTAGAACAAATAAGATTACAGATATAAATTTCAGCGTATAGAAATAGAATTGATATTTGATGTAGATAGAAAAAATGTAAAGATAATCAAACACAGAAAATGCAAGCGCAAAGACAAGGATTTTTATCCTGGTTCCCCGCAACCCGGGTACGTCCAGTCCCCGACCAATCCGGTACGAGATTTCCACTATCTGCCTTAGCAAATACAAGCACCTAACTTCACTCGTTAGGATTTCCAACGACCTAGCCTTGACCAGGATTTCCGAACACAACACCTAGACTTGTCTAGGGTTTACCCTTGCCTCACAAACCGAGGACTTTCCAACTGGCAACAACTAGACTTGTCTAGTGTTCCAACAATTAACACAATGAGAGATTTGTTCAATACTCTACAATAAATGATAGAGATTGAAAATACACCCGATTCTATAGCCAATCAAAAGATAGACAATTGTGTAGTGGCTTAATAGAATGATAGTCTAGATCACACAAAGATACGAGATAAGTTCTTTGTGATCTAGAGCTTTTTCAAAAATCCTTCGAATAAAATTAAAGAGAAATAATAGAGAGGATTTTGAAAAACAATTTAGCCAATAAAAATAATAATATGATCTTCAAAAAGAATTGAGAAAATATTGCAAGATCAAGAACTGAAATTAAACTGGCTAGAGAGAAAATTAGAGAGCTTTGATTCACGAGAGCTTTTACGAATTTTGATTTTCAATTGTTGCATTTTTCACAAAAGAATTAAACTCTATTTATAGGGAAAAACTGAGATTTGAATTTCAAATTTCGTTTGACTTTTGTCCCAAAAATTTCGGAGTAAATTGCTCAAAAGATTTTAAAATTCAAATTCAAAACGTCTGAAAATTTCCAGCAGGTAGTCGACTCCCTCTATAGGTAGTCGATCCCAGAGGAATCTAGGAAATTTTCATCCCTGAGAAGTAGTCGACTCCCTACTTTTGGTAGTCGACTCCCAGAGGAGTTTTTCCTTTTGTTCTAGTCAAAAGTTGTAGTTAGCTCCAGGGTGCGTGGAGTTTCACTACGAGAATTATGAAGTGACTAGAAAAGCTCTTTGAAAACTATTTTGAAGATAGTTAAAAATTATTTCAAAATCATTTGTGTGTGTGTGTGTGTGTTGTCTATTTGATATGGCTTTGACAAATACCCTAAAAGACACGACACACTCACACTAGACTCTGAACATGTCTTCGACAGTATAGTCAACTTGATGAAGTGAAGATGAGCTTCTCTTTGAGCTTCTTGTTCTGTTTGAGCTTTGAGCTTCATCACTTGAGTTTAGCCATGTTCGTCTTTGTCGTGGAGTATTGATGCGTGCTTCTTGGAGTATTAGTAGAGCTTCATGAAATCTATATACTTAAAGTGTATTGTAGTTAGTACACTAAGCATTCATTTGGTGTGCTCATCATCAAAATTACTTGGGGGTGGAATTCAATTTCCATCACTCTCCCCCTTTTTGATGATGACACCCAAATGCGAAATTTGAAGTAATGAATATGAATAATATTTTCAAGTATACTTACTCCCCCTGCTTTGATGCGGTTCTCCCCCCTGCATCGAAGCTATTAGAAATACAATTCACATTATATATTTTTCTCCCCCTTGTCATCAACAAAAAAATATTATAGCTGAGCAGTATTCAATTCTTTTTAGCTATTTTATTAAGCATAACTTTTTAGCTTACAAGCTTTATATTATGTGTATGATAAATCATTAATTGTTGCATTTTGCACTCTTATATGATCATTCCATGCTTATGCTCATGCTTATGATATGATGATATTTTATGACAACAAACCAATCATGATTTCAAAAAGTTTAACATCATATCAACTTTGACAAAATGAACCTGAAGTTCAAAATCAAATCAATAGTCTACACCCTTTCACCCTAATAAAATAAAAATTAACAAATACGATAGATTATGCGAAAACCATTTATGCGATTTCTTTTAGAGATACACATTTTGCGGTAAAATAAATCTCTCATATTTATGATTTAAATAAACCAATATTGACACCAGCAGTTGTCATAACACCGCTAAACTCTTTTAGAGTAATCTCACTTTACAAGGTATGATTCTCTAATCTAGCCTTAATTTTAAGCATACGCCCGAAGTCACGTCTTAATAGATAAGTGAGAAATTATAAACTTTGTAGCCACGTATTTGTTTTCCATTGAGAATAATTCTATATCCACACAATACTTGAATGGCTCAATAAAAATGGCCTGTAGACCATACTTAAGCATTCAAATAGACTTTTAAAAGTCTCTCATAAATTAGAAAAGTGGAAATATAGAAACTAACTCATTTCCCTTGTATATGTCTACTTCGTAAGACCAATATTCATTCTTCCTTATAAATGACAATAAGGAAGACAGAAAACTGGGGAAGTCTTGAATAAAATGAGAAAGGGAAGATATGATATACCTCGACTTGGAGTATGCAATGGCAACCCAATATCGGACCAGAAGTTTTAATAAGACCCATAATGCTTTTTGCAACATGAATGTGCATTAACTTATGCCATATAAAATATATGCATATCTGGTCTAAACGATGAAAGTCAATTGACCTTATGTATATTTAGCTACTCCCCGATGACAAATAAACTTTGAAAAGAAATTTGATCTGTTGTCATAGTATAAGTCTAAATGAGCATAATTATGGACGTATGTTTTCAAGAGCACACATCATACTATGAAACTTGTTGTCATAACATAATTATCAGTAGTATTCTCTTGCTGTATATATGTGTTTAAATGCTTTACGACAATATTGATTTCATGCTTTTTACTCATTTCATTTTATTGTGAATGATTTGTTATCCTGGATACTCCTAAAATGAGGATGCCATGTATTCTCTAAAACTTATAAAGTTTCAAAGGATATTTGTCAAAACGAAATCCCTAATGAATCAAGAACCAATAAAGCCTGAAGCTTTGTCCAATTTTGATCCGCATAATAGTCAATGTGAAGATGTAATCCTTCACAGTTTGAACACGGCTCACATATTACCGGACAATATTAACTTGAGCATTTTAATGGACTTTCAAAAGTCCCACATAAATTCGAATAGAGGAATTAATTTGGAACACCAGAAATGTCCAGAATCGACCAACTTTGGATCGATGTCACCCTGTATTGATGATGCAAGCCATCATTAACCAGACGAACCCGAAGATTCTTCAAAAAAAATGGTGAAACTTTCATTGTCCCATTCAAAAGGGAAAAATGATTACGAGATCATCTATATTCACGTGGACATTGACTCTCCTCACTTCCTTAAACGAATTTAAGATGATATACTATCATCATTAGAAGAATGAGACCTTTAGGCCTCTTGAGAGTATTTAAGGGATAAAAGTGGACTCACACACTCCCTACATATGGCTGATAATGTACCTTAGAGTACTCATCCATAAATCCTCTAAAAATGGTCGTTATCAAACATATTACCCAACTGCGGTCCAGCTTTTTCAAAGCAAATGGGACACATTACTAAATGGCAGAACATTGGATAACACTGGAAAATCAAACTATATTTGCACCTGGAAAAATGTTGAACACCCTGACGTTTGTGTTCATACCCAAAAATGGGTTACATAAATCATTAAAATGATTTAACCGGATTACTTATCCATTAAAAATCCAGTTGTAGGTGACCAAGTGGGAACATGCAATTACAATGCAAACCATCAAAACACCTCCTTAGAACCTATTTATATGAGCCTGATCACCTCATATAAACAGTTTCCGAGAACCCCTAACGGGGGAAGCGTTTAGAGCACATATTTTCGATTGTGCCATGATGAGTATACATCCCCATATCACCACTATAGACCATCAAAACGCAGAATTATTTATCAGAAGTAATTACCCCAGATAAATAGATTCTGAGCACTCTGAAAAGGGGAAGCATTTAAAATCACTTCTCTTAAGATGTGAATTGATGTGCCTTTTTTAAAGACTTGATGAGATCATGAAGATCCTTTATAACTTTAATTCCCCAGCATTTGGTTCAAAAATACTATAATCATCCATGAGCTTGAAGCTCAATTTGACCATTTAGAACATTAATACCTATGATTTGATTATCATGAATTGTGATGAGATCCTGAAGGTCCACACTTATGATACTGTTAAACAGTTATCAGACACAGGTACTAACAATATAAATATTGTCAAATTCACACATCACTGCTACTAAAAATCCAGCTAGGATTGACATACCAAATATAATGGATGCAATCCACCAGTAGCAGAAGTGGACATCCTCAATGGATGAGAGGACATACCACGAGGCTCCAAAACGAGAAATAACTCTTGGAGACCCTAAAATAATACCACCACAGGAAAGTGAGCTCATCTCCATATCCTTTCCCTTTCCATACATCCAGAAGAGATGAATCTGGAATAAATTGTATAATGTACGTACATGAAGAGGTATTTGGATAAAACACACTTGTCGATAATTACTCACATTTCATTTTGCCATAGATATCGTTCCCAATCTCTGTTTCTTGAAGCAAACGCAGAGATTTGGCCAGTTATGTGGAACGAGGCAATAATAAGTTGAGCTGGACTCACTTATGAAATATGAAGTGTTTGGACCTGAAGTCCTGATATCAAAAGATATCAAACCTGTCGGTTACCGAGTATTGTATAAATAAATAAAATCGTATGATATAAGCAAAACGCTATAGCTTAGAGGATTATTTCGCAGAGACCAGGAAGTAACCATGTAAAATGAGTTTAACTCACTTACGAAATTATTTAAACTGATGCATCAGACTACCTGGCCATGGTTGCAAAAACCATGTGATTGGCAAAGAAAATTTTAGGCTATGTTGTTATGGATGATATGACAACATACCCTTACGAATTACCATCCTGAAGATGAAACCATCATCCTGAAGATGAATAATCATCCTGAAGATGAATGATCATCCTGAAGATGAATAATCATCCTGAAGATGAAACCATCATCCCGAAGATGAATAATCATCCTGACGATGAATTATCATCCTGAAGATGAAACCATCATCCAGAAGATGAATAATCATCAAACAGATTAATAATCATCCAGCAGATGAAATTATCATCCAGCAGATGAAATTATCATCCGGTTGATGAAGAAACATGGATAATTACAATCCACTAATGCACCTACTGGTTGTATGGATGTACATTACGACCCTTTCCGTTCGCTGGAAGAGGGGAAGGATATCCTAGGTCCTGAAGTGCCTTACTCAAGTGTCCTTTGTACACTCCTTTATCTGGCCAACTGCAAGCGACTCTAGAAAGCATTGGCGGTAAAACCTTTAACCAGATACAGTGCAGCGCCTGCAGCGCACCACTGGACCAGAGAGATGTAGCTTCTGTGCTGCCTTCAAGGGTCAAGGATCATCCAACATGTTAAATGTATTTACATATACAGGTTACAGATCATCGCGATGACTACAACAAAGGAACGACCAACTCCTGGAGACCAACAAAGCATGCTTCCAAGGCAACATCAATCCCACCATCCCGAGAGGCTCATCAATCCAAGAAGCAAATCATAAGTACGCACAGCCAGGTCCTGCAGTACCTCGTAGACACAGTGACGACTGGGTCAGAGACGTGGTACTACCTACCTAGTCTGCAGACCACTCCTCTTTTGTAACGGTCGGTTTCCGATCGTAAGTTCTTTGTGCACGTGTGCTTGACCGTGCACGTATTTATTTCAGACATTGTTTGTTTCCGAACCCTATCGTGTGATATGTCGTTGTGACCCTCTCTGAGAGTGCTACATTTGTCGTGTTGACTTGTAACGTCAATTCACGGGCCGTTCGCCCACGATTTGACCTCTTCCGAGGAGACGTCGCGTATCACATTTTTGACTTGAGGCGTTTTTATTTTTAATTTTGTTTCCTGACATCGAAATTGTAATCCGTCTCTTCCGACTTCTTGCTCTTGTCGCCCCGGTCGCCCCGGTATTTTTCTTATAATTTTTGGACACCGTTTGACCCTTGTGCACTAGTAGAGCCGTTAATTACGAGTTTACCTTAACTAATTAATCCTATTAAACCCTAGTTTAACCCTAAACCTAGCTGGTAGCAACCCCTCTCACATGTACCCCCTTCTAGTCACGTGGGCCCCACCCTTACTTAAGAAACTAGGGCTTCTCACGTTTTTTTCACAGCCGCAACCCCCCTCTAGCGCCGGCCCTAGAAGCTCAAGCCCCTCACGCAAAACCCTTCCTCACTTCGACCTGAGCCTCGCCGGAGGCCGCCACCGCCGCCGACCTGCTCCCTGACCTCCCCTCTCTCGCCGTCGACCTGAGCGCCGCCGGAGATCGCCCCCCGTCGCCGCAAAACCCCAGCAGCTGCAGCTGCAGCCCGCAACGGCCGCCGCCGCCACCGCCGGAGCCTCCCCTCCGTCGCCGTGAACCCCCTCTACCCCCCCTCTTGCCGTTGACAGCGACCCCAGGCCGCGATACCCTCTGAAACAGCGAGTATACTCGCTGTTTTGCGTGTTTGGCGTCGTACCGTCGCGCCGCCGAGATCTCGTCGCCTATCCTCGCTGTTGGAGCTCTCTGACTGTCTCCTTCACCTCCTGGGAGTATCCATCGTCATCCCGGACTCTTCCTACGACTCCCGACGTCGTAGGCGTTGGGTACGACGAACCGTTCATCTCGGTTACCGTTGCAAGTTCTCCGGAAGCCGTAGTACGCCTACCCGACGCACTGCCCGCTGTTCACGCGTCCCGTCCGCTGCCCAGAACGTGTCTGGCTACGCTGCCCGTAGCCGAGACACCGCTAGGAGACGATCCGTAGCCGTGCCAGTCAGATCGGTCGCCGTTCAGACTCTACGTCCGCTCTACCCCAGACTCCGGACAGGTTGGTTCCCCTATCTCGTAGCAAAACCCCCCAGAGTAGAAAAACTGAGAACCTAACTAAAACTGGCAACTTAACTCGCTAAATTTAGTTTCTGCTCTCTTAAATCGATGTATAACCATAGACCGACGTTGGACTTTTTGACTGTGCACATAGGATAGAATCGTCGGATAGGCTGATCGGACAACTTGACTCGTGACGGTTAGGGTAGCCACGTTCAACTTAGAAATGAACCTAAATAGGATTTGACAAAAATCGCGACTTGACACCGTCGCCGTGATCTCTTTTCAGACGGACTACCGCGGACGCGACGACTGGACGAGACGCCCCGGACAGACGACGCACTCGCTATTCCAGGCAAGTGTACTCACTTGCGATTTGACTGTGCCTTAGTTCTAGTTGTAGAACTGTTAGATTGTGTGTGATGAGAACTGGACGTGAAATGATAGCGTCCGGGACGACCGTGACGGCTCAGATTTGACGACGAAGTCTGAGCCTGACAACAATGAACTGCTGACAACATAGGACTACCTTATGTGTGCGTGCGTGTGGACACCCTAGAATAACTTTCCCTACACTTGTCATGTCGTGTCCTGTTATACAAAAAGCCTTCGGGCGTTTCGGATGCTTCCCTTGCGGAAGTGATCCCCGTGATACAAAAAGCCTTCGGGCGTTTCGGATGCTCTCCATGCGAGAGTGATCCCCGTGATACAAAAATCCTTCGGGCGTTTCGAATGCTCTCCATGCGAGAGTGATCCCCGTGACTGTTATACAAAAAGCCTGCGGGCGTTTCGGATGCTTCCCTCCGCGGAAGTGATCCCTGTGACCAAAAAGCCTTCGGGCGTTTCGGATGCTTCCCTCCGCGGAAGTGATCCCCGTGATACAAAAAGCCTGCGGGCGTTTCGGATGTTTCCCTAGCGGAAATGATCCCTGTGAGTCTTGTCCTGAGTTCCTGGGTTGGGGTTGGGTTGAGCGTGCGCACGGCAAGAGGGTCTGATCCCCCTCGAACCGTAAGGCGTGAACCCTTTCGTGTCTTGTTCTGTCCCGTCTTGTCTTGTCCTGTCCGTCACGTCCCGTCTTGTCCTGACACCTGTAGGTTAGTCCCGTAGTCGGTAGCACACGCTACGTCTACTGTTTGCTACGTTTACTTTTCCTGCTACGCTACTTTTCGTTTCTCAGTTATAACCCCAGCATGTTAAAACAACCAGTAAATCATTGTTAAAAGTTGATACACTTGCAGTAGAGTCTGACAGTTTGTGTAGACTTTGCCTGACGTACAGTTCCCTTCTTTTGGTGCTGTACGTCAGGTGTGGAGCCAGAGTACGAGTACGAGGCGGACTTGCCAGCTGACCCAGAGCCGGAGGACGTTGATCCGGAGTACGACCCGGAGGAGGACCAGAGTTAGAGGCCTCGTGTTGCTGATCCAGACTTCTGTTCCAGTTTAGATTGGGTGGGTAGCACCTGTTGCTTTCTTGTTTAGGTTGGGTGCTTGCACCGTTAGTTTCCCTTTCAGCAGTTGTAGCCGTTTACGGCATTTTCTTTAGACTCTCAGTACTTGATGATAAATTTTGGAATAAAATGAAATGTTTCCTTCTGTACTTTTGTTATTTCGTACTAACTTGCAGGGACCTGTACCTTCGCTATGGTAAACTACAGACGCTTATTGGGTCTGGGCTCTTGCCCCGGCCTAAGCGGGCCTTCGTCACGCTTCGCCTCCGTGTTTTTGGGAAGCGGGGCGTGACAGGTTTTAGTGGTGGCCCATGCAGGTCCCCTCTTCTGCGAGTACGAAATAATTGAAGTATTAAATTTCATTATTATTATTATCATCCAGAAATTGTATGAGTCTAATCCGTGTCTTTCTGTCAATAGGATGGCAGGACGACGTGTTACCCGATCAGGGAGCTCTGGAGATGGGATTCAGGAAGACCAGGGCGGAGACTTCCGTCAGGTTCTGGGCGTGATAAGAGAGATGCTGGAGGTGCAGCATCAGTTGGTTCAGCAGTCTCAGCGTGCTGCCCAGGCTGCTCCAGTTGCACCACCGCCACCTCCACCTGCCCCTCGAGCTGCTCCAGGAGTGAAGCAGTTCAACGAGCTCCAGCCGAAGACATTTTCGGGGAAGGAGGGACCACTAGCTGCTGACGAGTGGATCCAGAGCACGGAGGAGAAGTTAGTTGCTGCGAAGATTCCAGACGATACCCGAGTGGAGATAGCGAAGATGCAGCTGACGGAGAATGCGAGGAACTGGTGGCGCCTTGAGGAGAGGCGCCTGGTGAAGCCAGTGGATTGGAAGACCTTCAGGTCTATGTTCAGGACGAAGTACTTCACCAAGACTACTAGGAGGGAGCTGCTGAGCAGGTTTATAGATCTGAAACAGGAGAACATGACCGTCGAGGAGTATGAGGCGGAGTTTGAGATGCTGAGTCGCTTTGCTCCGCATATGGTGAAGAAGGAGGAGAAGCGAGCTGATCGCTTCCGTCAGGGACTGCGTCCGAAGATTCAGGCTTCTATGTCTTCGGCGAGTTTCACGACTATGAGGGAGGTACTGGATGCTGCGAAGAATTATGAGCTTATTTCACTCCTACCTGACCCTCCAGCTGATAAGGGGAAGCGTCCTATGGAGCAGTACCGGCCACCTGCTAGGCCGGCGATGAGGCCAGTTCAGACAGTACCATTTAAGAGGCCTGGAGCACCCATTCAGAGTCAGAGCAAGGGACCGTGTCATTACTGTGGGAAGCTGGGACACGTTCAGAAGGATTGTCGGAAGAGGATGGGACTGTGCCTAGTTTGCGGAGATGCTTCGCATGCTGCGAAGGACTGTCCGAGAGCCCGTCATGCTATAGTTGGAGCACCAGCCCCGCTGCAGAAGAGAGCGCCCGCTCCAGTTCAGAGAGGACCTGCCGTTCGTGGACCACCCTTGGCGCCACAGAGGCAGGTGTTTCAGAGAGCAGCACAGCCCCAGAGGCCGGCATACACCATGACAGCTGCTGAGACTGAGGAGCTGGATGGAGTCATTGCAGGTAACTCCTTAATTCTAGTCCTTCATTTCATAGTTTAGTTTTAAATTGTTAGTCTTGTTTGCCTGACTTGTTTGTTAGAATAGCTTGGTTTGACCGTAGTATCCTTTTAATATCTTAGGCACCATTCTAGTGTCTTCTCACCCGGCCCTGGCCTTGTTCGACTCCGGTGCATCCATGTGCATCTTATCCCGGAGATTCGTGACAAGACACTCCATTCCCACCCATACACTTCCCAAGTGTTGGGACATCACCACAGGGAACGGAGTGGTGACAGTAAACTTGGGATGTAGATCGATTCCTTTGGTGGTCAGTGGACACGAGCTCTTTGCAGATTTCATTGTCCACGACCTGCCACACTTCGATGTCGTTCTTGGCATCGATTGGTTGGGAGATTTCCACGCCTCGATCGATTGTCGCGGCAAGAGGGTGGTGTTCCGGATTCCAGGCCATCCAGAGTTCGAGTTCCGTAGCAGAGATGAGTCGCTTGGACCCATCAAGTATCGGGCCACGCCGATGGTGCCGATTGTGACAGCCATGCAGATGGAGATGGAGATTGAGCGACCAGCAGTCGTCAGAGACTTTGACGACGTCTTCCCGGAGGATATCTCAGGTTTGCCACCCGACAGAGCTTTAGAGTTTGGAATTGATCTTATGCCGGGAGCGCAACCGATATCGAAGGCGTCGTACCGTATGGCTCCCGCTGAGCTCGAGGAGCTGTGGAAGCAGTTGGATGAGTTGCTGCAGAAGGGTTTCATCCACCCTAGTGTGTCGCCATGGGGCGCACCAGTTCTACTCGTGAAGAAGAAGGATGGGTCCCGCAGGATGTGCGTGGACTATCGAGGATTAAATGTTGTCACTGTGAAGAATAAGTATCCGCTGCCGTGCATTGACGACATCTTTGACCAGCTTGGAGGTTCGAGAGTCTTCTCAAAGTTGGACTTGAGGAGTGGATACCACCAATTGAGGGTGAAGAAGGACGATGTTCAGAAGACGGCTTTCCGGACGAAGTACGGACATTATGAGTTCGTGGTCATGCCGTTTGGCGTGACCAATGCGCCGGCTGTGTTCATGAATTTGATGAATTTAATATTCTATGACTTCCTGGACAAGTTTGTTGTCATCTTCATCGATGACATTCTTATTTATTCGAAGTCTGAGGAGGAGCACAGCTGTCATCTGAGGACAGTGCTGGAGACGCTGAGGAGACATAAGCTCTATGCCAAGTATAGCAAGTGCGAGTTCTGGCTGGACAGAGTCGCATTCCTGGGACACGTGGTGTCCGGTGATGGCATATCTGTGGATCCGGAGAAGGTCAGAGCAGTCAGAGATTGGCCGACTCCGCAGTCAGCATCAGACATCAGGAGTTTTCTGGGATTAGCGGGCTATTATCGGCGTTTCATCAAGGATTTCTCGAAGATTGCGGAGCCGATGACGAAGCTGACAAGGAAGGATGTGGATTTTCTCTGGTCAGATGCTTGTGAGGGGGCCTTCAGTATCTTGAAGGCGAGTTTGACCACGGCACCGGTGTTGGCAGTACCGGATCGAAGCGGAGGCTTCGAGGTCTATTGTGATGCATCAGGGAAGGGCCTAGGATGCGTCTTACATCAGCATGGCCACGTGGTCGCGTACGCTTCTCGTCAGTTGAGGAATCATGAGAAGAATTACCCGACGCACGATCTGGAGTTGGCAGCAGTGATTTTCGCACTGAAGATTTGGAGGCACTTCTTGCTAGGTGAGAGTGTGAAGATTTTCACCGATCACAAGAGCTTGAAGTACATCTTTACGCAGAAGGAGCTCAACATGCGTCAGAGGCGATGGTTAGAGCTCATGGCTGACTACGAGATTGACTTGCAGTATCATCCGGGGAAGGTGAACGTTGTGCCTGATGCCTTGAGTAGACTCCCCGCCGCGATGATGCATACAGCCGACTGGAGGATTCAGCAGGAGCTGAGGGAGATGGATTTGGAGGTTGTCCTACCTGGTGTAGTTCATTCATTCATGAATCTGCAGATTCAGTCCACAATTGTGGATCGGATCAAGGCAGCTCAGGCAGGAGATCCGAAGCTGCAGAGGATCAGGAGGCAGGTTGAAGCTGGACTACGGACGGAGTTCGTGATTCATGAGGATGGTTCGCTGCGGTACGGCAGTAGACTCTGTGTACCTGCAGGTGATGTCCGCGAGGAGCTGTTGAGCGAGGCTCATAGCTCGCCTTATTCTATACATCCTGGAGGCACCAAGATGTATAAGGACCTCCGTCTGAATTACTGGTGGATTGGCATGAAGAGGAGTGTGGCACGGAGCGTTGCCAAGTGCCTGATATGCCAACAGGTGAAGGCTGAGCACCATCGTACTGCTGGGTTGTTGCAACCGCTTCCCATTCCGGAGTGGAAGTGGCAACATATTACGATGGACTTCGTGACTGGTTTGCCTCGGACCCCGAGGCAGAACGACGCAGTTTGGGTGATCGTGGATCGGTTGACCAAGTCTGCGCATTTTATCCCTTTCCGAGTGGGCCAGTCTACGGAAGCTTTGGCGAGAAAATATCTGGAGGTAAAGTTCCGTTCTACTTTTACTTCTAATTTGATTTTCTCTTTGAAATAGTCGTGACGTAGACCGTGTACGTGCAGGAGATCATACGCTTACATGGAGTCCCCGTGAGCATTGTGTCTGACCGAGACACGAGATTCACGTCTCAGTTCTGGAGAAGTCTGCAGGAGCATTTGGGTACCAGTCTGAGCTTCAGCACGGCATACCACCCGCAGACTGATGGCCAGTCCGAGAGGACTATTCAGATCCTGGAGGATATGCTACGAGCTTGTACGCTCGATTTGAAGGGTTCATGGGAAGACCATCTTCACTTGGTGGAGTTTTCATATAACAACAGCTACCAGGCGAGCATTGGCATGGCGCCATTTGCTGCCCTGTATGGAAGGAAATGTCGTTCACCACTGAGCTGGGATGACATCGGTGATCGGGAGCTGTTGGGTCCAGAGATGATAGTGGAAGCTGTGGATGTCGTGAGGGACATCAGGGAGAAGCTTAGAGTTGCACAGGACCGCTTCAAGCATTGGGCAGATGCCAAGAGGAGACCTCTGGAGTTTCAGCCTGGTGATCACGTCTTCCTGAAGATTTCTCCGAACCGCGGAGTTATTCGTTTCGGGAAGAAGGGAAAGCTGAGTCCGAGGTATATTGGGCCGTTTGATGTGCTAGAGCGTGTGGGAGCAGTGGCCTACCGCCTTGCTCTGCCACCATCCTTGGAGGGTGTTCACGACGTTTTCCACGTATCTCAGTTGCGTCGGTACGTCAGTGATCCATCGCACACTGTGGACTTCTCAGAGATTACAGTTCGCCCGGATCTGACATATGACCAGCAGCCCGTGCAGATTTTGGACCGTCGACAGAAGCAGTTGAGGAATAAGGTAGTCGACCTGGTGAGAGTGATGTGGCGTCACGGATCACCTGGAGAGTCCACCTGGGAGCGTGAGGATGATATGAGGGAGCGCTTTCCGCATCTTTTCCCGGGTGATGCTTGATGTTGATTCTGAGGACGGAATCATTTCTGAGTTGGGGAGGATGTAACGGTCGGTTTCCGATCGTAAGTTCTTTGTGCACGTGTGCTTGACCGTGCACGTATTTATTTCAGACATTGTTTGTTTCTGAACCCTATCGTGTGATATGTCGTTGTGACCCTCTCTAAGAGTGCTACATTTGTCGTGTTGACTTGTAACGTCAATTCACGGGCCGTTCGTCCACGATTTGACCTCTTCCGAGGAGACGTCGCGTATCACATTTTTGACTTGAGGCGTTTTTATTTTTAATTTTGTTTCCCGACATCGAAATTGTAATCCGTCTCTTCCGACTTCTTGCTCTTGTCGCCCCGGTCGCCCCGGTATTTTTCTTATAATTTTTGGACACCGTTTGACCCTTGTGCACTAGTAGAGCCGTTAATTACGAGTTTACCTTAACTAATTAATCCTATTAAACCCTAGTTTAACCCTAAACCTAGCTGGTAGCAACCCCTCTCACGTGTACCCCCTTCTAGTCACGTGGGCCCCACCCTTACTTAAGAAACTAGGGCTTCTCACGTTTTTTTTCACAGCCGCAACCCCCCTCTAGCGCCGGCCCTAAAAGCTCAAGCCCCTCACGCAAAACCCTTCCTCACTTCGACCTGAGCCTCGCCGGAGGCCGCCGCCGCCGCCGACCTGCTCCCCGACCTCCCCTCTCTCGCCGTCGACCTGAGCGCCGCCGGAGATCGCCCCCCGTCGCTGCAAAACCCCAGCAGCTGCAGCTGCAGCCCGCGACGGCCGCCGTCGCCGCTGCCGCCGCCGCCGGAGCCTCCCCTCCGTCGCCGTGAACCCCCTCTGCCCCCCCTCTTGCCGTTGACAGCGATCCCAGGCCGCGATACCCTTTGAAACAGCGAGTATACTCGCTGTTTTGCGTGTTTGGCGTCGTACCGTCGCGCCGCCGAGATCTCGTCACCTATCCTCGCTGTTGGAGCTCTCCGACTGTCTCCTTCACCTCCTGGGAGTATCCATCGTCATCCCGGACTCTTCCTACGACTCCCGACGTCGTAGGCGTTGGGTACGACGAACCGTTCATCTCGGTTGCCGTTGCAAGTTCTCCGGAAGCCGTAGTACGCCTACCCGACGCACTGCCCGCTGTTCACGCGTCCCGTCCGCTGCCCAGAACGTGTCTGGCTACGCTGCCCGTAGCCGAGACACCGCTAGGAGACGATCCGTAGCCGTGCCAGTCAGATCGGTCGCCGTTCAGACTCTACGTCCGCTCTACCCCAGACTCCGGACAGGTTGGTTCCCCTATCTCGTAGCAAAACCCCCCACAGTAGCAAAACTGAGAACCTAACTAAAACTGGCAACTTAACTCGCTAAATTTAGTTTCTGCTCTCTTAAATCGATGTATAACCATAGACCGGCGTTGGACTTTTTGACTGTGCACATAGGATAGAATCGTCGGATAGGCTGATCGGACAACTTGACTCGTGACGGTTAGGGTAGCCACGTTCAACTTAGAAATGAACCTAAATAGGATTTGACAAAAATCGCGACTTGACACCGTCGCCGTGATCTCTTTTCAGACGGACTACCGCGGACGCGACGACTGGACGAGACGCCCCGGACAGACGACGCACTCGCTATTCCAGGCAAGTGTACTCACTTGCGATTTGACTGTGCCTTAGTTCTAGTTGTAGAACTGTTAGATTGTGTGTGATGAGAACTGGACGTGAAATGATAGCGTCCGGGACGACCGTGACGGCTCAGACTTGACGACGAAGTCTGAGCCTGACAACAATGAACTGCTGACAACATAGGACTACCTTGTGTGTGCGTGCGTGTGGACACCCTAGAATAACTTTCCCTACACTTGTCATGTCGTGTCCTGTTATACAAAAAGCCTTCGGGCGTTTCGGATGCTTCCCTTGCGGAAGTGATCCCCGTGATACAAAAAGCCTTCGGGCGTTTCGGATGCTCTCCATGCGAGAGTGATCCCCGTGATACAAAAATCCTTCGGGCGTTTCGGATGCTCTCCATGCGAGAGTGATCCCCGTGACTGTTATACAAAAAGCCTGCGGGCGTTTCGGATGCTTCCCTCCGCGGAAGTGATCCCTGTGACCAAAAAGCCTTCGGGCGTTTCGGATGCTTCCCTCCGCGGAAGTGATCCCCGTGATACAAAAAGCCTGCGGGCGTTTCGGATGTTTCCCTAGCGGAAATGATCCCTGTGAGTCTTGTCCTGAGTTCCTGGGTTGGGGTTGGGTTGAGCGTGCGCACGGCAAGAGGGTCTGATCCCCCTCGAACCGTAAGGCGTGAACCCTTTCGTGTCTTGTTCTGTCACGTCTTGTCTTGTCCTGTCCGTCACGTCCCGTCTTGTCCTGACACCTATAGGTTAGTCCCGTAGTCGGTAGCACACGCTACGTCTACTGTTTGCTACGTTTACTTTTCCTGCTACGCTACTTTTCGTTTCTCAGTTATAACCCCAGCATGTTAAAACAACCAGTAAATCATTGTTAAAAGTTGATACACTTGCAGTAGAGTCTGACAGTTTGTGTAGACTTTGCCTGACGTACAGTTCCCTTCTTTTGGTGCTGTACGTCAGGTGTGGAGCCAGAGTACGAGTACGAGGCGGACTTGCCAGCTGACCCAGAGCCGGAGGACGTTGATCCGGAGTACGACCCGGAGGAGGACCAGAGTTAGAGGCCTCGTGTTGCTGATCCAGACTTCTGTTCCAGTTTAGATTGGGTGGGTAGCACCTGTTGCTTTCTTGTTTAGGTTGGGTGCTTGCACCGTTAGTTTCCCTTTCAGCAGTTGTAGCCGTTTACGGCATTTTCTTTAGACTCTCAGTACTTGATGATAAATTTTGGAATAAAATGAAATGTTTCCTTCTGTACTTTTGTTATTTCGTACTAACTTGCAGGGACCTGTACCTTCGCTATGGTAAACTACAGACGCTTATTGGGTCTGGGCTCTTGCCCCGGCCTAAGCGGGCCTTCGTCACGCTTCGCCTCCGTGTTTTTGGGAAGCGGGCCGTGACATCTTTAGAAGAGCTCCATCAGATTCAGTAGCTGCCATATATGAGCGATACTTGTATAGATGAGCGATGTATTGTATAGATGAGCGATGCCTTGTACTTTGTACTTATTATCGAAACACTGTAAGAGATTGATGTATAGTTGCCTAGGAGATCTGCAAGCCTGCAACTTGTATAGATCAGGGGGAGTCAAATGCAGTGTTGTACTCTTTTCCCTTGGATATTGGTTTTTCCCATTGGGCTTTCCATAGCCAAAGATTTTTAACGAGGCAACCTCATTGACTCTGGATCCAGAAGTGTCCACCCCTAAATACTTTCACTAATCAGGAGAAGTTATGGAAAACTGTACTTTTTTTCATTGGCTATTGGTTTTTCCCACTGGGTTTTCCATAGCTAAAGGTTTTAACGATGCAGTTATCCCTAACCTAGGATCTGGAAGTATCCACTCCTTATACTTATAAGCACTATGGATCGTGCAGTATTCATATATTGAGTATACATCAATGGATGGATAAGAGGAAGTGTTATGAGCGGGCTTTTGTAGACCCATTAATGTATTGTGTATCCACCCATTATGTAACCCTACTTCTATAAATACATGGCTATGAGGTTCCGTAGCCGCCAAGCGTACAACAAGTTTGAATTAAAATATTAATTATGGAGTGATTAGGGGGATTTAGTTAGAGGAAATACTTCCTAATTAGATATAGGTTTTTAATATGATTTTATTAGGGATAATTATGAAAGGCTTTAAAAGATTTGAATTTGATTTTTAAATTTTGAAATTTGAATTTAAAAATTAGATATTATTACTCGTATAATAATAATTGATGATTAGGTTGTAATTATTAAACTATGAGTAATAGATATTATTACTCATATAACAATAAAACAGAAGGTGAATTAAAAATTAGATGTTTTTATATTACTCATATAATAATAATTGATATTATTACTCTTAATAATATTTAAAAATTAGATATAATTAAGGTTGTAATTATTAAACTATGTTAAGGCATCGAACTATCCGAATTTTCACAAATTGATTGTCTACTTGGCAAGAATTCACCCAAGTTCACTGTAAGTAGTTGAAATAAAGAATCAATAAGGATAGTAAGAAGGAAAACATGTTAAAAATAAAAACTACAAAAGAAAAGTCTTAACTCGTAGTATTATTAACATATATTTAATGATATGTTCATATTCATTTTTCTATCTAATATTTTTTATTAAAAAATTCATGTAGATGCAATACATTTATATTCAAAAGATTGATATAGGGGTTTAAATGAGCGAAAAATGCATAGAAGAGATAAACTTGTTTCAATAAAAGATTTGCATAGTATCTTAGATACTCTTCCTTTTTCCATTTTGCATTTCATGTGATCTATCAACTGTTAACACCAATTACAATTAATCAATTGATACAACCATTTTGACCGGGCCTAGAGGAACCAAGTTAACCACGACTAGTCAACCAACCTGCTACGGCCTCGGGCTTTGGCCCATGGAACTCATGATCGGGCCGTGCTTCTCCACCCAAGACAAAGGCCCAAAAGACTGCCCACTTTCTGTAGTGGAGGAAATCGCTCCCCAAATCAAGGGAGCACTCGTTAATTATGGCACGACCTTCATGGCCATCCCTCACCAATTATGGCAGCGACCATCATGGCTATCACTCGTCAATCATGGCCCACCTTGATGGCATTCATCCCCTCATCAAACGGGCGCATTTAGTGGGGTCAACATTTCTCCGTTTGCACGTCTCTATGAATGACGACCATAAGGCCTCATCATGGCCCATTACAACAGGGGGGACTCACCTATATGAAGGGAAGAGAGGCATCATCTCAAAGGGGGCTGATATCCGAGATCCACAACAGAGGTATCTCATATAAACTCTTACACCTTCTTCCACCTTTACATACTTCTCCTCCATAGCTCAGCCCGAGGATCAGTGCTTGGTCTCTCCGCGAACCAAGCCCAATCCTACGAGCACCTATCAGACCAGACCTGACTTTGGCATCTGAGGTGAATTGTCAGAACAAGGTCCGACCCCCTGATGAGCTCTCTCATCTATTCAGGTCCAGGAGATCCAACGGCACCGAGGCTACCCCTCAACGTCTTCTCAGCCGGAGGCGAGTGCCCTCGTCCCCAAGCCCGATCGTCTCCACCACAGGAGGTCGTCACTTTGCCGAGGCTACCCTTCGGCAAGCTGGAGCGAGGACCCACGCGTCCCTTACGAGTGAACGCGCCTTCAACCGATCCCGGAGGTCACATGTGTCCCTTTTGACCATGTTGACCTTCCACCCCCCGGTCAACAATTCAGCGGTGAGAAAACACCCCGAAACATCTGGCACCATCTGTGGGAAACGAGTCGAACACCAATGTCAGTATCCACATCGACAACGACTCATTTCATGTAATCAAAGGTCCGAAAGACCAATTGCCGAGGGGACGACAGGTCTTTCAAATTCACATCCTAAGTCTAGCACTCTGTCATCTCTTAAGAATTTGGACCTCACATCCAAAACCCCCTTGCATGAAAAATTGCTACAAAACGACAATTTTGCCCAAAATCTCTCTTCCATTAAAGTCTATTCCCTGTCAACATTAAAGCCCCGTCCCTCGCGTCGAAATGGACGTTTTACCCGAAATTTCTACGAACGGCCATCGGATTACAATGTCCTAATGGAGAAAGACCCTTCGCGAAATTGGGGGCTTCCAAGAAACCAATAAGTTTGGGAGAGCACCGGATCCAAATCTAATGATATCGGTACCGAGAATTCTTCCCCCTCAGCTACAAAGCTAGATCCATTGCGGGAGTCATCGGTGAAGTCGGGGAGTCGTTGACCAGACTGGATGAGGCGCTCTCGTGGATGCTATCGACCTGGTGATCCGACGAGTCGGGAGGAGATTGCCCCCGCCATCGGTATCCGACGTGATCTTCAACAATGACCGCCACCGAACACAAATAATGTCCACCGTTCTCCTCGATCGGCCAATCCCTTCTCAGTATCCGACGTGATCAGGTTCATGCCATGAATGACGGGGGCGTCCATGGCGATCTATCTCACACCCATGGTAACGACCTTGAGTCCTTACAGCGGCGTGTGACCGAGCACTTTACCGCCCTCGCCGACGGTGACCTCTTCTCCATATCGTTGATCCGAAAGCTTCTAGACTCATTCTTGTTGAGTATTGGTGTTTCATACCAATGTTATTTTGATGATGATCACAACATTATGTTGTTGCTAATGACCCTCTTGTTTTAGTCTCATAGTTCATTTCTAGAATATCAATTCTGGAGACTAAACACTTGGTGCAAGGATGGACATCAAGTGAAGATGGGCCAAAGCTTGGACTCAAGGGGTGCCAAAGCTTGGAAATGATGGAGAGCATCAAAGCATTAAGATTGAAGACTTAGACTCTAAGAAAAGCAATGTAATCCATGTAATATTTACTTTATTGCTCTCTCTCATTTGAGTCTAGGTTAATGTAATGCCTTGATAGATGGTCTACTCATTCATGCATATGCATTTAGCCATCTTAGTGAGCCTTACGATTATCATAGAATCCAACCTAATAGGTTCATCTTGACCTCATTTGGAGTCTCTGGCTTTTGATCAGTCACCTACTGAAGGATTTACAATCGACTGGGTGATTTTAGTCGCCTGTCGATCCTTCTACAGTCGACTGATATGCACTGCTCAAGTCAACATTTCTATTGACTCTACTTGAGCTTTTTGCAACAGTCGACTGATGCTCAGTTTACAGTCGCATGTATATTTACAGTCCCCTGTGAATTGGTC
>CM061142.1:179741184-179756192 GCA_030789695.1 Scilla litardierei
CCCGCACACGACGCGCACGAGGGGGTTATTTTGCACGTCGTGCGTGCGGAAGGAAATTGCCCGACACTTGTGCGTTTTAAGCCCCGCGGACGACGCGCACGACGGCGGTAATTTTGCCTGTCGTGCGCTCGGACGTAAATTGCTCCACACTAGGCGTTTTAACCCACGCGCACGACGGGGGTAATTTGGCCCGTCGTGCGCACTGAGGTAAATTGCTCCACCCTTGTGCGTTTGCCCGCACACGACGCGCACGACGGGTGTTATTTTGCCCGTCGTGCGTGCGGATGGAAATTGCTCGACACTTGTGTGTTTTAAGCCCCGCGGACGACGCGCACGACGGGGGTAATTTTGCCTGTCGTGCGCTCGGACGTAAATTGCTCCACACTAGGCGTTTTAACCCACGCGCACGACGGGGTAAGTTTGCCCGTCGTGCGCGCGCGGATGGAAATTGCTTTACAGATTGTGTTTTCCCCCTCGCGCACGACGGGGGTAATTTGGCCCGTCGTGCGCACGGCGGTAAAATGCTCCACACTTGTGCGTTTGCCCGCACACGACGCGCAGAGGGGGTTATTTTGCCCGTCGTGCGTGCGGAAGGAAATTGCCCGACACTTGTGCGTTTTAAGCCCCGCGGACGACGCGCACGACGGCGGTAATTTTACCTGTCGTGCGCTCGGACGTAAATTGCTCCACACTAGGCGTTTTAACCCACGCGCACGACGGGGGTAATTTGGCCCGTCGTGCGCACTGCGGTAAATTGCTCCACACTTGTGCGTTTGCCCGCACACGACGCGCACGACGGGGGTTATTTTGCCCGTCGTGCGTGCGGATGGAAATTGCTCGACACTTGTGCGTTTTAAGCCCCGCGGATGACGCGCACGACGGCGGTAATTTTTCCTGTCGTGCGCTTCGGACGTAAATTACTCCACACTAGGCGTTTTAACCCTCGCGCACGACGGGGTAAGTTTGCCCGTCGTGCGCGCGGATGGAAATTGCTTTACAGATTGCGTTTTCCCCCCTCGCGCACGACGGGGTTAATTTGGCCCCTCGTGCGCACGGCGGTAAATTGCTCCACCCTTGTGCGTTTGCCCGCACACGACGCGCACGACGGGGGTTATTTTGCCCGTCGTGCGTGCGGATGGAAATTGCTCGACACTTGTGTGTTTTAAGCCCCGCGGAAGACGCGCACGACGGCGGTAATTTTGCCTGTCGTGCGCTCGGACGTAAATTGCTCCACACTAGGCGTTTTAACCCACGCGCACGACGGGGGTAATTTGGCCCGTCGTGCGCACTGCGGTAAATTGCTCCACACTTGTGCGTTTGCCCGCACACGACGCGCACGACGGGGGTTATTTTGCCCGTCGTGCGTGCGGATGGAAATTGCTCGACACTTGTGCGTTTTAAGCCCCGCGGACGACGCGCACGACGGGGGTAATTTTGCCCGTCGTGCGCTCGGACGTAAATTGCTCCACACTAGGCGTTTTAACCCTCGCGTACGACGGGGTAAGTTTGCCCGTCGTGCGCGCGGATGGAAATTGCTTTACAGATTGCGTTTTCCCCCCACGCGCACGACGGGGGTAATTTGGCCCGTCGTGCGCACGGCGGTAAATTGCTCCACACTTGTGCGTTTGCCCGCACACGACGCGCACGACGGGGGTTATTTTGCCCGTCGTGCGTGCTGATGGAAATTGCTCGACACTTGTGCGTTTTAAGCCCCGCGGACGACGCGCACGACGGCGGTAATTTTGCCTATCGTGCGCTCGGACGTAAATTGCTCCACACTAGGCGTTTTAACCCACGCGCACGACGAGGGTAATTTGGCCCGTCGTGCGCACTGCGGTAAATTGCTCCACACTTGTGCGTTTGCCCGCACACGACGCGCACGACGGGGGTTATTTTGCCCGTCGTGCGTGCGGAAGGAAATTGCCCGACACTTGTGCGTTTTAAGCCCCGCGGACGACGCGCACGACGGCGGTAATTTTGCCTGTCGTGCGCTCGGACGTAAATTGCTCCACACTAGGCGTTTTAACCCACGCGCACGACGGGGGTAATTTGGCCCGTCGTGCGCACTGCGGTAAATTGCTCCACACTTGTGCGTTTGCCCGCACACGACGCGCACGACGGGGGTTATTTTGCCAATCGTGCGTGCGGATGGAAATTGCTCGACACTTGTGCGTTTTAAGCCCCGCGGACGACACGCACGACGGGGGAAATTTTGCCTGTCGTGCGCTCGGACGTAAATTGCTCCACACTAGGCGTTTTAACCCTCGCGCACGACGGGGTAAGTTTGCCCGTCGTGCGCGCGGATGGAAATTGCTTTACAGATTGCGTTTTCCCCCCTCGCGCACGACGGGGGTAATTTGGGCCGTCGTGCGCACGACGGTAAATTGCTCCACACTTGTGCGTTTGCCCGCACACGACGCGCACGACGGGGGTTTTACCCGTCGTGCGTGCGGATGGAAATTGCTCGACAATTGTGCGTTTTAAGCCCCGCGGACGACGCGTACGACGGCGGTAATTTTGCCTGTCGTGCGCTCGGACGTAAATTGCTCCACACTAGGCGTTTTAACCCACGCGCACGACGGGGGTAATTTGGCCTGTCGTGCGCACTGCGGTAAATTGCTCCACACTTGTGCGTTTGCCCGCACACGACGCGTACGACGGGGGTTATTTTGCCCGTCGTGCGTGCGGATGGAAATTGCTCGACACTTGTGCGTTTTAAGCCCCGCGGACGACGCGCACGACGGGGGTAATTTTGCCTGTCGTGCGCTCGGACGTAAATTGCTCCACACTAGGCGTTTTAAACCCTCGCGCACGACGGGGTAAGTTTGCCCGTCGTGCGCGCGGATGTAAATTGCTTTACAGATTGCGTTTTAACCCACGCGCACGACGGGGGTAATTTGGCCCGTCGTGCGCACACGGCGGTAAATTGCTCCACACTTGTGCGTTTGCCCGCACACGACGCGCACGACGGGGGTTATTTTGCCCGTCGTGCGTGCGGATGGAAATTGCTCGACACTTGTGCGTTTTAAGCCCCGCGGACGACGCGCACGACGGCGGTAATTTTGCCTGTCGTGCGCTCGGACGTAAATTGCTCCACACTAGGCGTTTTAACCCACGCGCACGACGGGGGTAATTTGGCCCGTCGTGCGCACTGCGGTAAATTGCTCCACACTTGTGTGTTTGCCCGCACACGACGCGCACGACGGGGGTTATTTTGCCAATCGTGCGTGCGGATGGAAATTGCTCGACACTTGTGCGTTTTAAGCCCCGCGGACGACGCGCACGACGTGGGTAATTTTGCCTGTCGTGCGCTCGGACGTAAATTGCTCCACACTAGGCGTTTTAACCCTCGCGCACGACGGGGTAAGTTTGCCCGTCGTGCGCGCGGATGGAAATTGCTTTGCAGATTGCGTTTTCCCCCTCGCGCACGACGGGGGTAATTTTGCCCGTCGTGCGCTACGGTTGGTAAATTCTCAACACTTGTGCGTTTTAATCCCACGCCGCGCACGACGTATAGGCTGTAGCGCGTTGTTCGCGAGGAGTAATATACTCCGTTCTGGGTCGACGCGCACAACGGTGCCGTATAGTGCAAACTATTTCTTTGAAAAGGATATAAAGGGCGGGATGGTAATTGCACCAATAGTTCTAAAAAGTTGCTTTCATAGGGGCTATAAGGGCGGGATGGTAATTGCCCCAAACGTTCCGGGCGCGTAAGGGCCCGTTGGTAATTGCACCAAAAGTTCCTCATGTTCCGCTTTTAACAACAGCCGTGGGATCGGATCGGACGGTCAGGAGGGGTCGAGCGCAGGAATCCAATCTGAGCACGACCTCAGGCGCATTTTACCCTATATATATATATATATATATATATATATATATATATATATATATATATATATATATATATATATATATATATATATATATATATATATATATATATATATATATGCCATAAAATTAGAATTTAATTTATTTTATCAAAATTAACACAAAATTTATCCTTGAGGAGAAATATACATTAAAGCGTCTTATTTCCTCCTTCAATCCTTTTCAAATTCAATATTGGGCAAACAATCATACAACGTATGTTTACAACTTGTTACATTCCGAAATAATAATAATCTCTACATTAGAGCTCATTTTGATGGGGTTTCGTAGGTCTAAAAAGTATTTCGAAACATATAACCAAATGTGCCCAAAATTGAATTTAAATGAAACTAAACTTAAATGTAAATATATATGAACACCTTTTTATTTACTCCTTTGATCCATTTAAAATACATTCAGGCAACTAATCGTATAACGTATGTATTTAACTGTTTATATTCCGAAATAATAATAATTTAACAGTAGAGCCCACTTTGGTGGGATTTCATGAAAATTAGAATCATTTCGAAACGTATAAATAAAGCAAAGAATGCCTAAAAGAATTAAAATGGAACGAATATAATTTAACACACAAATTGGGCTTAAAGAAAATATATATACACACATAACCATTTATTTCTTCATTTAACGAATTTAAAATTAAAATTTTAGGCAATAAATTTACATACAAAGTATATCCGTTGCTTTTTATATATCGAAATAAAAATAATCGTCACAATATTGCCCACTTTGGTGGGGTTTTGATGTAATTACAATTATTTCGAAATATATATAATGTAGCATGCCTAAAAGTGAATTTTAAATAAGTTAAACTAATTTAACACAAATTATACCTCAATGGAAATATATGTGTATAAAAAAACCTTATTATTTCCTTGGCAATATTTCTGTTAGTATTCTTAACAAACAAGCCCAAAATAATGTTCATATGGCTTAAAAGAGTCCATAACAACCAAATAACCCAAACAGGCCCACCGAATCAAGCACATCCACCTTTTATTTTTCTTTTTTAAATTCTGTATGTGGGTCGGCGCACGAGGGTTCTGGCCCACGGGACTGGGAATTCGCACAGGTTATGGTTAGGTTTCTTTATGGGAGGACGGCTACCGCTGCCACCCCCTTTTTCTCTGCATCAGGCCCCGGCCAACGGCCGACGCCGGATCCTCCTACCCGGCGGCGGCAAGGCCGCCCCCTTCTGAACTGCCGCAAACGCCCGGGGGGCGTCTGCTCTCCTGACGAGGGGGTGACATGCCACCGCCCCCTCCAATCCGTTGCTCATACGAGGGCGGTAGGGCGCCACCCCCTCTGATCCGCAGCCGGCACCTCGGGCGCCTGCTTTCCCAAACGAGGGGGTAGCGGAGCCGCCCCCTTCTGATTGGCGACGCGGAGCGCCGCCTCCTCTGTTTTCTGACTGGGGGCGGTGCCGCGCCGCCCCTTTCCCTGATCTGCGGCAGGTGCCAAAAAAGGCGCCTGCTCTCTGCTTATAGGGGCGGCCAGTCCACCACCTTTCTTCACGGCGTCAGGCGCCGACGAACCGCCGGTGCCGATCCTCTCTTGCTCTGAGTCGGGCGGCGACCGACGGGCCGGCCCGATCTAGGGTTTGTTTGTTTTTTAACAGGAAAAAATAGATAAAAAACCTCACAAAAATTCAGATCTGATTATTCAAGAGCAAACAGACAATTGAATCCGAAAATATGATCAAATACATAGAAAAAATAATATTTTTATCAAATCTATGTATGAGCAAGCAATAATCTTAAGATCCAAGCATGGCGGCTCTGATACCACATGTGAGAACTAAAGATCTAGATGCATGTATTCAAACCTAATAATACAGATCTAGATATAGGCATGCTGAATCTTAAAACGTTACCTTCTTTGATTAGCGAAAGTGTACCTGAATTCATTGCTAATAGTCTGAAGGAGATCCTGACGATAACGTAGCGGATGATCTTACAGAACAGCACGAATCAACCGTTGGAGAAATCCTTTGGCTTTCTCCCGGTTTCTCTCCTATCGACGGGGCGTAAAAAAGACGGCTAACTTGTTCGTGCTCCGGGATCATGACCGCATATATATAGGCTAGCCTCCTTAGCATTAGGGTTTCCAACTTGGCTCATCAACGAGTTGAAGCCCAATAGCCTCTGCACATAAAGGCACACAACCTATTTAACTCAATTAGCCCACTTAACTCATTAAATGAGATCACTTATACATTAGGCTTTAATATGACAGTGTAAAACATAAAGGCACACAACCTATTTAACTCAATTAGCCCACTTAACTCATTAAATGAGATCACTTATACATTAGACTTTAATATGACAGTGTAGCACTATATAATTATATATCGCATATTAGCTCAACGTTGGATTAAGATCCAACTTAGTTGGATAAGTTCCAACAGTACACGCATCGATCTCTGATTCAGGCTTATCGATAATATGGCATGACAGGATCCTTTCAGGTCGAAATGCCTGTGGATAACATATTCCCACGATAACAAAGCGGACCTGATTAATTGTAACAGCAACAGGCAATTACATACAAAATCCGAAGGAAAACAACATAATGTGAGCATAAACTACCCTTGCAGACTTCAACCCGACCTTCTTCTGGACCGTCCCAGTTAATTTGACACAATGCAGACCAAAAATCTTTGTCACCAGAGTATTTTCAAAAGAGCGAACATGGTTATATTAAGCTGGGAGCATTCGCAGAAGCATCTATAAATCATGAAAACGGCGTTCATCAAATTAGATCAAGATATTTTAAATCGTACAAAATACAAGATAAAAAAGATAGAAAAGGGGGCACACTTCAGCCTTCTTCATTGTTTTGATATGTATCGATCATCATTTGTCGAGTGAAAAAAGCTTCCGCTCTTTCCAGGAGATGAGAGCTCTCGCAGGGCATCATTTCCACAGATGGAGATCATATAATCGGCTGCATCAACTTTGCACAGTCTGCGGAGAGTCCTGGACATCTGATTCAAGAGAAAACAAGCACACAAAACAGAGTGTATGCTTGGAAAAACAAATCAGCTGTAGATTGAGAAAACAGTATTAACAGATAGGGATATCTATCTCGAGCTACAAATGTTAATCACAAATTAGGTCTCCATAACATCCTCGGTAGGAACCCGACAGATCATAAGTGTGTTAATGCAATGTCCTAATCTCAAGCAGAGAAAAATATACGAGGAGATTTCAAATTGGCCTAACAAATTTATATGAGGATGAAACTATGAGACATTACCATTGGCTCCAAGTTGTAGGCAAGTGGCTCCAATATAAATTCTTCATCTTGACCAATACCATTCACATATAACTTCCCATCATGGACCAATATGCAACTGCTGTGATTTGCCGGTGGAACAATCTGCGACTTTCTAGATGGGGCATATTTTTGTTATACATTTCCAAAGAAGGTCTGCCGCTAAATCGGAGAAGAAGGTGAGATGTGATTTTGTGATTTTTTTAGTCCAGTTGGAAGATCAACCAAGTCACAGACTTGTTTATCCAAATCCTTTGGAAAACAAATTGTTACATTAGGGTCCTACAGGTTGACATTACTAAAATGTGTGATTGGTAACTGATATATATGTTATATATATCAGTCATCCTTTGGGCTGAGTTCATGGCATAAGTCAAATGGAGCTTACTTTAATTTGTTGCTGAGTACGTAGCATAGCATACTTAAGATATCATATAATTTTTCAGACTATCAGACTGGGATATCCTTCAAATTTTCAGCCAACGAAGTGGATAAAAAAAGTGTGTCAAAATTGGATCCAAAACTACTGGACATGAGTTTCAGCCTATTGTCTAAAGCTTGCCCAGATTGAACAACATGTAAAACAAATCCACTTCTTCTATTTGAATAAATACCACTTCAAGGGAATTCCCTTTAAAGAAACTCAAGATAATCAGGATATTGTAATATTACTATGAAGCACAGTTTTCTCATCAACTGGGTCGTCAGCAACGTTGGAAGACATTGATCTTTGCCAAAAAAACAATTTCAATTCATTTCCTAAAACATATTTCCTAAAACATGTTTCATACAAGTTGCCAAATATGGATGCTAAGGAAGTGGTCTCCTGAAGATGATGTTATAGAAAATGGATGCATGCAGAGGACACAAATCTATATTTCATACAAATCCAATTTTACAAAAAACAAGTGCAGTCTTAGATGATATGTATACCATTCGAATGGTGAGATTGCAGGGTACTGAACAAACATATACTGCCCACTCTTGTATCTGAATGCTGGAGGCTTCGACATTTGCAATGCAGGAGCGTTGCCTTGATAAATAGCTACCTGAATTTTCAATAGCATCAAATTCAGAAATCAAGTATAGCACAAATTGTAGTGTCCCGAGTTTGTTTCAGTCAATACCTTCAGTATCCTGATAGAATAATACAGCTAACAAATCCTGACAGTGTATTTGTGCTCAAAAACCAATCGTTCAATGTAATAGATCAACTTGAAATGCTCTTTCTGCATTCGATTTACAAGGAGTCACCAAGTATGAAATATATAAAGTGAAATCCATACTGTGAAAAATCTGACATATTTGTGTACGCATGTATATCCACATCTGCAACTATTCCTTAAGAAATTTTTTTTTATAAATTGCATTACCGCATCAGGTTAGGAGTGAAGGGTTTTCTAGGACCCTTCGGGCACAAAAACTCTAGTCCCGTCCTAAGTCAGACGGAACATAGACAGAAATGCAGCGGAAAAATTTTATGTTAATCTAATTAACATGCAACCCTAAGGAACCAGACCATATTAGCCAGGAACTCTGCCAACTTGGGGTGGATCTGACCACCCCAAGAGGGATCTAACTACTGCGAATAATTAAATGAAAAAAACTTAAACACGTACCCGGAATCTCAGCCATGGGGCAGGCGAGATGTTCCGCACCGACTTCCGAGCTGTTCCCGTCCCACGCCGAGCCGCTCCTTGAACCGCTCCCCGAACTGCTCCTCGAACCGCTCCGCATCCCGAGGCAATCAATCCCGTGTCGCCAAGCCAACCATGCGCCGAAGAAAGTTTCACGCGAGTGAAACCTCCGCCTAGATTTCGGATCTGAATCCGAACTCCTTTGCGGCTTTGCTAGAGCCCTCAAGAGTAAGGCAGAAATATTAGGGAGATAGAGAAATATTTAATTTAAGCCTAGATCCGGGCGTGCTCCAACATTTACGAGAGCCGCTCAGATCTAGAGCTTGGGACGAGTTTAGAGGAAGGGGGTAGACCCCTATTTATATAGGCGGCTGACCCCTCCCCTCTACTCAATTTCCGATGTGGGACTAATTAATGGGTTAATTAAAATCAAGTTAGTTTGTACTTCACAAAGTGCAAACTTCCGTGAATTTTAACTCACTCACCGTTGAGCTTCAAGATTGATACAACCTATCAATACGACGAGCGTTCAACGGTGAACGCATAGGAAAAAACCGTTCGTCAATCGGAGTTCGTTTGACCCTCCAATTGAGTGTCCAAAGATTGGCAAAAATCAGATTTTCGCCAAAGTAATCAGCCGTCATGCAAATCTGTAACTAGGGTTCAAAACCCTATGCTTGGGGCCCACCAGTGGGCCCCGCTGCATCAAATCGCGCGCGCCAGCCTGTTTTGGGTGCTGACAGCACGCGCCCCAACGGGCGCGTGCCATGCACGTGCCCGTTGTGGCGCGTGCGACAGCACGCGCCCCATCAGGCGGGCGCTGCTTTGCAGCGCCCCAAATTAAATTTGGGGCGTTGCAAAGCAGCGCCCTTTTGGGCGATAGCTGGCGCCTTAGGCGCCAGCAAATTACGGCCAGGCCATTTGGCCAGGCCCAAAAATGTCTGACCCACTTTTTTTTTAAAAAAATTGCTTTAACATTTAAAGCTTTGGGTCTTTGACTTTTTGGGCTTCTATTTAAAACACTTTTAAATAGTCTTACTGGGCTTGTTTGGACTCCGTTTTCGACGCGGTTTGAACCTGTGTTTAGAGCAGGACGAACCCGTCTTACCGGTGAACTTTTCCTTACGTTTATATAATTAAATATTGTCTTAAACTATTTAAAACACATTTAATCTCTTTTGCATCAAATGCAAAATAGTCCCTATCTATGCTTAAATTATCATTTGCATCAAATACAAATGATTCGAGGGCACATTCCTCTACATCTCCCACTTGCACTCAAGATCATTTATCCCGAATGCAGGAGATGATTGCAAACATCTTTTGCAATATTTTATCCCTTACATCAAATGCAAATTATTCTCCCTAACTCATTTCTACCTATTACTAGACGAAGAATCGCACTCTGTGTGAGACCCTACAGCCTGACCCTTACAACAGGTTGGGCTCGAAGCCCTATACGGCAGTGACCACGAGCAGTGGCTGCCGTCCCTGCTTCAGGAATCATCATTATGTGGTTAACTCATTGACATGAGTATTGTCGGGACCACCCTGACTGTTTCCGTGATGAATTCCGCAGTTATAGTCTCTTCGTCTAAACTATGTAGTGTAGATCAAGTCTAGGGTACGGTCAAACTGTCAACCCCAATAACTTGACTCCGGTTAGTTTCTATCGATCTTTTAGTCAAAAATATTGGACTTCTTCCAACATACTCTGGTCAGAATTTTTACTAAAGACCGAACTAACCCTATGACACTAACTCCCATTGACCGGGGGAGACGAATCCTCTCTTGGTCATTACTCTCCTCATACGCTTCAAGTGTCACCCAATCAAAGACCTTTCGACAGGCCTTGCCTCGAAGCTAGGTCATTTGATCTAAGTGGCACCGTTCACGCACAGGTTCGTCAAAATGACCTCAAGTCAAAAGACCAACTAGCCTATCATCACTCAGAGTCATCATTGACAGATTGGTCAATATAACCATATGATAACTCTTGTGGATCGTTCAGTGAACTCATTCTCTAATAAGCACCTGTGTCTCATCTACGACTTCGCCAAGTCAAGCAATCATGAGATCATCGCCACCGCTAAACGGTGAAGACTAAGACACAATGGTCTATCCGATGTTTCGATATCCTTGTCTCGAAACATCTACGACCACGAACCCTTTTAGACTTATGTTACAGAGGGTCAAACATTTCTCCATGATCGAGATACTCATCTCGATACCTGTTTGACCTTGCATAAAGTCTCAGGACTTTACCTAAGTTAATGTCTAATGTTAACTACATTATGAAATAACTTAGATAAATTATTACCAAACAGCTTACTGTTATTTCGAACAAGATGTTTGTGCTATTCACACATGAAGATAGATAGCCTCGAGGGTGTCATCTCTCAACATCTCCCACTTGCACTCAGGCCCATTTATCTCGGTATCTAATACCGTTTTTACACATAAGTTTTCCCGACTTCATGTGGTAGAGCCTTCGTGAGTGGATCTGCTAAAACCGTCTACAATATAGACTTAGGGAGTTTCTATGTTCATATTAGACCAACTATTTGAATCTCATTCAAATAATTCACTAGGTCTGTCGGAATCCATAATATTTATTTCTCTGGATCTTATCCAGTTCATCATACCTTACGATAATCATTTAACTTAGTTACTGGTCATTTCAAATGACTCATATCTATTTCTGATAAAGTATCAAACTCTTTGATTACTTAATCAAAATATATGTTCCATCTCTTTGATGCCTTGCATGTAATTTATACGCTCCCACTGACCTTAAAAACTCTCTGGCTAATTCATATAAGTTGGTCCGTCTAAATCATATTTAGAAAAACGAACTTATAAGTGAATGCTCCAATTTTCATGGTCAACATGAGCGTTTTACATCGGATTTGGTCCGAGTAGATCTGTACACATCTGTTGGCGAGACGATTTCAACTAATCCGTTTTAAAGAAATTAGGGTGAAAACCGTTTTCGATCAACAAGATTGTACTTTACTATTCTCTTTCTGCACCAATCTTTCAACTTAAAGATTTACTTGTAGAAAGTGAGGAAACATTTTCCTTGGGTACGTAAACTAAATTCTCAAATTTATTTACGCACACGGACCTATTCTGATTGCATCAAGTTTTTAAATCGGAGTTACTTCTCCGAATTTCATCCCGGAAGTTGACTAAGTCATCATCAGTTATGATGTCTAACTCGACTCTTCGTCTCACGAGATTCGAGTAATTATACAACTTCCTAATGCTTGATTTAATGAATATCTTATTGATAATGTCCTCATAGAACATTATCAAAACCTAGGCATTACTATCTGGGACTTAACCTAGAGGAATGACTTAACTCAGAGTCACTTGTTATGGATCGCACCAAGTCTAACTAAGTGTGATTCATACCTTTTAACACACTGATGTGTTAACAGACTTGACCTGAGAGAAAATCATATTTTCTTTTAATTACACAAGATTTTATGTAGCTAAGTATTTAACCATTCGATCTAATCGAATCAGTTTAAATACTTTTGTCTTTTCGTTCTTTATTTTTTCAGACTTGTGTTTCATCAAGAACACGTGTCTTAATAAAATATACGAATAACTTATTTTGGTTGATCTAGACTCGGGTACATTAGTATGTACCAGACTGAGTTCGACAACTCATTTTCCCACTGTCTTACAGATGGGTTTCGGCCAATTTTATCTAAGTGGATAAGACTCACAAGTGTCCGTAGACTTCATAATACGAGAGGTCAGACCCCTCTTTATGTGACTTGTGAAGCTTAGTCTCTCGATACGGCCTAGTCTATTTTGCCATATAAGTTTGCGACTATCTTGTGTATTTATATATTAACATTTAATATATTATAGTTATTACAAATTACTAACACAAAACATTGCTTTGGAAGCAAGGTGACGACATTCGTCAAATTATGTTAGACGTCTTTTGTATAACAATAATTATGAAATCGTGACATCAAAATATGTCACATTTTCATATCCTCCTACTTATGCCTTTATTAATGATAAATTAAACTAACTTTCTCAATTGACTTTTCCGGAGTGCCTTCTTCCTTTTCTAAATCACATTTAGATATTTAAATAGCCCAACATAAATAAATGGCTACACAAGCGTCTCATGTATCCAAACGCCTGAGAGTTGCAATCTTGAGTGTAGCTCAAGAAGTTGCTTGTCTCAAGATCCGGTTGGGATACATAGTCTTGCACCACTCATGCACTCGTATTCGACTCAAACGATTTGATCGAATTCTTGAACTTTGCGGATCAGAATTGTTTGTCCATACAACCTTGAGGGTAGCTCGACAAGTTGTATGGAGAAACATACTTCGAATATCCTATATGTTCAAGCTGCCTCATATAGAGACGAGTGACATATTGCGTGAATTTATTTGTTGGACCCAGAACTTATGAAATCATATTTCTTAAGTCTGTTCTTTAGAAGGTCATTTTAATGTCAACGAGAGTATAGTTTAATCTTATCAATTAGAATTTAACTTGATATTCAATTAATCAACCTATTTGACCAGTTAACTAACTCCATTAAAAATTATATTTTGATTCCTTCGGTAAACATAGTCTTGGCCTAGTTTAGCATATGTTCAATATTAAATATAGGTAGATTGGCTTTCATCTATCTATATCCTCCCACTATTTTTACGATCGTTTTAAAGCTTAATAACGAACGATTTAATCGAATTTAAAAATTAGTGAAAGAGGGATCCAATCATCCCGAACCTCACAACTTTGAGGAGACTCAACAAGTTGATTGGTTCCATGACTGGTAGACTAACTCTTGGTTAATCACATCACATGTGATTCCCTGTCGATTTTTACCCACAGTCACTTATGATCTTGAGGAGACTCAACAAATCATAATGACTGGTCTAGTCAGACCCTTGATTTCGTGTCCAGATTTGACTTAGATCGATACTCGAGGAGACCCGACGCATCGATTTGTGTCAAGTCTAGACTACATCACATATATGTTGGAGTTTGTTCCTTAAAGAAAAACAAGTCACAGCTTGAAGAGACTCAACAACTATAATTGTCTTCTTTGAGTTACCAAGCTCCAAAATCAAGGAGGGATACGAATTAATCTTTAATAAGATTTATAACGCATTGACTAGATATAGTCCAGGGTGTCATACAATCATGATTCGCGACATTGCGGTCCAACGGAACACAGCCAGGGAATTGACTAAGCCAGGATCACTGCCCCTTGTACTAGCAAGGGTTGACCCAGAACTCTTAGCCAAGCACATTGACTGGATCATGGTCCATTGAATGAAGCTTGTCATTTTTGTATGTGTGCCATAGACTAAACAGCTTTTATTAACAACTAATTAATCCTATCAACTAGTTGCATCCTTAAATTCAAAATTTTAGGATTTGTTTAATAACTTTTATTAAGTCCTTATCAACTATAAGGTTCACGTGCTATCCTAATCATCATTAGGATTTTAATAAATTTTATTAACAACGCTAAAAGCGAAGTCCTTTAATGAAAATTAATTAAAACAATTTAGAATTACAAATTCATTAAAACGACTACCCTAATCAGGAATTAGGTCTTGAAGCATTGTTAATGTTTTATTAAAACATAGCATGTCATTAAAATTCAAGTAAATAAATTTTAATCATTTTTAATGGCTAACCTAAAGGGTTGTCTTGTGTTATCAAATAAGGGACAAGAAGACATATCCATTAAACATTTACACTAATTTTATCGCATAAAAAGTGTACAACTATTTAACAATTAAATAGACTAAAGTTTATCGCATAAACAATTTTAGCATGCATACTTAAATTTAACATTTAAATTTAAAAATACGATTTTTAAAACATTTTATTTTATCTCATAAAGTAAAAGCTTGTTTTAAAAATCATAACATTTGCATGCTTCTTTAAAATATTTATCGCATAAAAATTTTAAACTTTTAAAATCAGTTTTTAAAAATATCTTATAAATTTAAAACATCATTTAAAAAATTCCATGTTTAAAATTTATCACATAAAATTTTAAACAACATTTTAAACTTATCGCATAAAGTTTTAAAGCTTTAAAACAATTTTAAAATTTATCACATAAATTTAAAATTCCATTTTAAAATTTTCATGTTTAAATTTTATCATATAAAATTTTTAAACAAAAAAAAATTTTAATTTATC
>CM061142.1:179756692-179775565 GCA_030789695.1 Scilla litardierei
TACTTGTTTATTTCTTTATGCATGAATTTTTGAATTTTAATTAATTCATGCTCATTTTAAAATACGTAGATAAATGGAAAAATTGGCATGCGTCGATTTCGAGGTCCTCGATTCTGCAGGGACAAATTACCTGAGTTGGCGAGTGGACCTGAAGTTCCACTTGCGTTCAATGGCCCTCCTTGGGTCCATTTTGGCTCCTTCCTCGGCCCCAGCAGCGGCCAAAGCTTCTGCTACAGCTAGCAGCAGCCCCACAACCACTGTATCCGATGTAGATAAGGCGAAAGCCATAATCTACATTAGGAAGCATATAGATCGGACCTTAAAGGCCGAATACTTAACGGTTGAGGACCCGAAGGACCTGTGGACAGCACTGGAAGCACGGTATAAACATCAAATTGATGTTATATTACCCCGTGCAAGTTATGAGTGGGAAAACCTCAGACTTCAGGACTATAAGTCCGTCGCTGAGTATAATTCTGCACTTCATAACATCACCTCACGCCTGAAGTTGTGCGGTGAAGAAGTGACAGAACATCGCATGTTGGAAAAAACATTTACCTCGTTTCACGAGAAAGATGCAATCCTCATGCAGCAGTATCGTGAACGCAACTTCACAAGATTCTCCGATCTGATCTCATGCCTACTTAGAGCAGAGCAGAATCGAGATTTACTGCTAGCAACTCATAACTTACGTCCATCTGGCACTGCCCCTATCCCTGAAGCCCACCACGTTTCTCCCCAGAAGTGGAAAAATAAGAGGAAGACTAAAAATACTAAAGGGAAAGCGGTAATGAAGCAACCAAGAGGTGCAGCTCCCCAGACAAACAAAAACAATAAAGGGAAAAGAAACTTCACTTGGAAGCGAAAGGACACCAAGCACGTGTCACTTCCAAAGAAGACCTGGGAGGACAAATGCCATAGATGCGGCATGACTGGCCATTGGTCCAGAAACTGCCGCACTCCTCGCCACCTACAGGATCTATACCAGGCGAGCCAGAAGTCTCGACCTGAAACAAACTTGGCAGGTGTACAGCCGCCAACTGTCTTTACTGCTAAAGACTTCGAGAACGACGATCTGCTAGATTGAGCATCATCATTTATCTATGCATTTAGAATTCGATGTATCTTCATCTGTTATTTGCTTTAGTGCGGACTTTTATTTATGAATGTTGTCTACATTTTCCCTCAAATAAAATTTCTTTTTTTGGCTTATATAGATGATGTCTGAGTGCCTAGTGGACAGTGCCTCGACGCACACAATCCTTCGCAATCATTGCTATTTTAATAGCTTAAACAAATATGACGGTCCTGTTATCACAATTTCAGGACTGTCCCAAATAATCGAAGGATCTGGTGAAGCAATTATATTGCTCCCAAATAACACAAGACTTCAAATAAAAAATGCATTATTCTCTCCTAAATCAAACAGGAATCTCGTAAGTTTCAAGGATTTCTGTTTAAATGGATATCACTTAGAAACCAGAGATGAAAATACGGTAGAATATCTGTATGTAACTCGTCAGAAAGATGACCGGAAGATCATCTGCGAACGATTCAAGGGACTCCCGTCGGGTCTCTACCAAACATACATTCAACCAATAGAAGCCAATATGACTGAGCACCAGACGTGCCAATCACTGCCAGAGTTCAAACTCTGGCACAATAGACTTGGTCACCCTGGAACAGCAATGATGCGACGCATCATCTCTGAATCCCGTGGACACAAATTGAAGAACCTGAAGATTCTTCAAAAGGGTGAATTTCCATGTCTCCCTTGTTTCAAGGGAAAACTTATAACGAGACCATCCCTCCTGAAAGTGGGATTAGAGTCTCCTGGCTTCCTTGAGAGAATTCATGGTGATATTTGCGGGCCTATTCACCCCGCAAGTGGCCCATTTCGGTACTTCATGGTACTGATTGATGCATCGACCAAATGGTCTTATGTGTGCCTCTTGTCCACCCGCAACCTAGCTTTTCCAAAGCTATTGGCACAAATAATAAGGTTGCGTTCTCATTTCCCCGATAACCAAATCAAGAAACTACGTCTTGATAATGCGGGAGAATTTACTTCACAAGTCTTCGAAGACTATTGCAGGGCAACGGGTATTGAAGTTGAACATCCTGTAGCACATGTTCACACCCAAAACGGATTAGCTGAGTCCCTTATAAAGAGACTCCAATGGATTGCACGTCCATTGCTTATGCAATCCCAGTTGCCTGTGGATGCTTGGGGCATGCTATTTTACATGCCGCATCACTTATTAGGATAAGACCCTCTGGAGGTCATACTTTATCCCCGATGCAACTAGCATATGGCGCACCTCCGGATATCTCTCATTTGAGAGTGTTTGGTTGTGCGGTATATGTCCCAATAGCACCACCGCAGAGGACCAAAATGGGTCCTCAGCATCGGCTAGGTATATATATTGGGTTTGATTCGCCCTCTATTATCAGATACCTTGAACCCCTGACGGGTGACGCATTCAAGGCACGTTTTGCAGATTGTGAATTTAATGAGAAATTTTTTCCAAAACTGGGCACACAATCTAAGAAGCCAGAAGCTTCTGAGACCATTAGTTGGGACCAGAAGTCTTTGTCCCTATATGATCCGCGTACTAATCTGTGTGAAGATGAGATCCTGAAGATCCTTCACATCCAGAATACAGTACATCTTTTACCGGATAAATTCACGGACAACCAGAAGATTGTCTGTTCACACGTCCCTGCTGCCAATACGCCAGCTAGGATTGACATCCCCATAGATGGATGCAGCCCACCGGCAGCAGAATTGGTTGTACCTCAAATGAAAAGAGGACGCCCACCAGGTTCAAAAGATAAAGTTCCTCGAAAGAGGAAGACTCCTGGCGATACTAAGATTATCCCTCCACAGGATGCTGAGCTCAGACCAGCTACTTCTCCACTCCTGATTTCCCCAGCAGAGGAAACAATAGGAGAAACATCATTAAATTTTGTACGTACTGGAGAAGTACTGGACAGAAATAGCATAGTCGTCGACGACGATTTTGCGTTCGATATTGCCGTTCACGTCACTGAATATGACGATGACGTCGAACCACGATCTCTAGCGGAATGTAAACGCAGAGATGATTGGCCAAAGTGGGACGAGGCAATAAGAGTAGAGCTGGACTCACTCTTGAAACGCAAAGTCTTTGGACCAATAGTCCAAACACCAGTAGGTGTAAAACCTGTGGGATATAAGTGGGTTTTCATAAGAAAAAGAGATGAAAATAATGTGATCGTTCGCTATAAGGCACGCCTTGTAGCCCAGGGATTTTCCCAAAGACCGGGGATTGATTACGAAGATACGTATTCCCCGGTCATGGATTCGATCACCTTCCGATTTTTAATCAGCCTAAACTTCTCTGGAAAGCCTAGAAATGCAGCTCATGGACGTTGTGACTGCATATCTATATGGCGATATAGATAAAAATATCTATATGAGACTTCCTGATGGGTTTAATCTACCCCCAGAGATGAAAGAGATACCTCGGGACGTATTCTCTGTAAGGCTACATAGATCATTATATGGTCTAAAACAATCGGGCAAGATGTGGTATAACAGACTAAGTGATTTTCTTGCACATCAAGGATTCACGAATAACGAAGTCTGCCCGTGTATCTTTATCAAAAGAACGGGAACAGGATTTGTCATCATAGCTGTATATGTAGATGACTTAAATCTCATAGGATCTCCTGCAGAGATCAAAGAGATATCTGAAAGCCTTAAACATACTTTTGAAATGAAAGACCTAGGCAAAACAAAGTATTGTCTTGGCTTACAGATAGAACACCTAAGAGGTGGAATCCTATTACACCAATCTAATTATACAAAGAAACTTCTACGCAAGTTTCATATGGATAAATGTCATCCTTTAGGTACTCCTATGGTCGTAAGATCACTAGATGTACATAAGGACCCCTTCCGGCTACTGGAAGAGGGGGAGGAGTTACTGGGTCCTGAAGTACCCTACCTCAGTGCCATTGGAGCACTTCTATATCTGGCTAACTGTACGCGTCCCGATATAGCGTTTACAGTTAATCTACTAGCCAGACACAGTGCTGCGCCGACAAAGCGCCACTGGGACGGAGTAAAGCATCTTCTGCGATACCTTCAGGGTTCCATTGATCTTGGACTTTACTACCAGAGAGGTGCCTCCCCCAAATTGTTTGGTTATGCTGATGCAGGTTATCTCTCTGATCCGCACACGGCAAAATCTCAAACAGGTTTTGTATTTACCTACGGAGGTACTGCTATCTCTTGGAGATCGGTAAAACAAACCACTACTGCTACATCTTCCAACCATGCAGAGCTCATCGCGATCCATGAGGCGAGCAGAGAATGTTTTTGGCTACGCTCCGTCGTTCAACACATCCTCCAATCCACTGGCCTGAAGACCAGTGATCTGGAGCCTACTGCCCTATTCGAAGACAACGCCGCATGCATTGCTCAGCTTCAGAAGGGCTACATCAAAGGCGACAGGACAAAACACATTTCTCCCAAGTTTTTCTGGACGCACGAGCAGAAGAACGACAAGCAGATTGAAGTTCGACAGATCCAGTCATGCAACAACTTAGCTGATCTTTTTACTAAGGCATTGCCTAAATGTACTTTTGTAAAGCTTGTAAAGAACATTGGTATGCGACAGTTGAAAGACCTGCAAGCCTGAAGCTTGTACGGATCAGGGGGATTAACATATGGGTTGCACTCTTTTTCCTTAAGCTGTTGGGTTTTCCCACTGGGTTTTCCACAGCTAAGGTTTTAACGAGGCAAAGACACTTACTTTGGATCCAGAAGTATCCACCCCTTGTCTCAGTAGCTGAGACCGAAGTGATGAATGTGTAAGGGGGAGTGTTATGAATGAGGGAGGCCTTTGGCCTCCCCTCCTTCATTACCCATTCATTAGGCCCCCATTACTTAGAGTAATGGGGACCCTTGGTCTCCTAGAGGCTGTTGGCCTCCCCACTATGAGATATATAAATAGAGCACCATGGCTCTTAGCTATTGTGACTCATTCTTAGCAATGAAATTCTCTCTCTCTCTCTCTTGAGTTCTTTATCATATAACATATATATATATATATATATATATATATATATATATATATATATATATATATATATATATATATATAGGATGGATCAAATGACCCCCAAAAATAACCCCCAAAAATGACCCCCTATCAAAAATCCTATGCCCCCCATTTTTTCGGAAGATCCGAACCGTTCATATTGATCTCCACCCTCTAAATACCTGACCCACCAATTTTCAACCCGATCCCATGTGTTTTGCGTGTTCATCCATCCGACCCAAATTTAACGGTTTCGCATGAATAGAACTTTTGCGAATGCTTGATGAACGGGGCATATATATATAGAGCCAAGACCTCAGTCCTCAGTACCTCAATTGTAATCATAATCCCCCAATTGTACAACATATCCTCAGGCGCCCTCCAACAATTCACGAGAAAGGAGAATGTAGCCACACTGAGATTGATGCCTCCCCAGGTTCTGTAAGTAAGCAGGGACTCAAATCTCATTTGCTGTGTGTTGTTCACACTTTGAAGTGGGTCAAGAAAATGCGACGGCTATGTAATTCTCCCCATATATCTAATATTAGGGTCCCGTCCTTAGATCATGACTCATGTGATCCAGACCCTCCAAGCACCCTGACCATTTCGAATCCAAAATGGACTGAAGAGCAAGCCTCCCTGTTGAAGGAGCATTCCCTGGCAAAGGGCAGAAAATGCCAGGTTACCCCCTCTCCAATCCGTAGGAGTTCTCAGATTGCCTCCTAATTGGGTAATCTCCCTTCTCAACTCATCCAACATTATGTCTATTTTATTTTGGAATACCAGGGGACTCAATAATGCATCTCGGCGTGCCGATTTGAAGCTCTCTTTGCAGAAGTTAAATCCTTCAATTGTGTGCCTTTTAGAGACTAACGTGGAAGCAATTAACTCTCACCGAATCGTAAGATGTTTTGCAGCTAACTGGGATAGTCTGGATAATCGTAAGCAACATAAAGGGGGCCGTATTGTCATTTATTACAATCTGAAAGTCTGGGATTGTACAGCTATGTCTTCCTCTCCTCAGCATATATCTATCAGGCTTACTAATTCCGCGGGATTAGTTATGGGGCTCACTGCCGTTTACGGATTTAATGTTGCGTGCGACAGAACCCACCTATGGAACAATCTGGTATCCGACTCTTGTGCCCTGATTAACTCTCCTTGGATTGGTTGCGACGACTTTAACTGTGTTCGGCTCACTAATGAGAAATTGGGTGGGCGCGCAGTTGATGTGGCGTCAATGGATGATTTCAATAACTGTATTGGTAATTGCCAACTTAATGAGTTAAAAAGCATTGGTTGTAACCAAAGCTGGAATAACAGACGATCTGGTGGATCACGTATCTCTGCTCGTCTAGATCGCGTTCTTTGTAACGCGCGCTGGATTGATTTGTTACCTCAATCTTTCTATGAGTACCTACTTGCTAGCACGAGTGATCACTCTCCCATGATTGTACACCTCCTTCCTAAGGTAACTTCTTATCCCAAGCCGTTCAAATTCTATAACTCTTGGTTATCTTTGCCAGGATACAAGGAATTGGTACACAATTTTTGGGTTCACATTTCAATACTGGACGGGCCCCCAATGAAGCGCCTGACCACTAAATTGAAGGCACTCAAATGCAAATTGAAAGAGTGGTCTTCGGTTCAACGTGCGGGTTTGGACATTCCCAATTGCCGAAATCACTTGGAAATTATTCAATCAAATCCATGTATCAACTCTGACCCCTCATTACAGAATTTAGAGAGTGCGGCTCTTCTAAGGTTGATCAAAGCTCTGAACTTGGAGGAAGAGGACCTACGCCAAAGAAGCCGTCAAAATTGGTTAACTCTCGGGGACCGAAATTCTAAATTCTTCTATACGGCAATGAAAGCTAGACAGTCTCATAATTCCCTCATTCACATGGTTACGGCTGATGGAAACAGAAGCTCTAATATTGACACACTCCGTGCTGAGGCATCCCTCTATTACACGAAGCTCTACCATCAGGACGACTACTGGAATATCTTTCCAAATATCAACCCTAAACGATTGCTCACTCATGAAGCAACTTGTTGGTTGGACAGACCTGTCTCTCATACTGAAGTCAGAAATGTTGTATTCCAAATTGGCAAGGATAAATCTCCTGGACCCGACGGGTTCAATGCTCATTTTTTCCAACAGGAGTGGGAGGTAATATGTTCTGATGTTGTATTGGGTGTCTCCTCTTTCTTTACGACTGGTAGCTTTCCACAGTCTGTTAATCACACTTTCCTCACACTCGTTCCCAAGAATGCTAATGCTTCATGTTTAGGAGATTACCGTCCGATTGCATGTTGCAACGTCTTATATAAGATTATTAGTAAAATCTTATGCAACAGATTGAAGCCTGTTATATCAGAATTAATCTCCCCGAATCAGGCTGCTTTCCTGAAGGGTAGGTTGTTGCCAGATTGCACCCTTATTGCTCATGAGCAGATCAGGGACTTTAGTAATCCTATGGGATCTAGGGCATGTATCAAATTAGATCTCCGTAAGGCTTTTGACAGCGTTAATAGAGAATTCATCTATTTCATCCTACATCAAATGGGGTTCTCTCACAAATTTATTAATTGGCTCTCAATATGTATTTCTTCCCCTATGTTTTTGGTACTCGTGGAAGGTTCCCCGGTTGGGTATTTCAATTCTAATAGGGGGCTAAGGCAGGGGGATCCCTTATCGCCATATTTATTTGTGCTTGTCATGGAAGCTTTTTCACTGCTTATGTCCCAAGCTGAATCTTCTGGATCTATTCAACCATTGCGTCGAACAGGATCAATTTCCCATCTTCTGTTTGCTGACGATTTACTCCTTTTCTGTCGTGCAAATTCTCATTCTTTTTATGGCCTTAAAGATCTGCTAGAGAGGTTCAAGCTGTTCTCGGGGTTGCAGATTAATTGGGATAAAAGCTCAGCAATTTTTAGTAAGGGAGTGAGGAATGCTAGTAACCTTTCTGAAATTCTTGGAATTCGTATGGTTTCCTCTTTTAATATTTATTTGGGACTTCCTCTATCCTCTAAATATCCCAAGGCAGCTATGTTCAATAGGCTTGTGGATAAGTGTAAGAAAAGGCTTATGGGATGGTCTTCCTCCCTCCTATCTATCTCTGGGAAGATAGAGTTGGTCCGATCGGCAATATATGGCATGGTTGCATTTTGGATGCAGGCGTATTCTCTACCTCCCTCTGTTATTCGTGCCATTAATTCTGCTTGCAGGAAATTTATTTGTGGTAAACTCAACACTTGGGCTTGGAAGGATATGTGTGCCCCAAAAAAGGAAGGAGGAGTTGGTTTACGATCTCTGGATGATTTAAATGTTGCTTCTGGGGTTCGGCTTACATGGCGTGCTCTATCTTCTAAAGGTATCTGGGCTAAATTCATGGGGAAACACTATGGTCCTATTAAGTATGGGTTTTATTACGCGAAAGCAAGACCCAATGACTCTGGTTCCTGGAAGTTCTTATTGAAAAGCCGCAGTATTTCCCAGAAACTTATAAAACGTGTTGTCAAGGACGGCAAGACAACTTCTTTTTGGTATGACAATTGGCTTCCAACTGGTCCCCTATACCTATTGTATGAACCGGCCCAAGGTTACGAAATGGCTCGTGTTAGCGACTTCTAGGATGGCGCGGGATGGGGCAACATATCTATTATTGACGGGATGAGGCACTTGTTGCAAAATATCAAATTAAATGATGGGCCGGATGAGTGGCAGTGGATTCCAGGGCCGGATTTCTCCCTGAGGGCGGCTTGGACTGGCACGCGTATGGCGGGTGATGTCTTCCCTCTATTTGATTCGGTTTGGTTTCCTCATGCAGTGCCAAAATATTCCCTCACATTGCTTAGGGTCATCCAAAATAAACTCCCTACCCGTGAGCTGCTATTGAAAATGGGGATAATCAATGAAAATCTTTGTGTCCTTTGTTCTGCAAATCCTGAGAGCATAACACACCTTTTCTTTGAGTGTGATTATTCCAAATACTTGCTTACAAGGTGTCTATTGAAGATGTGTTTAACAGGTACTGTCCCGATAACCATAAAAGGTGTTTGTGATTTATATCATGCTACATATTGTAAGAAGGATCCAGTTAATGTGTTGGCTAAGACTACCCTTTCCTCTTTGGTTTGGCACATATGGAAGGAGCGCAATAAGCATATTTTTGAAACAAATTCAAGGAGAAGACTGTCCTATTTGAGGAGATGGCGTTTGATGTGAGAGCTTCTCTTCGACTATTGAATTTGGATGAGGCATCAGATCCTGCCCCCTTCTCCAATTGGGGATTACTGGATGTGGGATAGTTTTGTTTGTTTCCTTAGAGAATTTGTCTAGATTTGGACAAATGTGTTGTAACTCTGTACATATTTGATTTGCTAAGTAATAGCGGTGGTTAATTTTTAGTAGTGGGTGACGGCGCTTGTGCCCTATCCCCTCTCTAATTATTGCCCACCTGTTCTTACTTGAGCGGCTACTTTGTATATTCGCATTTATTAATATAGACTAATTTCATTCGCCAAAATACACACACACACACACACACACATATCCCCTTTTAAGGATAAATTTTTATGCTAACTTTTGGTTTAATTATAAATTCAAAATATTTGCATTGTTATATAAATTTTGAAATGAATTAATGGAAACAACATCTCACCAAAGTGATCTCTCTTGTGGAAATTAATTTTATTTTGAAATATAAAAGGTTGTGTGTATGTAATTTATGTGAATATTCATTGGTCCAAAGGAAGATCAACATCTACCATAATTATATGTGCACCTGTGGTAATAAACACATGATGATTCTTTGGTTTTATATTTGAATAATAATCGGCCCAAAGGAATTTTTATAGTTCGACATGTTATTAGTATTAGTGTTTGATTATTACACCAAGATATCAATTAAAAATTAATATTTTGGACAAGATATCAATTAAAAATTAATATTTTGTCCAAAGATAAAATATTAATGGAGTGCACGGTATCTTGAGACGGGGTTTGCATTTATTTGAATTTATTTTTGGTTTTTGTTTGGGACTTATATGAGCATGTTTTTATGTTGTTGTTCTCTTTTTAGCTATACCTTTTGCAGATATTACTGCCAACATCAATTGAATTCCTATGTTAAATGGCTCAAACTTTAAATCTTGGAAGGAGAACCTTTTGATAGTTATCGGTGTTATGGATCTTGACCTTATGTTACAGACTGATCCTCCCCGACCTGTTTTGAAAAAGAGTACCTCTGATGATAAGATGGAGATGGAAAGGTGGGAGAGAGCAAATCGCACGTGCATGATGATTATGAAGAAGGCCATTTAAGAAACATTCAGGGGCACGATGTCTGAAAAATTCACTACTACTAAAGAGTTCCTTTTTGATATTGAAAAGAGGGTTGTCAAGATTGATAAGACTGAAATTGGGACACTTTTGACAAGTCTAGTTTCAATGAGGTAAAAAAAAGTAATGGAAACATCATGTAGTACATCTTGGAGATGTCTCATCTTTCTTCCATAGTAAAAGCACTTAAACTCAAACTCTCCAAGCACTTGCTAGTGCATTTGGTTTTGATATCTCTTTTGGCACAGTTTAGCCAGTTTAAGTTGAGCTATAATTGTTAGAAAGAGACTTGGTCTCTGAATGAGCTCATCTCACACCATGTCCAAAAAGAGGAAAGGCTTAAGCATGATAAGACAAAAAAGTACTCACCTGACCTCCACATTCAAGAACAAGAAAAGAAATAAGGATAAGGATGTTGTAGATACATCTCCATAAAAGAAACAACAAAAGGAACTGAATAATTTAGAAGGTAATAGTTGTTTTGTTAGGATCCTGTGGATTGCAAATAGACAGGGGGGATTAGTGTCCGAAGAAATATTAAAAATCCATCTAGATAATCTACCTAATTTTACAAATGGAGTTATCCAAATTAAACTTAATCAACAACAATTATTCTTGCTAGAAAATAAGCGATAGAAATATAACACAATCAAGATACAATTGAGAATGCAAACCAAAGAAGGCAAACGCAAACAAAAAAGATTTATCATGGTTCACCCAATACCAAGCTACATCCAGTTCCAAGTCTCAGGGTTTAATCCACTATTTCTCAAATAGTTACAACACCTCTTCTGTAGAGGAATTTCTTACAACACTTCTCTTCCCAAGAGAAAACTTACCACCTCATAAATGAGGGTTTTCACTTACACTTGAAGTTGGTATGCTTTTACATATAGCCTTGCTTTGAAGCTGGTGGATGTGTGATGGCTATAGTGTTGATCTCCTAATAGATAATAGAATATTTCTTTGGGATATCTAGAGATTTGGCCAAAAATGTTGAAAACAATTGAAGAACTTTGGCCAAGGGTTTTGTGGGCTTTTTAAAAAAGAGCTTAGAAATGCAAGAAATCCTGGAATTTTTGCTCAAAAATTTCATACTAAAACCTTCAGTGATCCCAGCATACATAAGGGTGAAACCCCAGTTGAAAACAATTTTCAAAAACTGCCCTCCAATGGATAAATCGACAACTCTTCGTAATATGCGGAGCTATGTTAAATCTGCCTGTTGGGCAAAAGTAGTCGACTCAAATATAAATGGTAGTCGACTCCCCAAACAACTGAAGTTGACTCCCAATCCTATTGTAGTCGACTTCTTTTAAGGATACTGCATACCCAATAATTTCCAATAGAAAGTAGTTGACTCTCCTTTACAGATACCTGGATATTTGCTCTAAAAACTTATGAAAATATTTTCAAAACATTTTAAAATATTTTAAAATAATTTTGTGTGTGTTCCTAAGTGTGAGAGAGCTTTTAACAAGGCCTTAACATTCTAAGACAAAGAAGAAGAAAATACATCAAAATAAATTATTACAATAAAGACCGTTTGATGCATTCTTGATTCCTCAAGTTCTTTGTCTTGCTCTAATTGATCCATGACATTGTTGATCTCATTACTAATTCACTGAGTGCTTTTCCTTAAGTTGTCTTAAGCTTTTTTGTACATACACTAATAGATATTGAATGATACGTTTGCTTATCATCAAAACGTACGTGGTGAGACTGAATATCTCAACATTCTTTCCCTTTTTGATGATGACAAACAATACGTGCATAATAGAAAAATATTTACTCTTCCTACAATACTGTTGAGAGATGTGTATGCCCTTGAGGCAATTTACCTTTATGTATATGTACAAACATTTTGTTTGAAATGAAAGTATGTTTTTTGGTATCAATTGTCTAAGTATTTTTTATTATGATGTCTTCATTTAAATACTTAGGTGATTTCCTTGGGCTTAGAGCAAGGTCATACATGTATCTAGATGAAGACGTCGATTATGAGAAGTGTCTGACTGATAGTAGCTTAAGTCTAAATTGTTTGTGGTCATAGATGTGTCGAGAATAGGATATCGACTCATTGGATAAACCATTGTGTCTTTGTCTTCACCTAGTATCGGTGACGATGATCTCTTAGTCGTTCGAATTGACGAAGTCGAGGACGAGACACATGTGCTCATTGGAGAATGAGTTCACTAAACGACCCAACGAGAGTTATCACATGAGTAACTTAAACTTATTTGTCAATGATAACTCTCAGTGATGATAGGCAACTCGGTCCTTAGACTTGAGGTCATTGTACAAACATATACGTGAACAATGTCATTTAGATCTCTGACCTAGCTTCAAGGCAAGGCGTGTCGAAAGTTCCTTGATTGGGCGACACTTGAAGTGTGCCAGGAGAGTAATAACCAAGAAAGAATTCGTCTCTCTCGTTTATGGGGAGTTAGTGTCGTATGTGTTAGTTCGGTCTTTAGTAAAAACTTTTTGCCTAAGTTTGTTGGAAGAAGTCCAATATTATTGAACTAAAGACCGATAAAGAGTAACCGATTTCAAGTTATTAGGGTCGACAGTTGACCATACCATAGGCTTGGTTAGGCGACATATGAGAGTGAATCGGTGGCTCAAACTTTGAATCGAACGGAGAAGACGAAGGAAACAGGCTCTGGTTCGAAGAGGAATAGGAAATTGGAGGAGAGAGAAAATGTGAGGGCCCTGATCATATAAGTGGAGGAGAATCACATCTGGGCCTTTGGATCGAAAGATGGACGGCTAAGATTAAATCAATAAACCGCCTCAAATGTGGGAAGTCGACTGATGTACAAACTTCAGTCGGCTGGCCGAAAAAGAAAGAAAACTGACTAAAGAGATAGATAAGCGCCTGTAGTGAAAGTCACAGTCATCTGGCAAATTGACAGGCGCCTGTAAAATACACTACAATCACGTGACCGAAAGTCAACAATTTTGATGATTTGAGAGAAAATTATCAAGATCAAGAGAGGTGCCTGATGAACAAATTTCAGTCGCCTGTCGGAGAGACAGACGCCTGGAAATTATACATCAGTCGCCAGAGCGAAAAACACTAATTTCAGTTAGAAAATCTAGAGTTGGCCAGGCGACTGTGGAAGGATTGACAGTCGTCTGTCTTTGTCCAAAAATATTGGATAAGGCTGAAATCTAGAGAATTGAGATAACTTACCATAAGACCTATACTCTAACTACTCTACAAAGATGAAATCACTATCAAAATAATATAGATTAACATACAAATCATGCATACTAATCCAAACATATAAAATCATCAAAATCTCAAATAAATCTCATTGAAAAGTATATGTAAAAATATGACATATATAAACATGAGATGTGAAATGATAAAATAAGTTCAAAGCAAGATTTAACATATAAATATGAACTCATATATTTCAGATTCACCCATAATCCTTAATTCTCCACGCAACATCATAAATGTATCTTCCTTAAGAGGTATAATGAAGATGTCGGCGATTTGTTTTTGGGTTTCAATGTACTCTAAAATGATGTCCTTTTAGCTACAAGATCAATAATGAAATGGTGTCTCACGTCTTTGTGTTTGGTACGGTAGTGGTGTAGTGGATTTTTGGAAAGACATACTGCGCTTTGGTTATCAACCATGATAGGGCAAGTATCACAATTGACACCATAGTCTTTGAGTGTGTGTCTCATCCAAAGAACTTGTGCACATGCAAGACCTGCGGCAATATATTCCGCTTCATGCTTGAACGCGTTTCAATTATGTGATGCTTGAGCGCTACTCCCAAGTGTAGGAGGACGTCAAGTAATAAATTTATATCCGGTGCGACCGGGTCAGATCACGGGGATAAGTCATTTTGCAATCGCAAGTTCAATTGATATAGGAAAAATAATAGCGGTTTACAATCAACTATGCTAACGGGGTGGAGATAATGTGAAAATGTGGGTGTTTGAGACCAACTACCAAATCAACACCCTTGGGTAGAGGATTCGTGGAGACAAATAGGCGAGGAAGCTTGTGTGATGTGTGGGAGTGTGGTTGTTAAGCATATATGTTCAATCCGGAGATAACTCAATTGTCTTTCCGGCTACAGAATGGGCAATCAGTGGATGTTGTATTTTATCAAACACTTGGTGTGCAATGAAAGTAGGGTATGAAAAGTTGAGATAATAAACAACCAAGCATACAAGAGTAGTACCATTAGGCAAACTCCACTCTAGGGATACCTATTAGGGTCCCTAATTCAAAGTATATCTAATCAATCCTACCACATAATCATTAAAACATACAAGATTGAAAACCAAAGCCAAAGCAAACACAAATCACCACACGACCACACAAGAAGAAGATCTAGCTCATTATAACAAGAAAAGGGAGATTTTTACTTCTAAAAACATCATCCATTATCATTACAATTCACTAAATCAAAATACACAAGGAGAGGGAAAGAGTTCACCAAGATCTCCAAGGAAGAACAAAACTCAAACCAAATGCTCCTCCTTGCTTCTTTGGTGCTCCACCAAAACCCTAACCCTAGGACGAAGAATGGGGAAGAAGAAATGAGGGGAATAGAGGAGAGGACATCCCAAGAAATAGACTCAGAATTTCGGGTCTGGAAACAGCCCAAATGGGTTGGATCCGTGCTCAAACCCGCAACTAATGCACAAATCTGCAGAAATTTTCAGCACCATCACCCTGTCTTACGAAAATTCTAGAAAAATCATCCGACCTTGAAATGACTTGTTCCTGAGGGCGATGGAACCGTAACAAAGTGTACTACGACAGAAAAATATCACTATGCCGGAATGTACAATGGAATGATAGCAGAATTCTGCACAAGAGGGGAAAAGCAGAATTTGCAGCTTAGAAATTTTCAGCACCGCCACCTTGTCTTCCAAAAAATGCGGTAAATTGCTCCGACCTCCAAAAATTCTGGAAAAATATGCGTTGGATTCGGGACTTCACGAAATTCAACTGAAAAATAATAGGCGACCAAGATGAGGATGCAAATAAGCTGTAAAAATTATGTTTTATGCATATAAAAACGATAAGCTCCATTATTAAGTGATATCATCAAAATGCGTGTATCTGAGCCAAAATGAACACAAATTATGCACAAAATGCCATCTAATGAGGGGTAAAATAAGCAATATTGAACCGTAATCTCTTCAGTTGTGGACAATGATACCAAGTTCTGTTTCTTTGAAAACCAAGACACAAAAGAATTTCCTAGAAAATGGCAAGTGCTATTAGTACTCTTCCTATCGGTTATGCATCCGGCAAAATCGGCATCACTACATGAGATTAACTCATATGAGCTAGACTTAAGATAAAGTTATCCATAATCTAGTGAATGATTGAGATAATAAAAAATTTGTTTAACTGCAATCAAGTGTGACTCCTTAGGTCTAGCTTGATATCTAGAATAAAGACATACAGAGAACATAATATCGGGCCAACTAGTAGTTAAGTAAAGTAAGTTACCGATCATACATCGATATAGACGAATGTCTACATCTTTCAAATTCTCATTCTTGTGTAGATGGGTTGTCGTACTCACGGGAGTCCGCTTACTTGAATACAATTCCATCCTGAATCGCTTGATAAGCTCCCTAGTGTACTTTGTTTGATGTATGAAAGTCACATCCTTCATTTGTCGAGTTTGTAGTCCAAGGAAAACTTCGAGAAAATTGGATATCTGCCACGGACAAAATCCTCCATGGCAAATGTTTAATCATTTGCCACGGATTAGTCTGTGGCTAATAATCCATGGCTGATGACTAAAATCCGTCACGAAATATATGCCACGGACAAATTCGTGGCAGATAAGTCTCAATTGTCACGGAAATTTCGTGGAAGATGACCATTTGCCATGCATATGCATCTAGCTGTGACTGATGCGCATCCGCCACGGACCAGTCCGGGACGGATCGGGACTAAATTTCCCCAATTTTGTGCAGGCGAGCGCGGGCTTACTCGATCGATAGCTGTCTATTCTCTCTCTGATGCCCTTATCTTCTCTCCCTCTCTCTCTCTCGATATTCTCTCTATATCTCTCTCTGTTGTGGCTATCGGCGAACGCCCCCTCTCCGAGACACTTGCTATCGGCGACCGGCCGCCTCTATCTATCTCTCTCTCCGAGACCCCAAGGTATGGCTCTCTTTCCCCCCTCTCATCTCCTTTAGGGTTTTTCTCTGGGGAAGCAGAGATGGTCGGTGGGGTCTCGGGGTTGCGGAGGTCGAGTGATGGAGGAGGAGATCGGCAAGGGTCATCAGGTTGGGCTCGGGTGGCGGTTGAGGGTGCGGGAGTTGAGGGGAGACTTTCGGTGGCATGGGGCAGGGCAAAGGGGCAGCTTGGGGAGCTGGAGAGGCACTCAATTGCTCTAGCGGGCTTGCGACGGAGACCACGGGGTGCAGGGCTTCTTGGGATTCTCGAACCGTCAAAAACCACAGAGTCAGATGAAGATGCTTTCGAGATTGATGGGTATCTGACCCTCAATGAAGAACCCCAGGTAAGATATCCCATTACTCCTCTGAAACGTCTACAGAATCAGCTGCCGTCGATGACTACTACGAGATAATTGGGTTATCTAACCCTCAATTGATAATTAACTGACCCTCAATGCTGCCTGCAGGAATTGTTCGTGGTCAGGTCCGACACCAGGCCAATGGGTCGGACAAATTCACATGACATTAATGCGTTAAAATTTGAGATTAAAGCTTGTAGATACGCGGCGGTTCAAAGGTTTGAAGTTCTGTGCTCTCTTTGTTTGGGATTTCTTCTTCTGCTTCTTCTGCTTCTTCGGCTAATTATCAATTTATAAATTAGGGATTTTTCTTTCACAATGATTAATCGCCAGCCAGTTGAAAATTCAGGTACGGTCAACCTCCAGTAGTTCTTTTTAAAAGATTTTTAACCATCTTGATTTGCTAATGGACAATTAGGTCAGCGTCGCTCGCTGTCATAGCTTCTTTATTCATTAAGAAATTGGCTTCTAATAATGTTTATTAGATATGAATTTGACCTAAGATGGGGTTTTTCTGTTTGCCTGTTATAGAACTCTTGAATATTTTGCGTCGTTTGATTTAAGTCATCCTTGTTTAGTTGTGTGATTAAAGAATGATGAAGTACAATGCACCATTCTTGATCCTATGACTTGTACTATAAATGTGATCCACATGTATATAGTTATAACAATTTCTGATTTTGCTACAGATTTCTTCAAATTTAAGTTTTGATTTCAATATTTTTCCCCTTTGCATCTTATGGTTTTTTCCCCACAAAAAAACTATAATAATGTCTTAAAAGACGCAAGGACGAAATTTTTGACACTAAAAGGTGAAGAAGCTTGGGGGCTTCTTGGGTGGGGGGTTTGCGACGCGCGGAGCAGGGGGGTCGAGGGCGTGCTCGGGTGTTAGTGCAGACGGAGTAATGCGGAGGAGGGGGATATACGTTTATAATTTTTGCACAACATGCCATGCATATGTTATGTAATTCATGTGTTCTGTAATTTTTCATGGACAGCACTAGTAAGTGCTTTCCATTTTTCACAAAGAAAACATTTTCCGATTGATAATTCATCAAGTCATGAAGATATTTGTTCAAAACATGAACAAAGTAGCTCATTCCATAAATTTTATGCACATATCCTCCCACTGTTCTGTGGCATGTTGCAAAATTTGTAGCTTCCCAATTGTTTCAATATTCATGCTGATACCTTTCTCCTTCCACTATTAGTTGGTTTGTTTTATCTGACAAGCGTAAGATTTAATTTTACTCTTCTTTCTTTTTGTTCGCAGCATGGCGCATATGAGTGTTTAGTGAATACTGTCGAAGCAAGTGTTATCAACTCATTGTAGAGGAATGTGCCCTCGGATCATTTGTATTTGATGCAAATGATAATTTAAGCCTAGATAGGGACTATTTTGCATTTGATGCAAAAGAGATTAAATGTGTTTTAAATAGTTTAAGACAATATTTAATTATATAAACGTAAGGAAAAGTTCACCGGTAAGACGGGTTCGTCCTGCTCTAAACACAGGTTCAAACCGCGTCGAAAACGGAGTCCAAACAAGCCCAGTAAGACTATTTAAAAGTGTTTTAAATAGAAGCCCAAAAAGTCAAAGACGCAAAGCTTTAAATGTTAAAGCAATTTTTTTTTAAAAAAAAAGTGGGTCAGACATTTTTGGGCCTGGCCAAATGGCCAGACCGTAATTTGCTGGTGCCTAAGGCGCCAGCTATCGCCCAAAAGGGCGCTGCTTTGCAGCGCCCCAAATTTAATTTGGGGCGCTGCAAAGCAGCGCCCGCCTGACGGGGGCACGCGCCCGTTGGGGCGCGTGCTGTCAGCGCCCAAAACAGGCTGGCGCGCGCGATTTGATGCAGCGGGGCCCACTGGTGGGCCCCAAGCCTAGGGGTTCGAA
>CM061142.1:179776065-180067907 GCA_030789695.1 Scilla litardierei
GCCGAACCTCTGCCGACGGACGAACGCGATGCGAACGGGCTTCCTTCACCGAACGTCTCTGGGATCTCAAGGTAACTTTTTCCCTAGATCTAAATTTCATGTGCGCATATGTTTAAGATCCAATCACTTGGATCGATTGTTTGATGTATTATTATCGTTTTTATTGTTAAAAATCTGTTTTTTTCAATTAAAACGCCTTTTTGGAGATTAAAAATGAATTTTTTTCCATCAAAAATTGGATTTTTATCATTTTTTCTCCCCAAAACCATTCAACCCTGGTGGGATTCTTCTTCGCCGCACGGCCGGAAGCCGTCACGCGACCCCCCTTAACCCGCGCAATTTCCGCCGTCGCTCGAAGCGGCGTGCGGAAATCGCCGTCGCCCGCAGCGGCGGGCGATCCCGCCGCTCGCAGCGGCGGGCTATCCCGCCGCTCGCAGCGACGGCGAAACACCCGCCGCTCGCAGCGGCAGGCCGATCCCGCCGCTGGAAGCGGCGGGCGACCCCCCCCCCGCCGCGACGGCGGGCAAAACCCGCCGCCTGCAGCGGCGGCGCTCCCCCCCCGCCGGCTGTAGCGGTGGGCAGAACCCGCCGCCCGTAGCGGCAGGCCTCCCCCCGCCGCCTGCAGCGGCGGGCACCCCCTGCCGCTGCGACGGCGGGCAGAACCAACCGCCTACTACGGCGCCCCCTCCCCCCGCCGCCTCCAGCGGCGGGCTGCGACGACAGGCCGTTTCTGTAGAGGAATATGCCCTCGGATCATTTGTATTTGATGCAAATGATAATTTAAGCCTAGATAGGAACTAATTTGCATATGATGCAAAAGAGATTAAATATGTCTTAAATTGTTTAAAGACTATATTTAATTAAATAAACGCAAGGAAAAGATTACCTGGATGACGGGATCGTCCCGCTCTAAACGCAGGTTCAAACCGCGTCAAAAACGGAGTCCAAACGAGCCTAGTAAACCTATTTAAAAGTGTTTTAAAAGGATGCCTACAAGCCTATAAGCTTTAAATGTTAAAGCTATTTTTTAAACGGGGGGGGGGGGGGGGGGGGCTCTGTCGTTTTGGGCCTCCAAAATTTTTGGAAGCTGGCGCCTTGGGCGCCAGCCGTTAAAACACAAGAGCAAAGGGCGCCACATGGCGCCCCCCGATTCGTCCGCACCCTTTAATGGGCGCCAGCGCCCATGCAGGGCGCGCATTTTGATGCGTCCCGTGGCTGTACTGTTTCAGCATGTTGGGCCGCGCGGTGGGCCCCACACACATAGGGTTTCAAACCCTAGCTGAATTTTTTGGCGGCGGCTCAGTTTTTCCGAAAAACAACTCTTGGGCTTATCTTTAGACATACGATTGAGGGGTCAAACGGACTCGGATTGACGAACGGTTTTTTCCTATGCGTTCACCGTTGAACACCCTTCGAATTGATAGGTTATATCAATCATGAAGCTCAATAGTGAGGGAGTTAAAATTCACGGAAGTTTAGCCTTTGTGAAAGGCAAACTAAATTGAATTTGATTAACTCTAAATTTAGTCCCACATCGGATTTTGAGTAAAGGGGAGCAGTCAGCCGCCTATATAAATAGGGGTCTGCTCCCCTCCTCAAAACTCGTCCCAAGCTCTAGATCTGAGCGGCTCTCGTAAATGTTGGAGCACGCTCGGATCTAAGCTTAAATTAATATTTCTCTTCTCCCTATAAATTTCAGACTTGCTCCTGAGGGCTCTAGCAAAGCCGCAAAGGAGTTCGGATTCAGATCCGAAATCTAGGCAGAGGTTTCACTCGCGTGAAACTTTCTTCGACGCGTGGTTGGCTTGGCGACACGGGATTGATCGCCTCGGGATGCGAAGCGGTTCGAGGAGCAGCTCGGCGTGGGACGGGGAGCGGCTCGGAAGACGGTGCGGAACATCTCGCCTGCCCCAGGGCTGAGATTCCGGGTATGTGTTTAATTCAGCATTAGTTTAATTTAATCGCAGTAGGCTAGATCCTTCTTGGGATGGTCAGACCCATCCCAAGTCGACATAGATCTTGGATTAGGGTCTTGGACCATAGGGTTAAATGTTAATTAGATTAACATGATTATTTTTCCGCTGCTTTTCTGTCTATGTTCTGTCCGACTTAGGACGGGCATAGAGTTTTTGTGCCCTAAGGGTCCCAGAAATCCCTTCAGTGGTATCGGAGCGCGGTCTGTGTTACGATCTAGCCTGCGATTTCTTTAAACACATGAAATGCTTTTAAATACTTTTAAAAATGTTTTTAAAGTTATGAGATAAATTTTAAAAATGTTTTTGATGTTTAAAAATCTTTGTGATAAATTTTTGAATATGAAATTTTTTTTAAATGACGTTTTAAAATTTATGTGATAATTTTTAAAACTAATTTTAAATCTTTTAAAATTTATGCGATAAATTTAAAGTGCATAAAAATTTTATATGATAAAATTTTAAGCATGAAAGTTTTTTAAAATGATGTTTTAATTTTATGAGATATTTTAAAACTGATTTTAAAGGTTAAAATTTTTTATGCGATAAATTTTTTTAAAAGGTAGCATGCAAATTTGTGATTTTAAAAACAAGTTTTTATGAGATAAAAATAAAATATTTTTAAAATCATATTTTAAATTTAAATGTTAAATTTATGTTTGCATGCTAAAATTGTTTATGTGATAGACATTGTTCTATTTAAATTGCTAAATAGTTGTACACTTTTATTTTATGCGATAAAATTAGTGTAATCTTATGTTAATGGCTATGCATGATCTTGTCCCTTATTTGATAACACAAGACAACCCTTTAGGTTAGCCATTAAGGAATGATTAAAATTTCTTAATTGAATTTTAATGACATGCTATGTTTTAATAAAACATTAACAACACTTCAAGACCTAATTCTTGATTAAGGTAGTCCTTTTAATGTTTTTTAAATTATAAATGTTATGAAATTAATTCTCATTAAAGGGCTTCGCTTTTAGAGTTGTTAATAATTTATTAAAATCCTAATAATGATTAGGATAGCACGTGAACCTTATAGTTGATAAGTACGTAATAAAAGTTATTAAACAAATCCTAAAATTTTGAATTTAAGGTTGCAACTAGTTGATAGGATTAATTAGTTATTCATAAAAGCTGTTTAGTCTATGGCACACATATAAAAAATGACAAGCTTCATTCAATGGACCATGATCCAGTCAATGTGCTTGGCTAAGAGTTCTGGACCACCCTTTAAGGGATAGTGATCCTGGCTTAGTCAATTCCCTGGCTGAGTTCCGCTGGACCGCAATGTCGCGAATCATGATTGTATGACACCCTGGACTATATCTAAGTCAAATACGTTAATGATCTTTTTCAAGATTAGCCGTAGCCCTCCTTGTTTTAGGGGTTAGCAACTATAGGACCCGTGTTATAGTTGTTGAGCTACACGCAAGCTGTGACATGGCAACTCTGTAAAAACCAACTCCTTAAATACATAAGATGTAGTCTAAGACCTGACCCAAACCGACGTGTCGTGAATACACCGAGCGGCGGGGCAAGTCAGGCTAGACACGAAAACAAGGGTCCGACTAGACTAGACATTGTGATTTGGATGAGCACACTCATGATCACAAATGGTTCGGGGTAAAAACCGATTAAGAGAGTCATATCCGATATGATCAATGAAGAGTCATCTTCCGATCGCAGAGTCAAGCAACTTGTTGAGCTACACTCAAGGTTGTTAGGCTCAAGGTGATTGGACCTCTTACCCATTAATTTTAATTCGATTAAATCGTTCGTTATTAAGCTTTGAAACGATCGTAAAAAAATGGGAGGATATAGATAGATAAAAGTCATTCTACCTATATTTAATATTGAACATATGCTAAAACTAGGGCAAGACTATGTTTACCGAAGGAATCAATATGTAATATTTTAATGAAATAAGTTAACTAGTCAAATAGGTTGATTAATTGAATATCGAGTTAAATTCTAATTGATAGAATTAAAACTATATTCTCGTTGACATTAAAATGACCTTCTAAAGAACAGACTTAAGAAATACGATTTCATTAAGTTCTGGTCCAACAAATAAATTCACGCTACATGTCACCCGTCTCTATATGAGGCAGCTTGAACATATACGATATTCGAAATATGTTTCTCCCGACAACTTGTCGAGCTGCCCTCAAGGTTGTATGGACAAACAATTTTGATCCGCAAAGTTCAAGAATTCGATCAAACTGTTTGAGTCGAATACGAGTGCATGAGCGGTGCAAGACTATGTATCCCAACCGGATCTTGAGACAAGTAACTTCTTGAGCTACACTCAAAATTGCAACTCTCAGGCGTTTGGATACATAAGATGCTTGCATATCTATTTATTTATGTTGGGCTATTTATATCTAAATGTGATTTAGAAAAGGAAGAAGGCACTCTGGAAAGTCAATCGAGTTAAATAGTTTAATTTATCATTAGTAAAGGCATAAGTAGGAGGAAATAAAAATGTGACATATTTTGATGTCACGATGTCATAATTATTGTTATACAAAAGGTTAACACATTTTTGACGAATGTCGTCACATTTGCTTCTGAAGCAATAAGTAATATGTATAACGATAATATATATTAAATGTTAATATATAGTTACACAAGATAGCAGCAAAACTTATATGGCAAAATAGACTAGGCCGTATCGAGAGACTAAGCTTCACAAGTCACATAAAGAGGGGTCTGACCTCTCATATTATGAAGTCTGTGGATACTTGTGAGTCTTACCCTCTTAGATATAATGGCCGAAACCCATCTGTAAGACAGTGGAAGAATAAGTTGTCGAACTCAGTCTGGTACATACTGATGTACCCGAGTCTAGATTAACCAAAATAAGTTATTCGTATATTTTATTAAGACACGTGTTCTAGATGAAACACAAGTCTGATAAAATAAAGAACGAAATGACTAAAGTATTTAAACTGATTCGATTAGATCGAATGGTCAAATACTTAGCTACATAAAATCTTGCGTAATTAAAAGAAATGTAATTTTCTCTCAGGTCAAGTTTGTTAACACATCCGTGTGTTAAAAGTATGAATCACACTGAGTTAGACTTGGTGCGATCCATAGCAAGTGACTCTGAGTTAAGTCCTCCCTCTGGGTTAAGTCCCAGATTGTAATGCCTAGGTTTTGATAATGTTCTATGAGGACATTATCAATAAGATATTCATTAAATCAATCATTAGGAAGTTGTATAATTACTCGAATTTCGTGAGACGAAGAGTTGAGTTAAACATCATAGCTGATGATGACTTAGTCAACTTCTAGGATGAAATTCGGAGTAGTAACTCCGATTTAAAACTTGATGCAATCAGAATAGGTCCATGTGCGTAAATAAATTTTGGAATTTAGTTTACGTGCACAAGGAAAATGTTTCCTCTTTTTCTGCAAGTAAATCTTTATGTTGAAAGATTGGTGCAGAAAGGAAAATAGTGAAGTGCAATCATGTTGGTCGAGAACGGTTTTCATCCTAATTCCTATAAAATGGATTAGAATGGAACTGTTTTTCGCCAGCAGACGTGTACAGATCTACTCGGACTAAACTCGATGTAAACGCTTAAGTTAACCATGAAAATTGGAGCATTCACTTATAAGTTCGTTTTTCTAAATATGATTTAGACGGACCGACTTATATGAATTAGCCAGATAATTTTCAAGGTTAGTGGGAGCGTATAAATTACATGAGAGGCATCAAAGGAATGGAACATATATTTTGACAAAGTAATCAAAAGGTTTGATACTTTATCAGAAATAGATATGAGCCATTTAAAATGACCATTAACTAATTTAAATGATTATCGTAAGGTACGATGAACTGGATAAGATCCAGGGAAATAAAATATTATGGATTCCGACAAACCAATTGAATTATTTGAATGAGATTCAAATGGTTGGTCTACCATGAACATAGAAACCCCTTAAGTCTATAGATTAGATGGTTTTAGCAGATCCACTCACGAAGGCTCTATCACATGAAGTCGGGAAAACTTATGTGTAAAAATGGTATAAGATACCGAGATAAATGGGCCAGAGTGCAAGTGGGAGATGTTAAGAGATAATACCCTCAAGGCAATCTATCTCCATGTGTGAATAGCACAAACATCTTGTTCGAAATAACAGTAAGCTGTTTGGTAATAATTTATCTAAAGTTATGTTATAATGTAGTTAACATTAGATATTAACTTAGGTAAATTCCTGAGACTTTATGCAAGGCCAAACATGTATCGAGATGAGTATCTCGATCATGAAGAAATGTTTGACCGTCTGTAGCATAAGTCTAAAAGGGTTCGTGGTCGTAGATGTTTCAAGACAAGGATATTGAAACATCGGATAGACCATTGTGTCTTAGTCTTCACCGTTTAGCGGTGGCGATGATCTCATGATCGCTTGACATAGCGAAGTCAAAGACGAGACACAGGTGCTCATTAGAGAATGAGTTCACTGAACGATCCACAAGAGTTATCATATGGTTATATTGACCAATCTGTCAATGATGACTCTGAGTGATGATAGGCTAGTTGGTCTTTTGACTTGAGGTCATTTTGACGAACCTATGCGTGAACAGTGCCACTTAGATCAACTGACCTAGCTTCGAGGCAAGGCCTGTCGAAAGGTCTTTTGATTGGGTGACACTTGAAGCGTATGAGGAGAGTAATGACCAAGAGAGGATTCGTCTCTCCTGGTCAATGGGAGTTAGTGTCGTAGGATTAGTTCGGTCTTTAGTAAAATCTTTGGCCAGAGTTTGTTGGAAGAAGTCCAACATTATTTGACTAAAGATTGATAGAAACTAACCTGAGTCAAGTTATTGGGGTTGACAGTTTGACCGTACCCTAGACTTGATCTACACAACATAGTTAAGACGAAGAGACTATAACTGCGGAATTCATCACGGAAACGGTCAGGGTGGTCCTGACATTACTCATGTCAATGAATCAACCACATAAAGATGATTCCTGAAGCAGGGACGGCAACCACTGCTCGTGGTCACTGCCGTATAGGGCTTCGAGCCAAACCGGTTGTAAGGGTCAGGCTGTAGGGTCTCACACAGAGTGCGACCTTCGTCTAGTAATAGGTAGAAATTAGTTAGGGAGAATAATTTGCATTTGATGCAAGGGATAAAATATTGCAAAAGATGTTTGCAATCATCTCCTGCATTCGGGATCAATGATCCTGAGTGCAAGTGGGAGATGTAGAGGAATATGCCCTCGGATCATTTGTATTTGATGCAAATGATAATTTAAGCCTAGATAGGAACTAATTTGTATTTGATGCAAAAGAGATTAAATATGTCTTAAATTGTTTAAAGACTATATTTAATTAAATAAACGCAAGGAAAAGATTAATTGGATGACGGGATCGTCCCGCTCTAAACGCAGGTTCAAACCGCGTCAAAAATGGAGTCCAAACGAGCCCAGTAAACCTATTTAAAAGTGTTTTAAAAGGATGCCTACAATCCTATACGCTTTAAATGTTAAAGCTATTTTTTTTAAAAGGGGGGGGGGCTCTGTCGTTTTGGGCCTAGCCAAGTGGCCAGGCCAAAATTTTTGAAAGCTGGCGCCTTGGGCGCCAGCCGTTAAAACACAAGAGCAAGGGGCGCCACATGGCGCCCCCCGATTCGCCCGCACCCTTTAATGGGCGCCAGCGCCCATGCAGGGCGCGCATTTTGATGCGCCCCGTGGCTGGGTGCTGTTTCAGCATGTGGGGCCGCGCGGTGGGCCCTACACATATAGGGTTTCGAACCCTAGCTGAATTTTTTGGCGGCGGCTCAGTTTTTTCGAAAAACAACTCTTGGGCTTATCTTTGGACATACGATTGAGGGGCCAAACGGACTCGGATTGACGAACGGTTTTTTTCTTATGCATTCACCGTTGAACACCCTTCGAATTGATAGGTTGTATCAATCATGAAGCTCAACAGTGAGGGAGTTAAAATTCACGGAAGTTTAGCCTTTGTGAAAGGCAAACAAAATTGAATTTGATTAACTCTAAATTTAGTCCCACATCGGATTTTGAGTAAAGGGGAGCAGTCAGCCGCCTATATAAATAGGGGTCTGCTCCCCTCCTCAAAACTCGTCCCAAGCTCTAGATCTGAGCGGCTCTCGTAAATGTTGGAGCACGCTCGGATCTAAGCTTAAATTAATATTTCTCCTCTCCCTATAAATTTCTGCCTTGCTTCTAAGGGCTCTAGCAAAGCCGCAAAGGAGTTCGGATTTAGATCCAAAATCTAGGCGGAGGTTTCACTCGCGTGAAACTTTCTTCGACGCGTGGTTGGCTCGGCGATACGGGATTGATTGCCTCGGGATGCGGAGTGGTTCGAGGAGCGGTTCGGGGAGCGGTTCGAGGAGCAGCTCGGCGTGGGACGGGGAGCGGCTCGGAAGACGGTGCGGAACATCTCGCCTGCCCCAGGGCTGAGATTCCGGGTATGTGTTTAATTCAGCATTAGTTTAATTTAATCGCAGTAGGCTAGATCCTTCTTGGGATGGTCAGACCCATCCCAAGTCGGCATAGATCTTGGATTAGGGTCTTGAACCTTAGGGTTAAATGTTAATTAGATTAACATGATTATTTTTCCGCTGCTTTTCTGTCTATGTTCCGTCCGACTTAGGACGGGCATAGAGTTTTTGTGCCCTAAGGATCCCAGAAAACCCTTCAGTTTCCACCGCCCGCAGCGGCAGACCCCCCCTCGTGTAATGCCCTACCAGCTACTGCACAAGTACTAGAGGGGGGGTGAATAGTACTTTAAAATAATAAGGCGTATAATTCCAAATTAAATTGCAAACAACCACCAAATCAATTTGCGGAAGCTTAAATTGATTGACAACAATGAAATAAACAAAGCTAACAAACGATGTTAATGGGTTCGGATCCACCCAAGTCTCCCCGACTTGTTCCCGGTGATCCTACGTCCCAACCACCCGGATCCCCTCCGGATACTTGAGTTAGAAACCCTAACTCAAGATTTCCACTATGAATATCTTGTGAAAAACCTTCACAAGATCAAATCATACATGCAATGGCAAAGTGAATCCCACAACCCGGGATCACAAACTTCTCTCACAACCGAGAGAGCCAATAAGCAATATAAAGAGTTTAAATGAAATAAATACTCTTACCACAAAATCCTATACCTTGAGTTTTTCTTACCCAATAGGTGGAATGAAGGATTTGAGGAAGATGAAGTCACCAAGCCCTAGCACCAAGGAAATGAGCAGCAATGGGTGCCTAGGGAAGAGTTGGAGACTTGGATCAAGCAATAGCTTGAAGAGCTCACCAAGAACAAGCTTCTCTCTAGATCTAGAAATGAGAGAGAATGGCTTTCTTGTGAGGAAGAGAGCTTTAGATTTGAGGGAGAATGGCTATCTCTTTAGGGCTCAATGAATCTCTTAATGGCAGCTCTATTGAAGATAGAAATGACCTAGGTTCGTATTTATAGGAACCCAAAAACATAAGTTAGGTCAATCTCCAACGGAAAGAAATCTGGGAGAATTAGTCGGTCAAAGAACAATCACTGACCGACTAGTTCATCAACTAGTCGGTCAGTCACAAAGCATGGACCGACTAAGAGCAGATCAGAGAAGAGATAGAATTTCAGACCTAGAAAACTAGTCTGAAGGCAAGTTGACTTAGTCGGTCCAAGAACAAAAGTTGACCGACTAGATTGTCAACTAGTCGGTCATCAAACGTTCTTAGACCGACTAACGGAAAACAGTAGCTTAGGAGAAATTTGGCATGTACAGTAAATCACAACTAGTCGGTCAAAGAAGCATCACTGACCGACTAGTTCACAAACTAGTCGGTCGGTGAGTCAACGTAGACCGACTAACTGTAAACAGTAAAGAACAAAGATTTAACTGACTGAAACTAGTCGGTCCAAGAACAGTGGCCGACCGACTAGATCTCCATCTAGTCGGTCAGTACTTGTTCTTGTACCAACTAACATGCACAACAAGGTCCGAATCGAAGCGCGACGCTTCGAGGAAATTAGAGTGAACTTGTGCAAGAATCCTAGAGCTACGAAATGAGCGAAATGAAGATAGAAACGTAAGATATACTCAAGGCTTAACATTCTATCAATCGAAACTAAAAGACTATAAATAAAACCTTGATAAACGGTCTTTGAGAGCTTCGATTGAATCTTCATTATTTCCAAAGCGTTGCATGAGCTTCAACGAAGCTTTAGGCTTGAATACGAGCTTTTGGAAGTGTTGAGATGTCGCTTTGAATATTCTCGTGAAATTGGCGACGATCTCCAATACTGCGCTCACAAATTGTTAGTTCATGAATTATTTATGTTTGCTCATCATCCAAAACCAAATCCGGGGAGTCCAATATTCAACATTCTCCCCCTTTTTGGTGATGACAAACCAACATAAATAATAATCAAAGATAATAATTCAAATGTAAAATACTTACTCCCCCTGCATTGATGACACGTTAATTCCAAAATGAATATAAATGAATTGTATCAAGCAGACGAGTAAGATAAATAAAGTGAATTGATTTTTGAAATATCGGATTTTGAAAATCCTTATTTGTATCTTAACTCCCCCTGAATCTAACATATCAAACTAGATTCTTGGAAATTGAGTTAAATTTTTCATTTGCGCTATTTATTATCATTATCTCTCCCCCTTTGGCATTATCCCAAAAATGGGGGGCATACAACGACAACAATTAGGAAATGTAAAATCCAACATCGGGAGTCGTAGACGAAGACAATGGACCAACTTGACACCAAGGGAAAAATGTGGAAATCAAAACAAGGTGTGTCAAATTTTCCATTATCAATAAAAATCAACGATAATCAAAATCATCAAAAAATACCAAATGTTTATTCATGTCTTGAATAAAGAAACATACTCTTCAATATTCAATATTCTTGGTTAATTTTGAGCATGGAAAACAATTCTATAAAATCCATTTAACCAACTTTTTATGCGTCGATTCGATATCACATTTCAAATATATTCAACGAATATTAAATTTGCACGACGAATAAAAGATAAAGTGGTCGATGATGAACATATATATACATAGAGACAACATGAGTACATCCAAAAGATATCACATCGAATATAAGAGATACATCATATCAAGTGCTACATATCATCAAAAAGAAATACATCATCATCAACATATCATACAATCCAACACCGACAATCAGAAAGCACAAAAGCAATACAACAAGGCAACTCTCAACCCCATCCTAACCCAAAACTCTCTCACTAGAATACATCATCCAAAGTGTATATGGAGAGTCCTCGGAACAACGATCACGAGGAGGAGGCAGGATCTGCAGCGTCCGTGGGTCCAGTCGACGGAGTGGACTCAGGATCTGCAGGGAGAAGAGGTGTCTCAACAGATGGAATCGTCGGGGCAGGAGTCGAGATCTCAGCAACAGGCTCAACAGCAGCAGGAGTCTCGACAGAAGCAGCAGCAGCAGATACATGAGCAGGCTCGGAAACTGGATCAGCAGCAGATGGCTCTGGAACACCGGAAGAGGTGGCAACTCCAGGAGCAGAAGTGGAAGTACCAGCAGCAGCAGAAGTGCCCTTGGGGGCACGAGTCGAAGCACGACAGATCTCCTCAACGTCCTCCTCATCCATCTCATCCATCTCCTCTCCCTCAGACACGGAAGGAGGAAGCTCAACACCCATCTGACGTGCCATACGGCAGACCACCTCCTCGGTACGAGCCAAGCGGGACTCGTGACGAAGAAGTATCCGGACGACGTCATCAAGGGTGGCAACGGGAGAAGCAGAGGCAGTGGCAGAGGCAGGGACAGACGCTGAAGGAGTCGTCCTCTGAACGTGACGAAGCGCCGCAAGAGATTTCTTGACGGCCGTCGCATTCAGCGGAGGACCGAGGGGACGCTCATCGTCACGAGGCAATGTGACACGAAAGTGACGAAACACGAGGGTCAACATGCAAGGAAAAGGAATATGAGCCGATTTATTGGACTTTCGAATACACTCGAAAGAATCAATCTTGTCGAGTATAATTCGAGCCCAATTAATCGAGCTCCCCATGAAGATCGCATAGATAAGCTTCAAAAATGGCTGGGATGGCAAAGATGAGGAGCCGTACTTGGGAAGCAAGCACGACTTCAGAATCAAATTAAGGACCCAAGCATTTGGCTTAAAAGATTTAGAGGGCACGCCAATCATAGCAGGAGGAATCTGATGGAAAATCTCTGATAGGATGGTCTGGTCAAGAGAGGAAATATCATCTACCGAGATATCAGAAGGAAGAAGGCCAGACGAAGAGATACCCAGAATCTCTCCTAAGATTTCCGCAGTGAGGACTATAGGAGTCCCCAAAACGGTCGTCTCAATAGAGTGGGTCTGATAGAACTGACCCCGGATCCTATTGGCATAGAAAAGCTTCACTAATCTAGGATAGGGGCGAGGATTCGCCTTCGGGTCAAATCGAAGGTAATCGAGAAGACCCGACGACGACAGAAGATCAGCTAGCCCTATGAAGTCGCTGAACTGGACGAAATGCTCCAGAAGCAGCGGACAATGTTCGATACGATTATATGCCGCAAGACACAAAGGGTCATCGCGACATAAGGAAATATCGACACCGCCCACCGGCATCGGAGCCTTTCCCTTAGGCTTTCGAGAAGACGTACGAGGGTGGGTGCTAGACTCGGGATGAATAGGAGGAGAGGGTTCCCTATGAGTCTCGGTCTCGGGATTATACTCCGTATCGGAATCGGTAGGAGTATGGAACGAAGAAGGAGAGGCAAGAGATTTGGCCTTTGGCTTAGGTTTGGGTTTGGGTTTGGGTTGACCTCTAGGCTTAGCGGTCGTCGTCCTCTTCTTCTTGAGAGGAGGCGAAGACGACGAAGGATGGGTGGTCTTGGCTCTACGCTTCGTAGGGGTTGGATGCTCGGGATCCGAAGAGGTTGGATCAACGGTCATCGGAGAGGGGTTAGAGGAAGGGATCGGAATGCGTGTTCTTGCCATAGTCGAAGCAAGACACGAGATCAAATCAACGAATCCTAGCACAACCCTAGAAATCCGAAACCCTAGAGGAAGAAATTTAGAACCCTAGGCAGAGAAACCTAACCCTAGAGCTGAAAACGAAACCCTAGATAGGAGAGGGAGGAGGTAGGTTTACCCTAGGAGGAAGAACGACGGCCGGCGACGGCGGAGATGATCGGAAAGAGGCCGGAAGTCGATCGGAAGGGGAAGGGTCGGGGTTTTGAGCGGAGTGAACTGAGTTTTCGATCGATTAGAATGGAAATCGATCGACTAAACTGAGTTTAAGTCGGTCGATTTCCCAAATGACCAAACAGCCCCTGGCACAACTAGTCGGTCACAGTTCAAGCACTGACCGACTAGTTCACAAACTAGTCGGTCGGTAAATGAGCTTGAACCGACTAGGTGCAAACAGTGGCTGAATCCAAGAAGACTGACAAGATTTAGTCGGTCTGCGTTCGATTACTGACCGACTAGATCTCAATCTAGTCGGTCGGTCACTGAACATGAACCGACTAAAGAGTCAAAAACTTGAAAATTAAGTTCTCTCCATAATACGCTTGGACGAAAAATCTCAAAACTCTCAATAGACATCTAAACTACCCCATTAAACATCGAAAAACAGAAATTTGACGATTACGCACAAATCGAACGAAAAATTAAGATAACACTTAAAATTCTCGAAAAATCCAATAATTCTAGCATGAATGAGATATTGTCAAGAATAATAGCATGCAAAATTATTGAATGAAACATGAATCCTATATTTCGGATTCACCCATAATCCCCAATTCTCGACGCAACCGCACAAAGGAGTCCTCCTTTAGGGGTTTCGTGAAAATATCGGCGATTTGCTTTTGGGTTTCAACGTACACTAGAATGATGTCCTTTTTAGCAACATGGTCATCTAAAAAGTGGTGGCGGACATCTATGTGTTTCGAACGGGAATGATGTACCGGGTTCTTGGAAAGACATATTGCACTTTGGTTGTCAACCATGATAGGGCAAGTATCACAATTTATACCAAAGTCTTTAAGTGTGTGTCTCATCCAAAGAACTTGAGCACACGCGGCACCGGCGGCAATATATTCCGCCTCGGTGGTTGAAAGTGATACGGAATTTTGCTTCTTGGAAAACCAAGAGACAAGAGAATTTCCTATAAAATGGCAAGTGCCACTAGTACTTTTCCTGTCGGATTTGCATCCCGCATAATCGGCATCACTATATGAGATTAACTCATATGTGCTAGATCTCGGATAATGTAATCCAAAATCTAAAGTGTAACTTAGATAGCGAAAAATACGCTTTACCGCTACTAAGTGAGACTCCTTAGGTTGAGACTGATAACGAGCACATATACATACGGCAAACATAATATCGGGCCTACTTGCGGTAAGATAAAGCAAACTACCAATCATACCTCGATATAAACGAATGTCTACATCCTTACCGCCCGTATCCTTGTCAAGATGCGTAGTCGTGCTCATTGGAGTCTTTTTCCCGGAGGCATTCTCCATTCCAAATCGCTTTAGCAACTCCACCGTGTACTTCGTTTGGTGGATGAAGATTGCATCGTTCATTTGGCGAATTTGGAGTCCTAAGAAATATTTGAGTTCGCCCATGTGGCTCATCTCAAATTGTTCCTTCATAACATTAGAAAACTCTTCGCAAAGAGTGAAGTTAGTAGCACCGAAAATGATATCATCAACATAAATTTGTACTAATAAAATATCATTATTCGCATGCTTAACAAAAAGAGTTGAATCGGCTTCGCCCATTTTAAAATTCAAATCCAAAAGAAAATTCTTTAGGCGATCATACCAAGCTCGAGGAGCTTGTCTCAAACCATAAAGAGCTTTCTTTAGTTTAAAAACGTGATTTGGAAATTTTTCATTTATGAAGCCCGGAGGTTGAGAAACGTAAACTTCCTCAACGACATCTCCGTTTAAAAAAGCACTTTTAACATCCATTTGAAATAATTTAAAATTCTTATGGCATGCAAAAGACAAAAGTAATCTAATTGATTCTAATCTAGCTACCGGAGCGAAGGATTCTTCGAAATCAATACCTTCCTCTTGTCGATAGCCTTGAGCTACTAACCGAGCTTTGTTCCGGACGACGACTTGGTTTTCGTCGGTTTTGTTCTTGAAAATCCACTTTGTCCCTATGACGGTGTGGTTCTTCGAAGGCAATGGAACAAGCTCCCACACTTCATTCCTCTCGAATTGAATGAGCTCCTCCTCCATGGCAAGTATCCAAGCACTATCTTCGCATGCTTCAACTATATTCTTTGGCTCTATCGATGAGGCAAAGGCACAATTGGCGAAGTGGTGAACTTGTGATCTCGTCTTGACACTATCTTGAATATTGCCAATTACTTGCTCATGGGGATGGTCGCGAATGACATGAAGTCGCTTGGGAATACCTTGATCACTTGGAACATTCTCAACAACTTCATTAGTCGGGTTAGTCTCAATAGAATCAATAGACTTAGAATTATCAAATGAATCACATAAAACATCCATAGAATCATTATCATTTGAAATTCTAGTTGGAACAAATCCTTCATTAAATGAGACATGAAGCGACTCCTCGATCGTCGAGGTTCGTTTGTTGAATATCCGGTAGGCTTTGCTACGCGAAGAATATCCCACAAAAATCCCCTCATCGGATCTCGGATCGAATTTGTCCAAACTACCATATGTGTTCTTAATAAAACATTTCGAACCAAAAACACGAAAATGTTTAACTTGAGGCAACCTACCAAACAACAATTCATAACAAGTTTGTTTAGTGCCGGGCCTCAAAAGTATTCTATTAAACACATAGCAAGCGGTGTGTACCGCTTCCGCCCAAAATTGATGGCCAAGTTGGCTATCATCAAGCATAGTGCGAGCACACTCCACTAGCGTCCTATTCTTTCTCTCAACTACACCATTTTGAGGCGGTGCACGAGGGAAAGAGAAGGTGTGAGTAATACCAACTTCATCACAAAATGTCTCAAAAGACTCATTCTCAAATTCACCTCCATGATCACTACGAATAGTGACAATGGTGTTTCCTAAGAGATTTTGTACTTTCTTAACAAAAATTGTGAAGTTTTCAAAAGCTTCATTTTTATTGCACAAGAAAAATACCCAAGTAAATCTTGAATAGTCATCTACGATGACAAGTCCATACCTTGCATTTCCTAAGGAAGCTACTCTAGTTGGCCCAAATAAATCTAGATGTAATAGCTCTAGTGGCCGTTTTGTAGAGATGCTTTTCTTAGGTTTAAATGAAGATTTAGGAAGCTTGCCGCGTTGACAACAATCACAAAAACTTTTCTTTTCAAAAACAAGCTTCGGAAAACCTTTAATAGAATTCAATTTTGAAAGCTTATATAGTGTTCCAAAGTTCACATGTCCAAAGCGTCGATGCCATAAGTGTTGTTCACTTGTGTTGGCAACGAGACATTGTTCATATGACTTAGGAAGATCCAAAATATAAATGTCTTTACGACGAGTTCCGGAAAATAATAATTTTTCATTATCCTTTCTTAAAATATGACACAATCCTTTCGCAAAGCTAACTTTGTAACCTTTGTCACAAAGTTGACTTATTGAAATAAGATTATGATTTAAACCACTAACAAGATACACATCACTAATTAATGGTTTAGAAGGGTTACCGACATTACCAACACCTATGATGGTTCCGCTCTCGTTGCCTCCAAATACGACGCGGTTTCCATTCACAATGGGAACCACTCCGGAGAGCAATCGAGCGTCACCCGTCATGTGTTTGGAGCACCCGCTATCGAGTATCCAATTCCCTTTGGAGCTAAATTTAAATTTGTTGCTCCTTTTCTTTTTCTTTTCCTTGAGTACCTAAAGATAGATAAGTTTCATATCATGGTACCCAAGGTCATTGGGTCCAAGGGATTAGACCTTTGGAAGCCAAGTCCAAGTGGACTTAGACTTCCCCACATAATTCTTACTATGCACAACATCCGAAAAATAAGCATTCATATATATTTGTTTTTCGTCCATGCTTGTGTCCTTTGGGCTCCAAATCGTGAAAACTTTGGGAGCCATCATCCTATTGGGTGCATGCATGCGACGTTGATTTCTACGTGATGCATGTTGTGGATAGGCATACGGGACATGATGGAATGGTGCACGACGAGAATTATTCATATGATGAGGTGGGTGTACATATGCATGTGTGGGAACACGTGCGTGAGGGTGTCTCACTTGGTGTGCACGTGCCCGAGAATGTGTTGCATAAAAATCATCATAAGTGTGAGATGGTGGAGTAGGACGTGTGTTCCTACGTGGCATGGAATTGGTGTACATATAAGCATGCCCCTTCTTTGGAGGTCCACCCAATGTGGGTTTCTTTCCGAAAGAGGGTGTGGACGAGGTGGAAGCACCATTGGTAGATGAACTACCAATAGAGTGTTTGCTCCCACTCGTTGAGGCTTCGGAAGTTGGCCTAACAAAGGTAGTGACCGACTTGGAAGAATTTCCCATCATATACCCCAAGCCAATGTGGTGCTTGGCCGGAAGTAAATCTTTTAGGATATTATCCAAATGGCCTTTACCCTTGTTGAATTTGTTGATTCGGCCCAATGTGTCCTCATATTTCTCTTTGAGAGAACGCAAGGAAGTATCCAAAGTGGATATTTGCGAAGTGAGCACATAAACACGAGATTTAAGATTCTCGTTCTCAATACTCAAAGTCGAGTTTTGAGAAGTTAAATCCGCTATCTCATGTTCTTCCGCATCCTCAATGCTAACATGTTCAAGTTTAGATTTGAGATTTACTATCTCATTTCTTAACTCTTCAACAACGGTGTCGTTGTTGGTGATGATAGTCTTAGGCGATGTTTGAATGCTAGCTAGGTCATCTTTTACCTTAGTATATCTATTTACTAACTTAGTATATTTTGACCAAAGTTGAGTGTTAGCATCCCTAAGATCATCCATCGTTACCTCATCGCTTTCTTCATCACTATCATCGGAAGAGGAGGATCCTTGATCGTGCTCCTCTCTTGCCATGAAACACATGTGTGCTTGCTCCACGTGCTCATCGTCCGACTCTCCGCTTGAGGAATCCTCGGAGTCGGTGAAGGTAGCTCCGACAAGTCCCTTCTTGTTTCCTTTCGTGTACTTCTTGGACTTGTCATACTTTGGCGCCTTCCACTTCTCCTTTTGCTTGTTTTGAGGACAATCCGCTTTGATGTGTCCTGGCTTATTGCATTTAAAGCACAAAGGTGGAGAGGCGTTAGTAGATGTAAACTTAGATTTGTGTTTGAAGTTACCCTTTCGGAAGAAGCGATTGAACTTCTTTGCCATGAGTGCAATGGATTCCATGTCCATTTCTTCTTCCGAGTTCTCATCATCGGTAGAGGTGGATGAAGCCGCCTTGAATGCAATCGCCTTTTTCTTAGGCGCATCTAGGTTCAAATATGACTTCATCTTTTCTTGTAGCTTCACCTTGCTATCTTTGCGTACCTCATATGACATCAAAGTACCCATTAGTTGAACTACGGTATATTTGTCCATGTCATTACCTTCCTCGATGGCGAAGGTACGTTTTTCCCAAGAAGAGGGAAGTCCTTCAATAAGCTTTAAGCACTTCTCCTTTTGAGTGTAGATCTTGCCGAGGGCCTCTAACTCGTTTATTATGTCAACGAAACGAGCGTAATATTCTTTCATCTTCTCGCCCTGTTGCATATGAAACATTTCGTAATCTTTGGTTACGACTACGAGTTTAGAGTCTCTTACCCTACTCGTCCCTTCGTGTAGAATGAGGAGGGAGTTCCAAATTTGATATGCACTCTTACATGTGCATATCTTATTGAAATCCTCGGGCTCCAATGCACATTGCAAGGCGTTCATTGCCTTGGCATTGCTTACCTCCGCGGCGACCTCCGCGGTAGTCCATTTCTCAAAATCTTCTTCTTCGGGTTCAATATACTCCTTCATTGTAGTTCTCCATAAAGATGCACTTCGGAGGAAGGTTTCCATCCGACACTTCCAGTACCCGTAGTTGGTACCGTTGAAGAATGGAGGCCTCGTAGAGGAATGTCCTTCCATCACGGAAGATGCTCCTTCACGGTTCCTGAAGGTGTCATAGTTGGAAGGTGGACGCACGGTCTTGTTGTCGTTGGCAGACATAGCTGAGAATCTGGCTCCGATACCAAATGTAATGCCCTACCAGCTACTGCACAAGTACTAGAGGGGGGGTGAATAGTACTTTAAAATAATAAGGCGTATAATTCCAAATTAAATTGCAAACAACCACCAAATCAATTTGCGGAAGCTTAAATTGATTGACAACAATGAAATAAACAAAGCTAACAAACGATGTTAATGGGTTCGGATCCACCCAAGTCTCCCCGACTTGTTCCCGGTGATCCTACGTCCCAACCACCCGGATCCCCTCCGGATACTTGAGTTAGAAACCCTAACTCAAGATTTCCACTATGAATATCTTGTGAAAAACCTTCACAAGATCAAATCATACATGCAATGGCAAAGTGAATCCCACAACCCGGGATCACAAACTTCTCTCACAACCGAGAGAGCCAATAAGCAATATAAAGAGTTTAAATGAAATAAATACTCTTACCACAAAATCCTATACCTTGAGTTTTTCTTACCCAATAGGTGGAATGAAGGATTTGAGGAAGATGAAGTCACCAAGCCCTAGCACCAAGGAAATGAGCAGCAATGGGTGCCTAGGGAAGAGTTGGAGACTTGGATCAAGCAATAGCTTGAAGAGCTCACCAAGAACAAGCTTCTCTCTAGATCTAGAAATGAGAGAGAATGGCTTTCTTGTGAGGAAGAGAGCTTTAGATTTGAGGGAGAATGGCTATCTCTTTAGGGCTCAATGAATCTCTTAATGGCAGCTCTATTGAAGATAGAAATGACCTAGGTTCGTATTTATAGGAACCCAAAAACATAAGTTAGGTCAATCTCCAACGGAAAGAAATCTGGGAGAATTAGTCGGTCAAAGAACAATCACTGACCGACTAGTTCATCAACTAGTCGGTCAGTCACAAAGCATGGACCGACTAAGAGCAGATCAGAGAAGAGATAGAATTTCAGACCTAGAAAACTAGTCTGAAGGCAAGTTGACTTAGTCGGTCCAAGAACAAAAGTTGACCGACTAGATTGTCAACTAGTCGGTCATCAAACGTTCTTAGACCGACTAACGGAAAACAGTAGCTTAGGAGAAATTTGGCATGTACAGTAAATCACAACTAGTCGGTCAAAGAAGCATCACTGACCGACTAGTTCACAAACTAGTCGGTCGGTGAGTCAACGTAGACCTACTAACTGTAAACAGTAAAGAACAAAGATTTAACTGACTGAAACTAGTCGGTCCAAGAACAGTGGCCGACCGACTAGATCTCCATCTAGTCGGTCAGTACTTGTTCTTGTACCAACTAACATGCACAACAAGGTCCGAATCGAAGCGCGACGCTTCGAGGAAATTAGAGTGAACTTGTGCAAGAATCCTAGAGCTACGAAATGAGCGAAATGAAGATAGAAACGTAAGATATACTCAAGGCTTAACATTCTATCAATCGAAACTAAAAGACTATAAATAAAACCTTGATAAACGGTCTTTGAGAGCTTCGATTGAATCTTCATTATTTCCAAAGCGTTGCATGAGCTTCAACGAAGCTTTAGGCTTGAATACGAGCTTTTGGAAGTGTTGAGATGTCGCTTTGAATATTCTCGTGAAATTGGCGACGATCTCCAATACTGCGCTCACAAATTGTTAGTTCATGAATTATTTATTTTTGCTCATCATCCAAAACCAAATCCGGGGAGTCCAATATTCAACACCTCGCCCTGCCACAAGTAGCGGTGGACGGGCCCTACCGCCTGCAGCGGTCCCCTCCACTTGCGTGCACATGTCCAAAAACCCTAATTAGGGTTTGACCACAAAATTTTCTATTTTTCAAAATTATTTTCAGATTTAATTACGATCTTTTTCTCGTTAAAATCTGGACAAATTACATGTTTCTTATTCATCGCATTTTATTCGGATTATGTGATTTTTATACTTTTAAAAATTAGGAAGATCCTGCGACCGCTCTGTCGTTAGTCAACTAACCTAACGGTGTATGACGTTGCCCAGTGGTCCAATAATTTTTAAACAAAAAATTTTTCATTTCCATTATAAACTGCCTGCGATGATTAATTACATGTAATGTATAAACTGCCTGTGATGATTAAATGCATATTGCATTTTTTCTGCCTGCGACGAATGTTTATATTTGCTGTGGTTTTGGATCGGCTAGCTATCACCATTTTTTTCTTGCATTATTTTCCTTTTTTAGAGAGAAAAATGTAGTGAGGATATTTTTGTAAAATTACAAGACCGACGGACGCCTTAGGAAGATGAAGGACCATTCCAGAAGAATAGGGGCCCCACAGGGGTTCCCGAGTTGTACTTTCATTCTTTTTGAGACTGTATGGACTGTAATTAATATGGTGATTAGCCGATCCACGCAGCAAATATATGTGTCTGAAATGCTTAATTATTTATTTATTTTTAAATATCTAATTATTGCTTATTTTAAACATGCTAGAGAGATAATGGCTAAAATTGCGAGCGTCGACTTTGACGTATTGGATGCTACAGGTAGAAATTATTTAAGCTGGCAGTTGGATATAAAATTCCATCTGTGAGCACAGGGACTGAGCCATGCCATCGCTGTAGGCGATAAGGTTTCTGATATAGATAAAGCGAAAGCAATTATCTATATCAGACGCCATATCGATCAGACCCTGAAGGCCGAGTACCTCACGGTGGAAGACTCTTATGAGTTATGGACCGCCCTCGAGGACAGATATAAACATCAGAGAGATGTTATACTTCCTCGAGCGCGATATGAATGGGAGAACCTCCGTCTCCAAGACTTTAAGTCTATCACCGAGTACAACTCGGCACTCTTTAGCATCACCTCACGCCTGAAGTTGTGCGGTGAGAAAGTGACGGAGGAGCGCATGTTAGAGAAGACGTATACATCCTTCCACGAGAAGGATGTTATACTAATGCAACAGTATCGTGAACGAAAGTTCACGAAATACTCAGAGCTTCTCTCATGCCTTCTGATGGCAGAGCAGAATCAAGACCTCCTTCTGGCCACCCATAACTCACGCCCTACCAGCACTACTCCTGCGCCTGAAGCGCATCACAGCTCCTCCCAGAAGAAGAGGAGCAACTTCAAATGTAAACTCCAGAAGGGTAAGGCGATGAAGAAGCAGGCTAGAGGATCCCCCTCCTAGAACCAACAACGAGGGGAAGAAGAAAAATGTGTGGAAGAGAAAGGACGACGGCCAGACATCTGCCCCCAGAAAGGACTGGGAAGATAAGTGCCACAGGTGTAGTGCAACTGGACACTGCTCCAGGAATTGTCGGACTCCACGCCACCTACAGGACTTGTACAAGGCGAGCCAGAAGCAAGCTGAGACAAACCTGGTGGATCATGAAGACCTGGCACCAATCAGGTTCATCGCTGAGGACTTCTCAAACGATGACATGCTCGATTGAAGCATTATCTATTTTCTATGCATTGTACTTTCTTTTTGAAAAACAATTTATCTGCTTGTTTCTAGCATGTTGAAGTACTTTTTCAGACATTAATTGATTATCAGTAGTATATTATTCTTGTGCCTTATACTGCGATATTTTCTCTTAAAAATAGATGGACTATAAATGCATGGTGGACACTGCCTCTATGCACACGATCCTCCAAGACATCTGTTTTTTCCAAAATATAGATAAATACGATGGAACCGTGAATACAATCTCCGGTCCATCAGGAATCATTAAAGGATCAGGGGAAGCACATTTTATGCTCCCCAACAAAACACAACTACTAATAAAAGACGCGCTTTTCTCTCCTAGCTCACATAGAAATCTGTTAAGCTTTAAAGATATCCGTTTAAACGGATACCACCTTGAGACGGTGAGTAAACAAAACAGAGAATTCCTGTATGTAACGTCACATAAAAACGGTGCTAAAACCACCGTCGAGTATTTTAAGGGACTCCTGTCGGGTCTCTACCATATAAGGATAAGAGCAATGGAAGCAAACACACTCGAGCACCAGAAGTGCAATAATCAACCAGAATTCCAACTCTGGCACAGTAGACTAGGACACCCTGGAAGGAATATGATGTGTCGCATCATATCCCAATCCCGTGGAATTAACTTGAAAAGCATGAAGCTACTTCGAAAGGGTGCATCTCCTTGTCCCCCTTGTCACAAAAGGAAATTGATTACGAGACCATCCCCCCTGAAGGTGGACTCTGAGTCTCCTAGCTTCCTAGAGAGAATACATGGTGACATTTGCGGGCCTATTCACCCCGTAAGTGGACCATTTCGGTACTACATGGTACTGATTGACGCATCTTCCAAATGGTCGTATGTGTGCCTCCTGTCCACCTGCAACGTAGCTTTTGCAAAGATACTGGCACAAATCATAAAGTTACGGGCACATTTCCCAGATAACCAGATCAAGAAATTGCGTCTGGACAATGCTGGGGAATTCACATCACAAGTCTTCCTAGACTACTGCCAAGCAACCGACATAGAAGTTAAACATCATGTAGCTCATGTTCACACCCAGAACGGGTTAGCCAAATCTTTTATAAACAGACTACAATGGATTACTCGTCCATTGTTGATGTAATGCCAGTTGCCGGTGAATGCATGGGGACATGCCATCTTGCACGCTGCATTGCTAATAAGATTACGACCGTCAGGGAGTTAATCTTATTCCCCGATGCAACTTGCATATGGGAACCCACTGGATATCTCTCACCTGAGGATATTCGGATGTGCTGTCTATGTCCCCATAGCACCACCGCAGAGGACCAAGATGGGTTCTCAACATCGTCTGGGTATCTACATTGGATTCGACTCACCGTCGATCATTAGATACCTAGAACCCCTTACGGGGGACGCCTTCAAGGCAAGTCTAGCAGATTATGAATTTGATGAAAGCACTTTTCCCAAACTAGGTATTAACACACAGAAGCCAGAAGCTTCAAAGACCATTTCATCGTATACCAAAACTTTATCCCATTTTGATCCGCGTACAAACCAATGTGAAGATGAGATCCTAAAGATCCTTCAAATCCAAAACACAGTTCACATTTTACCGGACAAATTCACTGACAACCAGAAGATTGTCAGATCATACGTCCCTGCTGTAAATACGCCAGCTAGGATTGACATACCCAAAGATGGATGCAATCCACCTACAGCAGAAGTGACCGTACCTCAACAAAAGAGAGGACGACCCCAAGGCTCCAAAAATAAAAACCCTCGAAAGAGGAAAAACCTGGGAGTAATAAAAACGAAACCACCACAAGATGCTGAGCTCAGCCCAGCTACCTCTCCCCTCCTAACAACCCCTGAAGAGGAAAATGTAAGAGAAATATCATTAAATTATGTACGTACTGGGGAGGTACTGGACAGAAAAAGCACAATCATCGATGATAACTTCGCACTCATTATTGCCACTCACGTCACTGAATACGACGATGAGACCGATCCACGCTCTCTAGCAGAATGTAAACGCAGAGATGATTGGCCAAAGTAGAACGAGGCAATAGGAGTAGAGCTGGACTCACTCTCGAAGCGCAAAGTTTTTGGACCCGTAGTCCTAACACCAAAGGGTGTTAAACCTGTGGGATATAAATGGGTATTCGTGAGAAAAAGAAACGAGAATAATGAGATCGTGTGCTACAAAGAACGCCTTGTTGCACAAGGCTTTTTCCAACGGCCGGGAATAGTCTATGACGATACATATTCCCCGGTTATAGATGCGAACACCTTCCATTTCATCATTGGCCTATCTACAAAAGAAGGCCTGGATATGTAGCTCATGGACGTTGTGACTTCATTCCTATATGGAAATATAGATAAGGACATCTATATAAAAATCCCAGATGGATACAAACTACCGACAAAAATGACAGAAAGACCTCGAGACGTCTACTCTGTCAAACTCCAAAGATCACTGTATGGTCTAAAACAGTCGAGTAGAATGTGGTATAATAGACTCAGTGAATTCCTAGTGCAACAAGGATTCCCAACAAATGAAGTCTGCCCTTGCATCTTTATAAGAGAAAATGGAATAGGATTCGTAATAATTACCGTTTACGTAGACGACCAGAACATCATTGGATCTCCAGAAGAGATAGGTGAGATATCCAAAAGCCTCACACAGACTTTTGAGATGAAAGACCTTGGCAAAACAAAGTTCTGCCTAGGCTTACAAATTGAACAATTAAGCGGAGGAATCCTGTTACACCAATCGACATATACAAAGAAAGGGCTGAAAAACTTTCTTATGGACAACTGTCATTCGTTTAGCACACTAATGGTCATCAGATCATTGGATGTTAATACAGACCCCTTCCGACTGCTGGAAGAGGGGGAGGAAACACTGGGTCTTGAAGTACCCTACCTAAGTGCAATTGGAGCACTCCTATACCTGGCAAACTACATGCGTCCCGATATAGCGTTCACAGTTAACCTACTAGCCAGATACAGTTCAGCGCCCTCAAAGCGCCACTGCAACGGAGTGAAGCAACTTCTGTGCTACCTCCAAGGGTCTGTGGACATGGGACTATACTTTAAGAAAGGTGTATCCTCCGACTTAGTCGGTTATGCAGATGCAGGATACAGGTCCGACCCACACACCGCAAAGTCCCAGACCGGTTTCGTGTTCACGTACGGTGGGACGGCCATCTCATGGAGATCCGTGAAGCAGACATCGACAGCCACCTCATCCAACCATTTCGAGCTCGTAGCGATCCACGAAGCTAGCAGAGAATGCTTTTGGCTTCGATCAGTCATCCACCATATCCTCAAGACCACCGGCCTGAAGACGGGAGATCTTAGACCAACCACCATGTATGAAGACAATGATGCCTGCATCGCTCAACTACGAGGTGGCTACATCAAAGGTGAAAGGACGAAGCACATTTCCCTCAAGCTCTTCTGGACGCATGAACAACAAGTTTACAACCAGATCGACATCCAGCAGATCCAGTCTTGCAACAACCTGGCAGATCTATTTACTAAAGCTTTACCTCGCAGTACCTTTAGAAAACTTGTACTAGGAGTTGGGATGAGACAGTTGAGAGATTTACAAGCCTGAAGCTTGTACTTTTTAGGGGGAGTTAATATAGTGCTATACTCTTTTTCCTTGGCAATTGGTTTTTCCAATTGGGTTTTCCATAGCCAAAGGTTTTAACAAGGCAGCAACCTCAACTCTGGATCCAGAAGTATCCACCTCTGATGTTATCCATCGATCAGGGGAAGTTACAGAGACTTGTATTCTTTTCCCTTAGCCACTGGTTTTTCCCACTGGGTTTTCTTTGGCAAAGGTTTTAACGAGGCAAGTACTCTTAAACTTGGGATCCAGAAGTATCCATAGACCCATGATCAGATAAGCTCTATGAACCGTAAAGCGTTCATCACGGCTTACAACAATGGATGGATAAAGGGAAGTGTTATAAACGGGCTTTTGGAGGCCCAACCCGTTAGTGGGTATCCACCCATTATGTAACGATATTGCTATAAATACAGGGCTATGGATTCCATAGCCACCACTTTTACAACAAAGCTTAACTTTTTCTGAATTTATTTCTATTTTTTTACTAGACAAGATTTACTCTTTGTGTTACTACATTGGGCCTGCTCACGTGGCAGAAGAAATATTTCACTCAAACAAAAAAGCTCAAGATGAATACATTGCCTCAACCCAACAACCCATAGGCCTATGTAGGAGGTTAACCGCTTTATCTGTTAAAGGTACAGTTCATCCACCTGTTGAGCTCACGAATGCTAAGGAGTCTGTTAGTAATTGCGACTTGCAATTACTAACAGCAAGAATAAATGACTGGTCGTTATGCTCTTTTTCTGGGGGGGAGTAATTGCCAGAATAAATGATCGGTCGTTATGCTGCAACAGTGATAGGACAAAGATCTCTCTCAAGACACACTAAAAAACTCAGATACTATGATACTCAGTTATCTGATTCCACTTTATATTTCCTCCATCGCTCTGAGACAATGATCGAACAACCTCCCAATAGGTCGAACCTAACTGTCCTGAGCCTCTTCTTAGTCATCCACTGATTTAAGCATCAGAGGTGATGTGGATCGGGACCCAGATCTGCCCCCTGACGATTTTCATGTGTTGCAGACCTGTGAAAATATCTCGGAGTTAAGCCGGGCTTCAACCCAACAGCTCGGAACTTGCTCTCACCGACCCAGGACCGTCCTTTCTCGAGTCCCATCATTCATCTGGTGGAGCGCCACGTCACCAGGGGCATCCTCGTCAGCATCCTACTCACGGTGGGCTGATTTACCCGTCAACAGTTGGCGCCGTTTGTGGGAAAGGAGTCAACATCCCTGTCACCTTCTAGCATTGACGATGTCCACCAATCAAGGGCCGAAAGGTCTCGCCCTCTTTGAAAGGGACGCCCCTAACTCAACATGATAGCTGTGTCATCGATGTGATATCGGGCAACCAGCATCAAACGGATTGTCTACCTTTCGTATGCTTTGAGGGTGATGACCACAATCGTGGGGCAAAAACATCCAAGAGATATTGCACCTCTGATCTCTTTTTTAGATGAAGATCTGGAGAGTGTCGAACTACTGCGTGATGACGCCATCGTAATCAGCGTCATCGTCGGCTCGACCAAAGTGAGACGATTGCTCATCGACATGGGTAGTTCGTATGACGTGCTCTTCATGACTACATTGGCGAAGATAGGGCTTGGCTCGTCTGACTTAGAAAAGTGTTCATGCCCCATCATCGGCTTCACGGGGCATGCCGCCCCTATTACGGGTATGATCACGCTGACAATCACCCTCGGAGAATACAGTACCAAGTCACCGCATGACCAAGTTCATAGTGATAAAGATCAACTCGGTGTACAACAGAATCATAGGTCGACCACTACTTAACTCAGTCGAAGCGGTTGTCTCCACGTTCAACCAAATGATCAAGTTACAGACTCCCCGGGAGTTGGAAAGGTGAAAGTGAACCAAGTTCATTCTAAATCGTGTTATCTCATGTCTGCCAAAACATGAGGGGCTGAACAGACATGTCCGATGGATTTTCTCGACAATAGTAACGACTTCATATATCAACGACCTGCTCCAGTTGAAGACTCTGAGCTGATCCTAGTGTCAGACAATGAAGAAAGGTGTTGGATCCTGTAAATAGCAAGCTAAACAATAAAGGGGTTGTGATTATTGTTTCAAAAATAATTGCACAAATAAACTTAATCCCTCTAATTTAGCCTAAGTTACTTGAGGGAACTACCTCCTCAAGAACTTAATCAACCCACTAACCAATACTTGCAATAGAAAGGTTATTGAGCAGCAAAAATTAAATAGAAATTGCAAGTAAGAGACAAGCAATAGAGACAACCAACAAAGTCAAACACACAGAAATTATCCTGGTTCACTCATCGTGGTCTACTCTAGTCTCTAATATCTAGTTGGATTTTTCCATATCAGACTTACTAATGGATGAGGAGACAAAGGAATTGACGATGGAAATGAGAATTGAATGAAGTATGAAGTATTCAATTGTAATTTCATTTTTTCTTCATGTATTTTGTCTTTTCTTTTATAGAATTGATGTAGCATTGAATAGATGTATACACACTCACATTTGCATCATTTTCCATCATAGTAAACCATATGAATATCTTAGAACACATCACATTTGATCACATGCTTAAAACACTCTTTATAGTGTATTTAGAGCAGGATCAGACGTCTAGTATAGAGTTACCAGACGTTTGGTGTATCCGTCTTTGAGATGACCAAAACCTATGATGACCAGTCATCTGTAGTTCAAAGTCCAGGCATCTGTACAGTGCCAGAGATGTCTGGTCGATGAACTCCAATAAACTTAACAGAGTGAGTTAAATTTCCTAAACTCTCTGTCTTTTTCACCCCTTATTATCAATCAGCTGTAGGAGGCTTTCCAGGCAACTGAACAGTGCATCAGGCGTCTAACAAGTGTTTTGCAGATGTCTAGTTGCTTGGAGATTGGTCGTTAGTTTGATTCATGACCAACTCGTGTCAGTCGTCTGTTGAAGAAGGACCATATAACTGCATAGTTTTCCAGCCATCTGGTCACCCTTCTCTAGGCGTCTGGTCGCTAGGAATTCTACTCATTTATAGATGTTAGACTGCGAAGTTTTGTGGCTGTTTTTCTTGGTTTTTATGCCTGTTTGAGAGAGTATTTATACACTTTTGTGAGGGAGTTTTGGCAGCAATACACATAGAATTGAGAATCATTTGTGAACCAAAAATATAGCTAAGCTTTAAACTCTTCGTCTCTTTCTCTTTCATGCCCTCAAGAGCTTGTTTCATGTTGCATTGAACAACAAAGCTCAAGGGTAGTCCACTAGTGTATCAAGCTTACATCTAACACTTAGACATCAAGCTTCATTGCCTCTGCACTTCACGGTTGTAAATACATTTAATCAAGGCAAACGGTTGTAAGTACATTTAATCAAGGCAATATGAAGATTGTATATTTTCTATTTCGTTTCATTTGTTGAATCTTAGCTTCCAGGTTGTGGAAGTGTTCTCTCTGGAAACAGAGGTGATACCCTTGGAATAGGATTTGCAATCTTGGAAAAGATTGTGTGCTATCTTGGAAAAGATAAGCTCTTGGAAAAGAGTGGAACTTGGAAATGTGTGTGTTTAATTGGGTTGGCTTGGAAAAGCCTTTATAGTGAAAATCTATAAAACTTCGGAAAGAGTGTCGGACTAGAGTAGGATCGCCTTGTAATATGGATCTAAATCAGGATACGCCTCGTGTGTCTGTGATTTGCTTTGCCGTATTTCTCTTTGTTGTTGTTGTTGAGCTTATTGCTCTTATTTTCGCTGATGTATGCTTAACTTTAGTAACTTTTAATTACACATTTTTGCTTGTCAGTACACTATTCATCCTCTCTTCTAGTGTATTGTGTAGCCACATGTCCCAACACAACTCCATTAAACAAGAGAGCAAATGCCTCCAATGAGAGCTTCCAACTACATTTGCTTAGTTTCACTTATTAGGGCCTCCAATACAGCAACTTAATACAACCTCTCTTCAAAAAGGAGACTCTCACAATTGAGGCTTTTCTCAACAACCAAAACAACAACCAACTTACCAACCCACCACTACACTTGTGGTGTTATAAACCTTTCTTGAGGATGAAATTAGCTCTTATAAGATTATAAAGCCAATGGATGAAGCTCTTTGTGTATTCAAGTGACTATGGAAGAAAACTTTTTGATCTCAAAGAAATTGAAAATTAAAATTTTAAGAGATCAAGAAGAAACTTGATTAGAATCTCAGAAATTCAAGATTAAGCTTGAGAAAGTTCTTAATCAAAAAGCCCAAGTGGTTAAAAGCTTTAGAAAATCAAAACTGATAGTTTCGGTTGAAAATTCTTGAGAGCTTGAAGAAGAAATTAAAGCTTATAAAACTCAGAATATTAAGCAATTAAGGTGCCAAAATTTCTCGGTGAAATCCCCTTAAATAACACTCAAAATCCCGTTGAAAATCAGGGACGAAAATGCCCTTGTAACGGAAAAATCGATAGCACTCCACAAAAGTTGAGGATATGTTTTTCCCAGCGGTAGTCGACTCCTGTATTGTCGATAATCGACTCTCCACAAATCTGCGGTCGACTCCCAGTTGTATTGCGGTCGATTACTTTGGAATCCAGAGTACAAAGCTCTTCTATCATTCAAAACAGTCGATTCTTATTTAAAAAATAGTCAACTCTAATTCTGATATGGGGTTTTACACTATGAAAACTTCATGAAATAAATTCAAAACTTTTAAATGTTTTCTAAAAAATTGTGAAGTTTAAAACACCGTTTGGGGTGTGTGTGTGTATGTGTGTGTGTGCGCGCGCACGTGTGTGCCATGCGTGCAAGCTCCATCTAACGACTTTAACATTCTAAGACAAGAATCAAAATAAAATACACTACTCACTCAATCTAGTGATCTTGATGCATTCCTTTGAACTTTTGTTCCTTGTCCTTGAAATCTTGCCCTTCTTATGAGTCTTTGGCTTGGGCTATTGATCTTCAATGTGAGCTCCAAGTCCAATAGCTCATCAACATCAATTTTTGGCTTTAATCTTCACATAAACTCCAAGTTTGACCATTGTTGATTTTAAGAACCTACACTCACAAATCATCTTAAAACATAATTATTAACACTAATTGTTTGCTTAATCATCAAAACCAACTTAGGGGTGTTGCAATAACCAACAATCTCCCCCATTTTGATGATGGCAAATAATTTGATATAAATTATTAAATTACAAAAGTTAAAACACTTACCCCCTACACGAATGCATGATTTCCAAGGAGATGGTACTTCCACTGCATTAGTGCTAGTTACAGATTGGTACTATAAAGCATATGTATCATAATTTTTAATCAAAGTGCCACAAAGTGAGTGTGCAACAATGTGTCATACATAAAGAAAATAAGTCATACCTTATTTCTATTTTGACATATATATCACCAAAAATGAATTACTTTACATTCGAATGACATAGGGTCACTTACATACTTCTCCCCCTTTTGACATAATCAAAAAGCTTACAAAGAGGGTTAGCAATAACAAAAAAATGTATGAAAATGTATGACATATAATGTATGATGAAGTAATATGGCAGGAATAAAATCAACTAATCTCATTCTCACTAATGATACCAGGTCTCTTCTCAACTTAATGAAAGAATCATTCTTGAAAGCCTTAGTGAGAATGTCAACTACTTAATGATCGGTAGGAATATGTTTAAGTTCAATATCCATCTTTGTTTAATGATCATCAATGAATCTATGCCTAATGTCAATGTGTTTTGTTCTAAGGTGTGACAAAGAATTTTACTAAGATTAATTTCACTCTTGTTGTCACAATAAATCACAATAATAGGACACTTAACACCATAGTCAGTTAGGGCTTGTTTCATTTAAAAAAACTTGGGCACAAGCAAGCCCGACATCAATATATTCTGCCTCAGTAATAGAAAGTGAAACAAAATTTTGATTCTTGCAAAACCACAAAATTAGGGAATGTCCAAGGAAATGACATGTTCCACTGGCGCTTTTTCTGGTGGTTTTGTAATCAGCATAATTTGAATCACTATAAGAAATTAAATCTAGGGTGCTAGATGTTGGATAAAATAGGCCAAAATCTGATGTGGTCCTAAGATACCTAAGAATGTTTTACTTCCTTAAGATGATATTCCATGGGGCCTACTAGGAATTTAGCACATAAGCATACAATAAACATAATATCAGGCCTACTAGCAGTTAAATAAAATAAAGACCCAATCATACCTCTATATGTTCTTTGATCAACTTTCTTACCATTTTCATTTTTTGTCCAAGGAGATGGAAGTTGCCATTGTAGTGTCCTTCCTCGAAGCACTCTCCATTCCAAATATTTTAAGCAAGTCCTTGGCATAATTTGTTTGGTGGATAAAAGTTCCTTTATTTGCTTACTTTATTTGCAAATCTAAAAAGAAAGTGAGCTCACTTATGTGGCTCATTTCAAACTCTTCCTGCATAAGCATTGTAAATTCTAGACATAAAAAATTCGTTAGTAGAACCAAAAATAATGCCATCCTCATATATTTGAATCAAAAATAATATCATTGTCATTTCTTTTAATAAACAATGTTATATCTACTTTACCTACATTGTAACACGAATCGATTAAGATTTTCTTAATCTTTCATACCAAGCTCTTGGAGCTTGTTTCAAACCATATAATGCCTTCTTAAGTCTATAAACATAGTCATCATGTTTCTCAAGAATAAATCCAGGTGGTTGTTCAACATATACCTCTTCCTTAATATATCCATTAAGAAATGCACTCTTTACATCCATTTGAAATAAAGTAAAATTCATATGGCATGCAAATGCAAGTAACATTTTAATAGATTCAAGTCTAGCTATGGGTGCAAAGGTTTCGACAAAATCACTACCTTATTCTTGGCAATAGCCTTGAGCTACAAGCCTTGCCTTGTTTCTTACCATGTTGTCGTCCTCATCCATTTTGTTTCGGTATACCCAGTTGGTGCCAATGACATGATGGTCATCAGGTTTAGGAACTAATTCCTATACTTGGCTTCTTTCAACTCTTCTTGGATGGCTTCTATCCAAGCCTCATCTGCAAAAGCTTCTTCAACTTTCTTTGGTTCAATGTTAGATACAAAAGCAACATGAAGCTTATGTTGTATTTGAGATCTAGTTCTAACACCATCACTAATACTACCAATCACTTGTGTATGTGGGTGATGTGTAGCTTGTGAGAAGTTTTAGGAAGTGAACTAGAAGGTGTAAGGACCTTGTCTGAGCCTTGCAATACTAACAATAAACTCTAGAGGGGGGGTGAATAGAGTTATGACAATAAATCATGCAATTAAAAATTGAACTTGCAAATGTGGAATTATAAATGCAAGAGGAATTTAAACACACAATCCATACAAACGCAAACACAAGAGTTTATACGGGTTCCCCAAATTGGGTATGTCCAACCACACCAAATATTCACTATAATCCTACACAAGGTAGTGAATACAATCCCACAATGAGATACATAAGAACCTAACCAACCCTACACAAGTGTCAAACTCCCACACAGAGAATTACTAACTCCCACACAGAGAATTAGGGTTAGTCCTACACTAGGACATCAAACTCTCACAAAGAGAGTATATAATTTCCATAAAGAGAATTAGGGTTTTAAGAAACAAAATGAAACAAATAGACTCTTACATATGTCTTGATATGAGATGAACTTATTCAATATGAAGAAGAAGACATAGAAGAGTATCTCCAAGTGATGAGATGAGCGTTAGAGCACTTGGATAATTTTCCTTGAGCTAATCTTCAATGCATGAAGAAGAATTAGAGCTCTAAGAGGGAAATAGGAGATTTGGAGTGTGGCTTATTGATTCACAAAGATATTCAATATTTCCCATAGTTCTAAAAGAACTAAACCCTCTCCTATATATAGGAAGCCCAAAGGAACCCTCAAACCCAAGCAAAACCCCCAAAGAATAAAATCTGCAACGGCTAGATTTTGGCAGTTTACGCCTTTGACAGTCGACTGATGAACAACAGACAGTCGACTAGTTAACGGTTATAAAATTTCCAACGACTATAATCTGAGCCTGGACAGTCGACTGTAGAAGACTACACAGGCGCATGTAAATGGGCAAGTGCATGAATATCCTTTAGCATGGTGACATCACTTAGGAGGGAAACAGAGCATGAAAAATGCAACTTTCGCACTTGCACCTTCAGACGATAGATGACCATTTCTAAGGCTCCTGAAATTATACATGCGACTTAAAACTGGTCATCAGTCGACTGACTTGCAAAGTAAGTTAAAGCCCAAAAAATGCAGGTTAGGCACTAGCACCTTCAGACGATAGATGACCATTTCTCATGCGCCTGAAAATATACATGTGACTAAAAACTAGTCCTCAGTTGACTGACTTGTAAAGTGGGTTGAAGCCCAGAAAATGCAAGTTACGCATTTTGGCACATAGACAACTGTAGGACAATTTCCTGGTGCCTGATGGAAGACAGGCTCCTGAATAATGAACATCAATCGTCTGTTCCAAAAGCTCAAGTATGAGTCAAGAAAATATTGACTTGAGCTGTGCATACCAGTCGACTGTAGAAGGTTGGCTAGGCGCTTAGATGTCATCTAGTCGTATGTCCTTCCTTCATCAGTCGACTGAAGGGAGGCCAAAAACTCCAGTTTGAGTTTAAGGCATGGTGAACCTATTAGGATGGTTTCTATGATAATTCTAAGGCTTACTAAGATGCAAAATACAGATGCATGAATGAGTTAGTCCATCTATTAAGGCATTACATTAAACCTAGACTCAAAAATAAAAAAGCAAGTAAATAAAATTACTTGGTTTACATTGCTTCCCTTAGAGTCTAAACTTCAACCTTGATGCTCCTCATCATCTTTCAAGCTTTGGCACTTCTTGTCCAAGCTTTGGCATTGTTCCTCTTGATGTCCATCCTTACACCAAGCATTTAGTCTCCAAAAATGATATTCTTGAAATGATAACTATAAGACTAAAACAAAGAGAGTCATTAGCAACAATATAATGTTGTGATCATCATCAAAATAATATTGGTCTAAAACTCCAATATCTAACAGAAGGGTGATCATCAATAGGTGGTTGTGCAACAAGATTATTGATGAGTGTTTATTGTATATAGTATTCCACTCTTTTTCATGCACGTTTTTCATCATTTCATTCTCTATTCCTCCTCGATTTCTCTGTTTTTGTCTCTTCTTTTGCTTTTGTGGTCCCTGACATACTTTATAGGAGATATATGTCGATTAGGGATCATATAGCAAGATCTTAGCCTAAAGAGGCGAAAGGAGCGAAGCCGGGTAGTCAATTGGCGCAAGGGAGAAGATTTTGTGAAGAATAGAGCTCCACATGGCCGCGTCACCATGTCCACACGATCACGTAAAACTGCCAAAGAAGCATCGTCCACGCGGCCGCGTCAATTACCACCAAACGGTCGCGTCAGAAGACTTGTAGAGTGGAGAAAAGAGTGAAGACCAGAGACTTTTGCGGCCCGCATGAATGAAGACGACGCGGCCGCAAAATTACCACATCCAGAGCAGAATGACGCGGCCGTGACAATAGACTACGCGGCCGCGTAATCATTTTTGATGCGACCGTGTATTTATTGGTGTGACCGCATCGCTGAGCCCCCCAGATCCCTACTCTTCTAGGGAACAATGCGATCGCGTCATTTCTTGACGCGGTCGTGTCAAACCCCATTTTTGCGGCTACTAGGGAAGATCTAGGGCTGTTTTGGTCTTTTTGGGTACGCTACCCCTTCATCCTTCTTCTAGAGGAATCCATCTTTTAGCTGTTTTTCTGTTATTTCTAGGGTTTTGGGCCATTTTCTAAGAATTTTAAACTTCATTATTTAGTTGGTTTGATTGTTCTAATCTTTTATTAGTGTAATACTTTATCTTTCTCAATAGAATTTTTCTCTCTTTGTTAAAACTGCCTTATTTTACCATCTATTGCTATTATAACTTGAATCTATGGCTTTAAACACTTACCTATCGCTAGAAACTTCTTCTATTGTGAGGGTAGTGAGTAGTTTTTATCTAGGGCAATGGGATGAACCCATTGGATTAGGGCCATGGGTTGAACCAAATAATTGATTTGATTGCTGGGCTAGTTGAGATTGGGGGTACATTGAGACGATTTTTGTTGTCGTAGATTTGACCTCCTCCCTTCGGGGAGATCGGATTGGCCGTCGATCAATAGTCAGGACCGATCCGGGAATTTGATCCCTATGACGACCCATACCATCGGTGTGACAGACGAGAGTCGGTCATCGATTAGAGCTCTCCCAATGTAGGTCTAATCCCAGAATGCCAATGTGGGCGGTAGGAAGATTGGAGATATTCGTCGAGCGTAATGTGCCCAACGTACACCGATGCATCGAAAACCACTGACATCGATGTAGGTTGGGTTGGCCTATCATGGCATCACGACAGCGGGAGGTAGGACAGGACATAAGGGAATAACCTATCATGCATCACGACATTGGGGGATAGGCGAATGCCCTTAGGTCACATGACCTCTCTCGAGTCCCAATGAGCCAGGCAATCGGTCGATTATTAGTTTATCCTTAACCCTAGTCAAATGGCGGGGATTTCCCATGCCCTAGAGCTTTTATCCCTTGTTCACACTTTATCTACCATTCACCAACCAATCACAGTGACTATCACATAGCTTTCATTCGAAGACTCATAGAACCGATACTCAATTGACCGCCTCCTCGTGTTCGACCTGTAAGCGACTACACATGACCCGTGTGCTGTGGTTTTATTTGTTAGTTCTTGGGTTCAAGACTAACGTTGTTTTGATGATGATCAATCTTATGTTTTAGTCTCAGTTTATCTTAATGATTATATGTTGATGAAACAAAGCATAAGGCGTGGAGGATATTACAAGGGATATCTTAAAGACCTCCAAGAGTGATGGTGTGCTCAAGCTTGGATGAATTCATGAAGATCATCTAATGAAGCCAAAGCTTGGAGCACGATGATGGATGGACATCGAGAGGAGCATTGCCAAAGCTTGGAGCTTGATGAAGGGAAGCTCATCAAGGAGTGCCAAAGCTTGGAGATGATGGGGAGCATCAAGGTATAGTGAGCTTGAAGACTTAGACTCTAGGAGATGCAATTTGTAATCCATGTAATTTCATTTACTTGCATTTCTCTTTTTGAGTCTAGGATTATTGTAATGCCTTGTTAGATGGTCATACTCTCATGCATATGCATTTAACCATCTTAGTGAGCCTTAGGATTATCATAGAATCCAACCCAATAGGTTCATCTAGCCCAAAGACTCATTTGGAGTCTCTGGCTCTCCTGCAGTCGCCTGCTGAAGGTCTTACAGTCGACTGGGTGATTTCCAGTCGCCTGTCGAGCCTTCTACAGTCGACTGTGATTCACACCTTAAGTCAAATTTTCTATTGACTCATCTTGAGCTTTTCGCATCAGTCGACTGATGTTCAATTTACAGTCGCCCGTGCTCTTACAGTCGCCTATGAATTGGTCGACAGTCGCCTGTGCGCTTCTTGCATTTTCTAGACTTTTTCCCATGTTGCAAGAAAGTCACCTGTTGCTGTTTTTACAGTCGCCTGTATATTTACAGTCGCCTTTGAAATGGCCTTCAGTCGTCTGAAAGGCGTAAGTGCGAAATATGCATCTCTCTCTGTCTTTTCTCCATCTTATTCAGCAGTCGACTGATGAAGGTATTACAGTCGCCTGACTATAAGACAGTCGACTGTATTATTGACATCAGTCGCCTGTATGCTTATCTGGAGAAAGAGTGCAGCTCTCTGTTACTTGTCCATCCCTGCTGCAGTCGCCTGATGAAGGATATACAGTCGACTGTCTGCTTTTCAGTCGCCTGTGTAGTCTTCTACAGTCGACTGTCCTGGCTCAGATTATAGCTGTTGGGATGTTTTCTAGCCGTTGATCAGTCGACTGTCTAATGATAATCAGTCGACTGTTATTGCCGTAAACTGTCAAAATCTAGTCGTTGCAGATTTCTTCCCTTTGGGTTTTTGGCTGGTTTTATGGGTTCCTTTGGCTTCCTATATATTGGGATTGGCTTAGTTCTTTTAGACCTCTTGAAAGGGTTAGGAAATCATAGAAGATCATTTAATCTCTTCTCTAAGCCGCTCCTCCCCCAATCCCTAATTAGAGCTTCTTTCTTATGCTATTGCATCTAAGCTCTAGGGAATTTCTCCAAAGGATTTCAATCTCATTCCTTTCTTGGAGATCATCTTTTCTCTCTTCATTTTCATACACTCAAGTGAGAAGTGTTAGGATTCATTACTATAAGAGAGAAAGATCACCAAGTGCAATCAAAGCTAATCTCAAGCACTTGGCCATTCACTTGCATGCCTTCTTCTTCACATTGGTAAGATCATATCAAGGCATAGGTAAGTGTTGTTTCGTTTTGTTTATTGTTCGAAACCCTAATTCTCTTTGTGGGAATTAGATACTCTCTTAGTGGGAGTTTAGTGTTCTAGTGTAGGGCTAACCCTAATTCTCTGAGTGGGAGTTAGTAATTCTCTTGGTGGGAGTTTGACCCCTGTGTAGGGTTGGTTGGGTCCTTGTGTAGGGCAAAATCCTCTTGGTGAGGTCTCTCTCTTTGTGGGAGTGTATCCCTTTGTGGGATTTGTATTCACTTCTCTTTGTGGGATTATAGTGAATATTGGTATGGCTGGATGTACCCAAGTTTTGGGGAACCAGTGTAAATTCTCTGTGTTTGCGATTGTTGTTGTTAAGCACTCTGTTTAATTTCCGCTGCTTATTGTGCTTTAATTTTAGTAATTTTTAATTAAGCACTTTGCTTGCTATTACACTATTCACCCCCCCCCCTCTAGTGTATGTGTAGCCCCACAGGGTCCCTTACAGTTGGTATCAGAGCCTTGATTTGGTGTCTTTTACAAGCATGACTTCTAAGTCCCAACAACCCCTCTCCATTCCTCCCGTTTTCATCGGCAAACACTTCTCAAAATGGAAGAAGAAAATGTTCCAATGGCTTGATGATCACGAGGAGTCAATGTCTATCACTTCGGATGCTCAAGTTTGGAATGTGTTGCAGAAGGCCTTCTCTCCAAAAATTGCCAAGAATGTAAAGGAGCTCAAGACGGCCGATGAGATATGGGTCATCTTGATGAAAAGTATGGAGGAGAGGAATCTTGCGATTATGAGAGCATCGTTGGTAATGAGGTATCTTGTAACTCTCTTGTTCAACGTAGTCATTTTATTGAAAATTGTAATGCGTTGTTTATGGACTCTCCCAAAGCAAATAATAACAAGCTTGAGAGAGATGCACGCACACACACTTTATTATCATCCAAACCATGTGATGATACTCAAACCATTGCATTATATCAAGAAAAGATTACTCTTGATTCACGTGTGTGCATGTTGAGCAAAGAGAATGAGTCTCTTAAAGCTCAAGTAGTGTATGTCAATGAACTTCACAGATCTTTAAAGGAGAGTGCATTTGCTACTCATAGAGAGGAAATTCATTGTTTGCATGCAGAGAAAGAAGGATTTCTTTCTCAATTGAGTGCCTTGAGAGATGAGAATGCTTCTCTCAAACTCCAAATGGATAAGATGCACTCGGATAGTGATTACAACATTTTGAGAGATGAGACATTGGCTCTCAAGTCAAAATGTTGTGAGCTTAGCTCATGTCTATCCAAGAGGCATGACAACAATTCTTCACTTTTGAAGAAATGTGAGCTATTGTCTACTCAAATTGAAAATTTCAAATTGAGTAAGGACACGGTTTTGGGATCCTCTTCATTGAAGGTGAACAAACCAAGCTCTTCTCTTGGAAGCACCCAAATAAATTTTATGGGGGAGCATTCTAATGAGAAAGTCACATCCAACTCTTTTGGCCTAAAATCAACTATTATTTCTAAGCCAAAGAGAAATCATGCATTTTTGTATTTCGGTCTTGCATATATTAATAAGCCTATTCAAAAACATGTTGATGTGAATGCTTCTTCTTTGAATGCTATGCATGATGTTTCTACTCATAGGAAATCTTATTATTGTAATGCCCTACGAAGCTACTGCACACGTACTAGAGGGGGGGTGAATAGTACTTAAAATAATTAAGAAGATTATTCCTAACTATTGTGCAATGAACAAACGACAATGCGGAATAAAACAACAAGCAACATGAAATAAACAATGCCAACAATTGATGTAACGGGTTCGGATCCACCCAAGTCTCCCGACTTGTTCCCGGTGATCCTACGTCCCAACCACCCGGATCCCCTCCGGATACTTGAATTAGAAACCCTAACTCAAGATTTCCACTAGCCCACTTGCGGAAACCCCACAAGTGTAATCGACCTATAATCGATGTCCGTGAATCCCACAACCTGGGATCAAGCAAACTCTCACAACCGAGAGTATACAACAATTCAATATTAAATGAAATGAAATGCTTACCATAAAATCCTATGCCTTGAGTATACTTACCAAATTAGGGCAAAGAAGGATTTTGGGAAAGAAGATGTCACCAAACCCTAGCTTCAAGAAGATGACCAGTAATGGAAGCCTAGGGTGGAGTTGATGACCTAGAATTAAGCTCTTGGCTTGGGAAGCTCACAATGGAGAGAATCTCTCTTGAGGAATTAGGGCTCAAGGTGTTGAGGGAGAGATTCTTGTGAGGGAGAGAGAGCTTTGAAATAGCTTGGGAGAGCTCTTCTCTTAGGTCTGAAATTGCTTGGAAATAGGACCTCTAACCTTGCCTCAAATGAATCAGGTTTGTATTTATAGAGGCAAGAAAAATCGTGTTGGAAAAGTTTCCAACGGCTCTATTCTGAAGCAGACTAGTCGGTCAAAGAAGGATGACTGACCGACTAGTTCATCAACTAGTGGGTCGGTCAATCAACATGAACCGACTAACTGACTTACTGCCAAACGAGAAAGTTCCAGGCAATATGAACTAGTCGGTCTAAGAAGACTTGCCAACCGACTAGTTTCACAACTAGTCGGTCGGTGAGTGTTCTTTGACCGACTAAGATAGAAATCGAATAGGCTGGAAACAAGTTGAACTAGTCGGTCTAAGAACAAATGCTGACCGACTAGTTTATCAACTAGTCGGTCGACAACCGTTCTTTGACCGACTAACTCGAAACAGTAGCTCAGGCTGAAATGAGGCAATGATAACTAGTCGGTCTGAGAAGGATTCGTCATCTAGTCGGTCGGTGAACCTTCTTTGACCGACTAATTGATCAACATGGACTGAGATGAAATGAGCAAGGCATTCTAGTCGGTTCAAGAAGAGTTTCCGACCGACTAGATCGTCATCTAGTCGGTTGGTTCTTCTACTAGAACCAACTAACATGCACTAGAAGCCGAGGGAAGAAGCGATAGGCTTCGGAAAAGTTTCTAATGGCTTCTATGATAATCCTAGCTCTAAGATATGAGCGAAATGAAGATTATAAAGTAAGTCCTACTCAAGGCTTAACATTCTAATCTATGAAGCTAAAAGATAATAAATAATACATGACGAACCGTCTTCAAAGCTTCAATCTTCATTCTTGACTTCACTAAAACTCCTTGAGCTTCAACGAAGCTTCAGGCACACGATCACGCGTATTGAGAAGTCTTGAGACGTCGCTTTTGATGTACGTGGTATTTTGGCGACGATCTCCATAACTGCGCTCACAAAGAAGTTAGTATACGATATTTATGTTTGCTCATCATCCAAAACCAAATCCGGGGAATCAATACTCAACAATTATTGCTTGCATGCTAAAGTTGATGATAAATCTGTGCATGCTTCACATTTTCCTATGCATGGTAGAATTGCTTGTGTGAATGCTTCTAATGCTAAATTGCATGTTTCACACACGGGGCACGCCAATGTTTATGTTCCACCTCATAAGCGTGCACCCTCACCTCCTACTCATGCCTTGATCAAACCTCTTCTTAAGAATCCCAAATCACTTTCTTTGTGGATTCCTAAGAATGTTTCTAGGTTTGATCAGACTGCGTATATAGATTCATATGTGTGTAATGCTATATTTTCATATGACTATATACGGAAACCAAACTCCACTTTTGTTCGGTTTCCAACTTGCTAGCTCACTCATATTGTTATTCATTGCTTGGGTACCATGCTTGTACGCTTACATTTTGTACCCACATTTTTGTGAGTGTGTCCATTACTCCCATGTTTGCATGTTTTGCATGATTATGGGGGAGTATGGAAGTTTTGCATGCCAGCATTATTTTTCCATCCATATGTCACATTGAATTTCACTCATATTATGTTTGTGCATATGGGAGGTTATTTCTCTTGCCCTTGGTTTTCATATTTGGCTATTACCCATCTTTTTGATATGCCAATGGTGGAGAGAAATAGGTTATGTAAAAATATACTTTATGCTTGTTTATGCATTATTATCAATTGGTATGTTTTGGCATAACAACCATCAATATGATTTGTGCTTTATATGTTTATATTTTGTGCACATTTGCATATTGATTGGGGGAGTTTGTTAGCACACATTGTTTATTTCAATGTTTATTATATTTTGACATAAAGGATTGTCATCATCAAAAAGGGGGAGATTGTTAGATCTTGGGTTCAAGACTAATGTTGTTTTGATGATGATCAATACATTATGTTAGTGTGCTAATCAATCTTATGTTTTAATCTCAGTTTATCTTAACGATTATATGTTGATGAAACAAATCATAAGGCTTGGTGGATATTACAAGAGATATCTTAAAGACCTCCAAGAGTGATGGTGTGCTCAAGCTTGGATGAAGTCATGAAGATCATCTAATGAAGCCAAAGCTTGGAGCATGATGATGGATGGACATCTAGAGGAGCATTGCCAAAGCTTGGAGCTTGATGAAGGGAAGCTCATCAAGGAGTGCCAAAGCTTGGAGATGATGGGGAGCATCAAGGTATAGTGAGCTTGAAGACTTAGACTCTAGGAGATGCAATTTGTAATCCATGTAATTTCATTTACTTGCATTTCTCTTTTTGAGTCTAGGATTATTGTAATTGTCGGATCCTGCCAAAACAGAGTTAGGATCGATAAATAAAGTTGAGACTTACGCTTGCGTATGCGGCACGGTAGTCTCGGAACTTTGCCTTCGGATTCGACACGACGGATCGAGTCTTCTCATGAACGGAGTAAGGCTACTAAATCCACAATCTAAATCTCTACTTTAGATTAAGAACTTGGATAGGGGGAGAGGAAATATTTCGGCAGAGCTTCGCTAGAATGAAGATGCATGCATGAATGCCATGCAAAAGTTTAAGGAAAATGGCTAACCCTTGGGTCTTATTTATAGCCCCCAAGGTAGTTATTTTAGGATCAATTGTTCTTTTGGAACAATTTAACTAAGGTGTACCATCGTACATGGCATATTATAAGCTTAAGTTGTACCATATGCGTGGTACAATATAAGCTTAAGATATTACCCCTTTATTAGCCATATGTCGCATGCACTTATGCACACATAATGCGACTTTCCCATCAATCTAGAGATCCTCTCCGCAAGGGAACATATTCCCTTTGCGTACGACTTCGTGTACGCGACGTTCGAGGTCCGTATTCCCTCGTACATCCCCTACAAGGGTGTAGTAACGTCTTTCATATCCAACATCTCCCACTCACACTTGAGGGGATTGTAAGAGAACGTATTTCTCTTAGTTCTTTCATCTATCATACCGAGAAATAGACCGTGCGACCGTCATGCGCGTAGAGTCTGTTGTTGTGCACTTGTTAGAGATACACAACGACCTCGAAGGTGAAAAGTTGAGTAGTTCAACGCATGCTTTACCCTAGATTATTTCTTCACATTTCTTAAACTTTATATTCAACAATTGAATCCCATCTGGATTACAATTGGCTGGCCAGCTTTGAATCATTAAAGTCCAAATGCGAATATGAAATCAATCTTCCTCTTCTTGCGAACCTTCTGATCTTGACTAGACTCGCTTTTCTAACGTGCCCCGCCGAGCCGAATTATCATAGCCCATAAGTAACACGCTAAGATAGCGATCATCTCGTCAAATCTAAAGGAACCAATTGGAGTCCTTGAGGGTAAGAGTTAAGACCCGTATGGCCTGAGTCTCACATAATAGCAAACACTATTGCTACTAACTCAGTGGTCGAAATGCATACGTGGTATGAACACGTACTACAACATCACTCCTTTCCCAGGGAGAGTATGTCTTAATGATGTTGTACGGATGAAAGATCAGACACCACAGTGCCTATCTTTTTGAGTCCCCTTACTACTCGTGAAAATATTCACGGACTCTCATCCTGCATAAGACAGATAGGATTTAAAAATCCAATGAGATCTTTATATCCTTGTGATATAGATCTCAGATCTTTTGTAAGCATCCATATGATGCAGATCTTTCATTCGACTATCTTGTTAAAGTCATGACTCTAAATCATTCGTCTAATGATTTTTGACTTTAAACTAGTCTCATCTCTATCTTATCCATCTGATAAGATAAGGCGGTTGCTCATGTGAGAGAGCCAACCTTAATCTGTCCGACATACACACAATTTAGCTGAGATTTCATAAAATGTACACAAACATTTCTTAAGAAATTCATATGCAATGTTTGAAAAAGAACTTATTCTTTTATTAAATTTGATCTTTCTTAGACATGGGAATATATATTGGTACAACTCAGCTCTTACGCAATCCTTGGGATGATAAGTGTTTATAAAACACATTTCTGGGTATCGCTTTCGTAAGCTGATCCTCTATCATCTCATGCGTAGATATGTACCTTATGTCTACCTTCTTGGTTTTATCATAGTCTTTTGCAAATCTGCAGTTCCTTTAAGATACTGCATTATCTTCTTAACTGCTTTCCAGTGTTCTTGCCCTGGGTTGGATTGGTAACGACTTACCATTCCAACGGTAAAACAGATGTCTGGTCTTGTATGCATCATAGCGTACATAAGACTATCAACGGTACTGGAATATGGAACTTTTTCCATAATTTCCTTTTCCTTTTGGTTCTTTGGACATGATTTCAGATATAAATTATCGCATCTGCTTATAGGAGTATCAATTGGACTTGCAGTCCTACATATTAAACCGTTCTAGAACCTTCTTTATACAAGTCTCTTGTAAAAGAGAAAGAAGTTTCTTTGAACGATTCATTGAAATCTTAATTCCAAGGATATATGTGTCTTTCCCATGTCTTTCATCTCAAAACTGATGAAAGTCAAGCCTTGATATCCATCACAAAGCCCTTGTCATTTCTGGTTATTAAAATGTCATCTACATATAGAGACATAATAACATGCTTGCTTTTAATCCTCTTGATATATACGCAGTTATCTTCATCAAGCATGGAAAAATCCATTTGATAAGACAACTTCTTGAAATCGTATATACCATTGCCTTGAGGATTATTTAAGACCATATATGGACTTACGAAGTTTACAAACCTTATGTTCGTTTCCTTCTTTTACAAACCCCGTTGGTTGTTCCATATAGATCTCCTCGTCTAATTCTCCATTGAGAAAGGCAGTCTTTACATCCATCTGATGTAATTCGAGGTATAAGCAAGCTACCATTGCCAGAATCAGGCGAATCGAGGTAAAACGCACAACAGGTGAGAAGGTCTCTTCGTAGCCTATCCCTTCCTGTTGCGTAAAACCTTTCGCGACAAGGCGAGCTTTATATCTATCTATAGAGCCATCAGCCTTATGCTTGATCTTGAGAACCCATTTGTTCCCAATTGCTCTATGTCCTCTGGGTAAGTTAACTAAGTCCCAGACTTGGTTAATTTTCATGGATTTCAATTCCTCCTTCATCGCTTCCATCCATTTGTCTTTTGCAGGGCATGATATGGCCTGTTTGAAAATAGCAGGCTCGTCATCATCTTGTAGTAAAGTCATAAAGGTTTGCGGAAATTCATCCTCAAATATTAAAGGAGCCAACCTTGTACGACTACTACGTCGTATTTGAGATTCTTCAAGTCCTTGTTGACTCGAAGTTAGATCAATTCTAATATCACTCCCACTTGGAATGTCGTTAGAATTGCTCCCACTTGGATCATTATTCCCGTATGGAATAGGATAATCGTCATTCGTATAATCTATTGGTGAAGGATGAAACGTATTTTCGTTTTCACCAAGAATTCTCCCACTCGAATGAGGTAATCCTTCTTGATCATAAATCTCAAATAGAGATAAGTCCTGATTTATCTCGCCCTGTCTTGAAAACTCGTTTTCCAAGAAAGTGACATCCCTCGACTCAAACTCAATTAGCCCCATTGTCTTCCTGACTAATAAAAACATAACCTTTGGAGTATTCTGCGTATCGTTTAAAGATACATTTCCTTCCCCTTGGCCCAAGTTTGCCATATTTATGGGAGGAAATATATGCGTTGAATGCACAACCCCAAGGTTTCAAAATGTTTAAGTCAGGAGACCTTTGGTTCCACAACTCATAAGGAGTGGAGCTAACTGATTTCGAGGGTACGCGGTGTAAAATGAAAACGGCCGTCAATAATGCATCACCCCAAAAGGTGATTGGCAAGTTAGCTTGCGCCATCATTGAATGGACCATTTCCATTAAAGTCCTATTTCTTTAAAACTTGTTGATTGATATTCACCACCCCTATCGGTTTGCAAGACCTTAATCTTGCGATCTAATTGATTCTCCACTAAACTCATATAGTTTTTAAAGCAAGCCAAAGCTTCACTTTTGTGGGATATCAAATAGATATGTCCGAATCGGGTGAATTCATCAATAAAAGTGATGAAATAGGACTTTTCGCGTCTTGTCTTGACATTCATCGGACCACATATGTCCGAATGGATAAGCTGTAATGGAACCTCGGCCCTTGTGCCGGTTCCAAACAGCTTGCGACAAGATTTCCCCACAAGGCAATGTTCGCAGGTCGACATTTCAACCTTTGAAACATTTGATAGAAGGCCACGTTTGGCAAATCTATCCATACGCGATGGTCCAATATGACCAAGCCTTGTGTGCCAACAAATTATATTAGACTCATTAGTCAAAAAATTTGTCACAAGGAAATTTTCATTACATGAGGAATCATACATTGTACTTATTACAATAAATCCTTTGAAATAAAAACCCAGTACCAATAAAGGAATTATTACAAAATAGGTCCATATTACAATCATGAAGGAACCAACTATAACTAAGACCCATTAAATTGACCACAGTTTTAATATTCCTTTGAATATATGGAATGAAGAGAACATCATGAAGTAGGAGAGTGCGGCCGTTGTCCAAGACTAGCTTGCGAGTCCCAACGCCTTTCACTTCAACACGTGTGTTGTTTCCTACATTGATCCACTTCATTCCTTGGGGTATCCGGTGATACTCCACGAAGGACCGTTTGTCCTTTGCTATATGGTCGGTGGCACCTGAATCAATTATCCCAAAATGGATTAGATTCCACAAGAAATAGTGAACTAGAAACACATATGTAACTAGTATTACAAGTTACCTCGTCACTTCCACTCGTACACGAACGAGCATAGTGACCGAGCTTGTTACACTTGAAGCACTTGATCCTTTTCAAGTCTTTCTTCTTGTGCCATTTCTTATGCCCACCCTTATGTTTGGGTTCCTTGGTAGACTCAGGTTGCTTATTACGTTCATTAGAAGACTTCGAACGATCTTTACGTTTCTTTCCCCCGTGTGAGGAACTAGCAACCATGTGCACTTCTGCACTTGGCTTGGCAGCCGCAAGCCGCTCTTCCTCTAATTCGAGGTGCTTGGAAACATCGTTGAAGGTCTTGATGCTCTCATTATGAGTGAGATGCATCTTCATCTGATCCCACCCATTTGGTAGGGAACGTATGACTGCTTGGATTTGTTGCTCATCTGTGAGCACATGACCTGCATCCTTTAACTCCGAGATAAGGTTCGCCATATGACGCAGATGTTTCCCCATGGAATGATCTGGACATTTCTTATATGAATCGAACCTTATAGTTAAGGAGCGAAGTTTGGACACCGATGTGCCACCGAACTTCTCCTCTAGCTTGGACCATATGTCCATGGCTAGGTCATGTTCTCGGAAGATGCGCATTATGTCATCAGCCATACTGCTTAATAACGTAATGCGCGCTATCTTGTTCTTCCGAGACCAAGCATCAAAAGCTTCCTTGTCTCGTCGGTGTTGGGACGTAGTGCCCAACTCGGGTTCAATCATTACGTTCTTTAGAGTTTCGAGCACTTCTTGCTCCTCTAAAACGTATTGTATCTTAATGGACCAAAGTTTGTAATTATCGCCGTTGAGTTTTTAACCTTTGTTTAACTCAGCGACGATATTCTTTGAAGCGGAAGACATTTTACTTTTAAAATGCTGCAAAAAACACAAAACCGAAGGTTTGATCAAAACATTGCATAAAAATTCTTAAAATATAACTCCCACTTGAAATGATAATAGAATATCCCATTTGGATAGTTCTAAAAATTCAAATCCCACTTGGAATTATATTATATTTGATAAGTTACTTTCGAAAAATATTGAAGATGTTGTTCTAGAATCGAAAAGGTCTCTATGATTCCAATCACCATCTAGAACAACCTTCAATATTCCCCCATCACTTATCAAACAATCGTACTCTTATAGTACTTCGCAGCGGAAAATTACCTTTTGAAAAACATATATTTCAAAATGGAATAGGTGAGAGTTTGCGCAAAGAATTTTAGCGCAACAATTGCCAAGCCACGAGACCTGTTCTACACACCCATGGGTTAGATAACCATGGCCGGATCGTGGTAGGACTTGGAATTCTAAATTGCGCTATCCCGATTAAGGACGGGACATAACCTATTTGAAAACATCTTTTTCAAAAAATTTGAAAGCACGTTGGCTAATCTCCGTAGAGTAGAGCACAACGTCATAAGTACATTGGCTAATCTCCGTAGAGTAGAGCACAATGACATGGCTAATCTCGCATGAAGTAGAGCATTATGGCTAATCTTCAAGGAGTAGAGCCCAATGAAAAACTTCATTAAAACGTTAGTCCCGTATGAACTAGACGGCATTGTGGTTAGCCCCGTATGGGCTAATCGGCACATTCGAGTTTGACCAAGGCCTTTTGTCACCCCGTATGGGTCAGTTGGCAAGTTTGCAATCGACCCAGACCTTCTGTCGGATTGGTCGACCAAAAACACCAAATTGGTCGACCAATTTTGGTCTGCAACATCTTCCCAGCCAGGGCCTCTGCCCTGGCCGAGGCTTGGCCAAGGGCCGGCCAGGGCCTCTGCCCTGGCCGGCCAGGGGCCCTGGCCCCTCGGCCAGGGCCGGCCATGCCCTGGCCGAGGCCAGGGCATTGGCCCTGGCCTCTGCCAGGGCCGGCCTGGCCCTGGCCGAGGCCAGGGCACCGGCCCTGGCCTCTGCCAGGGCCGGCCAGGCCCTGGCAGTGGCCAGGGCGCCAGCCCTGGTATCAGAGTCTTCTCACGAACGGAGTAAGGCTACTAAATCCACAATCTAAATTTCTACTTTAGATTAAGAACTTGGATAGGGGGAGAGGAAATATTTCGGCAGAGCTTCGCTAGAATGAAGATGCATGCATGAATGCCATGCAAAAGTTTAAGGAAAATGGCTAACCCTTGGGTCTTATTTATAGCCCCCAAGGTAGTTATTTTAGGATCAATTGTTCCTTTGGAACAATTTAACTAAGGTGTACCATCGTACATGGCATATTATAAGCTTAAGTTGTACCATATGCGTGGTACAATATAAGCTTAAGATATTACCCCTTTATTAGCCATATGTCGCATGCACTTATGCACACATAATGCGACTTTCCCATCAATCTAGAGATCCTCTCCGCAAGGGAACATATTCCCTTTGCGTACGACTTCGTGTACGCGACGTTCGAGGTCCGTATTCCCTCGTACATCCCCTACAAGGGTGTACTAACGTCTTTCATATCCAACAGTAATGCCTTGATAGATGATCATACTCTCATGCATATACATTTAACCATCTTAGTGAGCCTTAGGATTATCAAGAATCCAACCCAATAGGTTCATCTAGCCCAAAGGCTCATTTGGAGTCTCTGGCTCTCTTGCAGTCGCCTGTTGAAGGTCTTACAGTCGACTGTGTGATTTCCAGTCGCCTGTCGAGCCTTCTACAGTCGACTGTGATGCACAGCTCAAGTCAAATTTTCTATTGACTCATCTTGAGCTTTTCGCATCAGTCGACTGATGTTAAATTTACAGTCACCTTTGCTCTTACAGTCGCCTGTGAATTGGTCGACAGTCGCATGTGCGCTTCTTGCATTTTCTGGTCTTTTTCCCATGTTGCAAGACAATCGCCTGTTGCTGTTTTTACAGTTGCCTGTATATTTACAGTCGCCTTTGAAATGGCCTTCAGTCTTCTGAAAGGCGTAAGTGCGAAATATGCATCTCTCTCTGTCTTTTCTCCATCTTATTCAGCAGTCGACTGATAAAGGTATTACAGTCGCCTGACTATAAGACAGTCGACTATATTATTGACATCAGTCGCCTGTATGCTTATCTGGAGAAAGAGTGCAGCTCTCTGTTACTTGTCCATCCCTGCTGCAGTCGCCTGATGAAGGATATACAGTTGACTGTCTGCTTTTCAGTCGCCTGTGTAGTCTTCTACAGTCGACTGTCCTGGCTCAGATTATAGCTGTTGGGATGTTTTCTAGCCGTTGATCAGTCGACTGTCTAATGATCATCAGTCGACTGTTATTGCCGTAAACTGCCAAAATCTAGCCTTTGCAGATTTCTTCCCTTTGGGTTTTTGGCTGGTTTTATGGGTTCCTTTGCCTTCCTATATATTAGGATTGGCTTAGTTCATTTAGACCTCTTGAAAGGGTGAGGAAATCATAGAAGATCATTTAATCTCTTCTCTAAGCCGCTCCTCCCCCATTCCCTAATTAAATCTTCTTTCTTATGATATTGCATCTAAGCTCTAGGAAATTTCTCCAAAGGATTTCAATCTCATTCCTTTCTTGGAGATCATCTTTTCTCTCTTCATTTTCATACACTCAAGTGAGAAGTGTTAGGATTCATTCCTATAAGAGAGAAAGATCAACAAGTGCAATCAAAGCTAATCTCAAGCACTTGGCCATTCACTTGCATGCCTTCTTCTTCACATTGGTAAGATCATATCAAGGCATAGGTAAGTGTTGTTTCGTTTTGTTTATTATTCGAAACCCTAATTCTCTTTGTGGGAATTAGATACTCTCTTTGTGGGAGTAACTCTCTTTGTGGGAGTTTAGTGTCCTAGTGTAGGGCTAACCCTAATTCTCTGAGTGGGAGTTAGTAATTCTCTTGGTGGGAGTTTGACCCCTGTGTAGGGTTGGTTGGGTCCTTGTGTAGGGCAAAATCCTCTTGGTGAGGTCTCTCTCTTTGTGGGAGTGTATCCCTTTGTGGGATTTGTATTCACTTTTCTTTGTGAGATTATAGTGAATATTAGTGTGGCTGGATGTACCCAAGTTTTGGGGAACCAGGGAAAATTCTCTGCGTTTGCGATTGTTGTTGTTAAGCACTATGTTTAATTTTCGCTGCTTATTGTGCTTTAATTTTAGTAACTTTTAATTAAGCACTTTGCTTGCTATTACACTATTCACCCCCATCTAGTGTATGTGTAGCCCCGCAGGGTCCCTTACAGTTGGTATCAGAGCCTTGGTTTGGTGGCTTTTGCAAGCATGACTTCTAAGTCTCAACAACCCCTCTCCATTCCTCCCGTTTTCAATGGTAAACACTTCTCAAAATGGAAGAAGAAAATGTTCCAATGGCTTGATGATCACGAGGAGTCAATATGTATCACTTCGGATGCTCAAGTTTGGAATGTGCTGCAGAAGGCCTTCTCTCCAAAAATTGCCAAGAATGTAAAGGAGCTCAAGACGGCCGGTGAGATATGGGATTATCTTGATGAAAAGTATGGAGGAGAGGAATCTTGTGATGATGACAGCATCGTTGGTAATGAGGTATCTCGTAACTCTCTCATTCAACGTAGTGATTTTATTGAAAATTGTAATGCGTTGTTTATGGACTCTCCCAAAGCAAATAATAACAAGCTTGAGAGAGATGCACGCACACACACTTCATTATCATCCAAACCATGTGATGATACTCAAACCATTGCATTATATCAAGAAAAGATTACTCTTGATTCACGTGTGTGCATGTTGAGCAAAGAGAATGAGTCTCTTAAAGCTCAAGTAGTGTATGTCAATGAATTTCACAGATCTTTAAAGGAGAGTGCATTTGCTACTCATAGAGAGGAAATTCATTGTTTGCATGCCGAGAAAGAAGGATTTCTTTCTCAATTGAGTGCCTTGAGAGATGAGAATGCTTCTCTCAAACTCCAAATGGAGAAAATGCACTCGGATAGTGATTACAACATTTTGAGAGATGAGACATTGGCTCTCAAGTCAAAATGTTGTGAGCTTAGCTCATGTCTATCCAAGAGGGATGACAACATTTCTTCACTTTTGAAGAAATGTGAGCTATTGTCTACTCAAATTAAAATTTTCAAATTGAGTAAGGACACGGTTTTGGGATCCTCTTCATTGAAGGTGAACAAACCAAGCTCTTCTCTTAGAAGCACCTAAATAAATTTTATGGGGGAGCATTCTAATGAGAAAGTCACATCCAACTCTTTTGGCCTAAAATCAACTATTATTTCTAAGCCAAAGAGAAATCATGCATTTTTGTATTCCTGTCTTGCATATATTAAGAAGCCTATTCAAAAACATGTTGATGTGAATGCTTCTTCTTTGAATGCTATGCATGATGTTTCTACTCATAGGAAATCTTATTATTGCTTGCATGCTAAAGTTGATGATAAATCTTTGCATGCTTCACATGTTCCTATGCATGGTAGAATTGCTTGTGTGAATGCTTCTAATGCTAAATTGCATGTTTAACACACGGGGCACGCCAATGTTTATGTTCCACCTCATAAGCGTGCACCCTCACCTCTTACTCATGCCTTGACCAAACCACTTCTTAAGAATCCCAAATCACTTTCTTTGTGGATTCCTAAGAATGTTTCTAGGTTTGATCGGAATGCGTATATAGATTCATATGTGCTTAATGTTATATTTTCATATGACTATATACGGAAACCAAACTCCGCTTTTGTTTGGTTTCCAACTTGCTAGCTCACTCACATTGTTATTCATTGCTTGGGTACCATGCTTATACGCTTATATTTTGTACCCACATTTTTGTGAGTGTGTCCATTACTCCCATGTTTGCATGTTTTGCATGATTATGGGGGAGTATGGAAGTTTTGCTTGCTAGCATTATTTTTCCATCCATATGTCACATTGAATTTCATTCATATTATGTTTGTGCATATGGGATGGTTATTTATCTTGCCCTTGGTTTTCATATTTGGCTATGACCCATCTTTTTGATATACCAATGGTGGAGAGAAATAGGTTATGTAAAAATATACCTTATGCTTGTTTATGCATTATTATCAATTGGTATGTTTTGGCATAACAACCATCAATATGATTAGTGCTTTATATGTTTATATTTTGTGCACATTTGCATATTGATTGGGGGAGTTTGTAAGCACACATTGTTTATTTCAATGTTTATTATATTTTGGCATAATGGATTGTCATCATCAAAAAGGGGGAGATTGTTAGTTCTTGGGTTCAAGACTAACGTTGTTTTGATGATGATTAATACATTATGTTAGTGTGCTAATCAATCTTATGTTTTAGTCTCAGTTTAGCTTAATGATTATATGTTGATGAAACAAAGCATAAGGCTTGGTGGATATTACAAGAGATATCTTAAAGACCTCCAAGAGTGATGGTGTGCTCAAGCTTGGATGAAGTCATGAAGATCATCTAATGAAGCCAAATCTTGGAGCATGATGATGGATGGACATCTAGAGGAGCATTGCCAAAGCTTGGAGCTTGATGAAGGGAAGGTCATCAAGGAGTGCCAAAGCTTGGAGATGATGGGGAGCATCAAAGTGTAGTGAGCTTGAAGACTTAGACTCTAGGAGATGCAATTTGTAATCCATGTAATTTCATTTACTTGCATTTCTCTTTTTGAGTCTAGGATTATTGTAATACCTTGATAGATGGTCATACTCTCATGCATATGCATTTAACCATCTTAGTGAGCCTTAGGATTATCATAGAATCCAACCCAATAGGTTCATCTAGCCCAAAGACTCATTTGTAGTCTCTGGCTCTACTGCAGTCGCATGCTGAAGGTCTTACAGTCGACTGGGTGATTTCCAGTCGCCTGTCGAGCCTTCTACAGTCGACTGTGATGCACAGCTCAAGTCAAATTTTCTATTGACTCATCTTGAGCTTTTCACATCAGTCAACTGATGTTCAATTTACAGTCGCATGTGCTCTTACAGTCGCCTGTGAATTGGTCGACAGTCGCATGTGCGCTTCTTGCATTTTCTGGCCTTTTTCCCATGTTGCAAGACAGTCGCCTGTTGCTGTTTTTACAGTCGCCTGTATATTTACAGTCGCCTTTGAAATGGCCTTCAGTCTTCTGAAAGGCGTAAGTGCGAAATATGCATCTCTCTCTGTCTTTTCTCCATCTTATTCAGCAGTCAACTGATGAAGGTATTGCAGTCGCCTGACTATAAGACAATCGACTGTATTATTGGCATCAGTTGCCTGTATGCTTATCTGGAGAAAGAGTGCAGCTCTCTGTTACTTGTCCATCCCTGCTGCAGTCGCCTGATGAAGGATATACAGTCGACTGTCTGCTTTTCAGTCGCCTGTGTAGTCTTCTACAGTCGACTGTCCTGGCTCAGATTATAGCTGTTGGGATGTTTTCTAGCCGTTGATCAGTCGACTGTCTAATGATCATCAGTCGACTGTTATTGCCGTAAACTGCCAAAATCTAGCCTTTGCAGATTTCTTCCCTTTGGGTTTTTGGCTGGTTTTATGGGTTCCTTTAGCTTCCTATATATTGGGATTGGCTTAGTTCTTTTAGACCTCTTGAAAGGGGTAGGAAATCATAGAAGATCATTTAATCTCTTCTCTAAGCCGCTCCTCCCCCATTCCCTAATTAGAGCTTCTTTCTTATGCTATTGCATCTAAGCTCTAGGGAATTTCTCCAAAGGATTTCAATCTCATTCCTTTCTTGGAGATCATCTTTTCTCTCTTCATTTTCATACACTCAAGTGAGAAGTGTTAGGATTCATTCCTATAAGAGAGAAAGATCAACAAGTGCAATCAAAGCTAATCTCAAGCACTTGGCCATTCACTTGCATGCCTTCTTCTTCACATTGGTAAGATCATATCAAGTCATATGTAAGTGTTGTTTCGTTTTGTTTATTGTTCGAAACCCTAATTCTCTTTTTGGGAATTAGATACTCTCTTTGTGGGAGTAACTCTCTTTGTGGGAGTTTAGTGTCCTAGTGTAAGGCTAACCCTAATTCTCTGAGTGGGAGTTAGTAATTCCCTTGGTGGGAGTTTGACCCCTGTGTAGGGTTGGTTGGGTCCTTGTGTAGGGCAAAATCCTCTTGATGAGGTCTCTCTCTTTGTGGGAGTGTATCCCTTTGTGGGATTTGTATTCACTTTTCTTTATGGGATTATAGTGCATATTGGTGTGGCTGGATGTACCCAAGTTTTGGGGAACCAGGGTAAATTCTCTGCGTTTGCGATTGTTGTTGTTGAGCACTATGTTTAATTTTCGCTGCTTATTGTGCTTTAATTTTAGTAACTTTAATTAAGCACTTTGCTTGCTATTACACTATTCACCCCCCTCTAGTGTATGTGTAGCCCCGCAGGGTCCCTTACATTATTAGCATCGTACCCCTCTCGCGGGGACACAATGAATTTTTTGGCGTCATTGTCGGTGAGGCACGAATTGAAATTGGTTTTAAGTCTTTGCAGAGAGACTACGTTTTTCTTTTTCTTTGTTTTATTTCATTCATATTTTCTCTTTCATCCCCTCTTGGTGCTTTTGACATTTCCTTTTGGTGTAGACTTTTTGCAAGCACAGGAGATCTCAAGGTATAGCAGACTTGAGTCTACTAGACCCAGAGATTGAGGCTACCGCGAGAAGGCTAAACCCCAAGAGGAGGAGGAGAGAAGCCCTCGAGACAATGGATGAGATACTTAATCCCGAGAATGGTCCGCCGCCTCCGCCGCCTCTGCCGGCTAGGTCGCTCCTCGACTACTCAATACCCCACAATAGGTCAACCTCTAGCATTCAAAGGCCGGTGGTGGAGCCAAATAATTTCGAACTCAAACCATCTTTGGTTGATTTCGTGCAAATGGACTAATTCTCAGGGGCCCCGATGGAGAACCCGAATGACCATCTTAACACTTTCTTGGAGAGGATGGATAAACCGAAGATCAATGGCGTCACCAATGACGCCATCAGGCTAAGAATTTTCCCTTTCTCACTTAGGGATAAAGCCAAGGATTGGGTCAAGAGTCACAGTCCCAACACATTCATTACGTGTGACAGTTTATCCCTTGCTTTTCTGACAATGTACTTTCCACCATGTAAAACTGCCGAGCTGTGCAACGAAATCACCAACTTTAAGCAGTCGGAGTGAGAGTCCTTATATGAAGCTTGGGAGAGGTTTAAGGACCTCCAAAGAGTCATCCCCCACCACGGTGTGCCAAATTGGATACTTATTCATGCCTTCTACAACAGGATAACGCCATCGGTGAGGATGTCCATAAATGCCAGTGCTAATGGAGCCATAATGAGCAAGGCTTCTGCTGAAGCAAAGAGATCGCAAGATGGAATGGCTGAGAACAATGACTCATGGAGCAACGAGAGGAGCACCTCCATGAGGGGATGTAAGTATGACGTCGACGAGGTATCACTATTTTTAGCTAAGTTTGATGCCTTAACTAAACTACTTTTCCGTATTGGACTTAGTGCTGCTAAACCGCCTATGACAGTAGTTTGCGAGGTTTGTGGTGTGCAGGGGCACCCGAACACTGAATGCTCATCACCTATGGCAGTGCCTCTGGATATGACTATCGAACAAGCAAACACTTTATATATGAACAATCTGAGGCCACTGAGCAACCCGTATTCCTGCACATACAATCAAGGGTGGAAGAATCATCCCAACTTCTCGTACCAAACCCTAGGATTACAAGCTCCCCACCATACCCTCAGCAGCCTCAAGAGTTTCAGAATCCACCTCCTAAAGGCCAATTTCAGAACTTCAATCAGAGGCCTCCAGTGAATGCATCCCCCATCCAAAAGTCAAGCCTGGAATTGCTAATTGAGAGTCACATCCGGACTCATAGCCAGAGGAATGACTACATCCAAAGCTCCATCCAGTAACTAATGATGACGACGCAACAACCTGCTTCTACCTCACAGCAGCTAGTGACCGACCAAAAGTCCGTGGAGGCCACAATGGTGCAGATGGCGCAGCAGCTCTCCTATCTCTCCAAGGCACAAGGGAAGTTACCGGGGCAAACTGAAGAGAATCCCCGAGGGCATGTAAATGCAATCACATTGAGAAGTGGGAAGAAGTTTGAGGGTCCCACCAAGCCCATCGTGGAGAAGGAAGCTAAAAAAAGAAGAAGAAGCTCATGTTGAGCTTGAATCTGGGGATGACCAAGAAGTTGAGCGTGAGGTAGGGCCTCTGTAATCTAGATCCACCAAGGATAAGCAAGTGGAGAAAGAGCTAGGAAAGCCCACTGACGAGCCTCCCGGGCCATATATGTCGAGAGTCACATTTCCATCGAGATTGGTGAAGGCCAAGTTGGATGAAAAATATGGGAAGTTTTTCGATCTTTTGAAGCAACTCAACATCTCCATCCCCTTTCTCGACACGGTCTCTGAAATCCTTACCTACGCCAAGTTCCTTAAAGAGACAATTACCAAGGACGGTAGGAGGGAGAAGGTGGTGCTCTCTGCAGAGTGTATCGCCATCATTCAGAGGAAAATGGTGGAAAAACTAGAGTATCCGGGGAGCTTCTCCATCCCATGCACTATAGGATATCTGGATGTCAAGAGTGCCCTCTGCAACTTGGGGGCTAGTGTTAGCTTAATGCCCATCTGCATTTGTGAGAAGCTGAATCTTGGGGAGCTCCAACCCACATATATGTCACTCCAACTGGCAGACCGCTCAGTGAAATACCCCCTTGGGATAGTCGAGGACGTATCGGTGAAGATCGAGAAAATTTTGGTTCCCTGTGACTTCGTCGTCATGGACATGCCGGAAGAGGCACGTATCCCAATCATCATGGGTAGACCCTTTTTAGCTGTGACGGGGGTCCTCGTTGACGTAAAAGGAAGGAGACTCTCCCTCAATGTCGGTAGAGAAAAGGTCGAATTCGACCTTAAGAAGTCAATGAGAACTTCGAGGAAGTTAACCATCGAGACCAAGTGGATCTCCTCGAAGAAGCAATCGAGGAGACGAGTTCGGAGGAGCTATTTCTAGGCGACAACATTGAACCCTCCATTGGGCCAGACACCAAGCTCAAGGAGCTAGCGACGAAGGAGGATCGCGAAGAAACCTCCGAGAGAAATTTGAAGGAGAAACCACCACAAATACATCTACTAGACCCCGAAGAAAAGAAGAGGCATGAGGAGGAACACAATGAGCTGAGCAACAAGAAGGAGCATGGAGATGGCCACATTCGGGACCTCTCCACCCTAAAATCTCCATGATGACATCAAGATAGGGAGTCGAGCTCACGACTTAAAATAAGCACTTCTTGGGAGGTAACCCAAGTATTTCGATTTAGATTTTTCACTTTAAATTTTCATATTTATTTTTAGACTAGCTTAAACTAGATTTTTGTTCTTCAAAAAATTCCCAAACCCAATGAAATTAACTAAGTGTTTGATTGCAGGGAGAAAAAGAAGAAACATGGAGGAAAGGAACCCATGCGTTCGCGTCATCCAGACTCACGCGGCTGCATGGATGTTATTTGGAGAGGCAATTGATGCGGCTGTGTCATACAAATCAAAACGGACCGCAAAAGTTACTGAAAACTTGGGCCAAAATCCCAATTCTCAAAGCATTTTCGCGACCGTATCACTTTAGATGATGCGGCCGCGTCGATTTCGCTTTTAGGATGAAATGAAGCTGCTGTGTTAATCTAAACAATGCGGGCCTCAAATCTCTCGATTTTTCCGTCCCAAATTTTTTTCAAAACGAGCAGAACTTTCGTGGCCGCATCATTTAGATGATGCGACCGCGTCAACCCTTACTTTCACAACCCATTCACGCAGCCGTTTCGATTTACCACGCGGACCGCGTAAAATGCCTATATAAAGCCCAAAACCCCAAATGGTTTGATCTAACTCCATTCTTCTCGAAACAGTTCGACTCCCCAACTTCTCCTCTGACGCGATCTCTTCCAAAACTTTTCCAACCCCTCCACCCCCCATCCAACCTCTACATCACCCTCTGCATCTCTCAACAGTTTCAATCAAAATCCTAGCTCAGAACTTTTAAGGTTTTGGGGATTCCAAGTGATGCAGGCAGCGATTACTCGTGTGCTTGGCTTGGAATCGCTTGGGGGGGGACTCGTCTACGAGTGTTGGGAGCAACAAATTCAGCGAGGAGCACCGTCTTGGGTAACTTTGCTCTGCTACTCTTTAAATTCCGAATTTTTATCGCTGAAAATCGTCGATTTTTGCATGAGTCTACACACCCACATTGCACACCCCATTGCATCACTCACGCCTTCACATGATGCCTCCTAGAGAGCATAGAAAGAAGGTCACAGTCACTGGCCCCTCCTAGGTCAAGAGCAAGCGTCAAAAGACGATGGCTCTTGAAGCCGACATTGCACGTGCTCGCAAAATTAGAGTGAGGGGGGTGAACCACTTCCCGCCCCTCAATTGGACACGTTAGGCATTAACTTCCTGAGTGAGGAAGAGCGCAAGAATTTTATTTAACTAAACTCTCGTGTGATCGTCCCTACCAAATTCCCCAGCGTCCCCGCTTTGTTAGCCCTAGGCCTCCTAGACATCGTCAGCACCCTCCTCTGAAATCTCGGATGGAAGGAATTTTTAGAGTGTGAGGCTAGGACCTATAGGAGGACCACTCTGGAGTTCCTCTCCACTTTTAGGGTTTACCTCGAGGGGTTTTCCTTTAGAATCATGAACAAGGAGCACAGTTTATCCAAAGACTCCTTGAACTCGCTCTTTAAGTGGCCCAGAGCTCTTGAGCCCATAGCCATCCATAACAACCACCCATACCCCCGAGAGTTTGATGCAAACCATTTTTTGTTTTAGATTACCAAGCTCGATGTCTTCCCGAAAAATCGAGCGAAGGCATCTAGCATCATTCACACTGGCCTTTGCCATGCACCGCATTATCGCGAGCACACTATTTTGTCGATACGAGACGGGCTAGGTCTCTCAGGATGAACTATTCTTCAGTGGGTTCTTCGCAGAGTCGTGTGCTTCGTGAGGGCAATGCCACTCTTCCCCACTATATCCTTTATGTTGGGTCTTGGCTCATGTAGAGATTTCTACACACCATAGCCGACCCCAAATCACCTACCTGTTGTGGGGGACTCATCACCATCATAGCTTCCCTCGCTCTCGTTTCTCTTAAGATCCCCGATTCTCTAACTCATATCCCTGGGCCTACCTCTCTTGAACTCTCAGTGCTTACAAATATATGTATGATCCGAGCGCTTGACCGAGAGCGTTATTTCTGGCTTTATGGTCCTGCCCCCACCCCTTACACCTGGCTCTCTAACCCTGGACTTTTTGGACCTGGCACCACTCTGAGGTGGTTTTTCTCACCCGACGCCAATCTAGCTTCAGGTGTCCAGGCTCCGGTCCAAGAGATTGACCCTAGCCAGCCCCAGCCCCGGGACCATGTTAACACTTTCGGTGCCACCTCATCTATTCCTGGCCCTGTTGTCATCCCAGCTCTCCGCCAGTATAAGAGATCTCGACCCCATGTCGAGGGTTCCAGCAGTGCTCCTCCTCCCCAACCATGATCCCATACCGAGCAGCTAGCTTGCTTGGAGAAGGAGCTTTGATCTTTTAGCGATTCCACGACTAGCACCCTAACTGAGGTCAGAGATACCCTCTCTGACTTCAGGACTTCTTTCAATGGCCTGGCTCTTGCTGTGGTGACGATCCAGTCCCAGTTCGACCAGGTCTATCAGTATCATTATAGTCAGGGTCACTATCCAGCTGCTGCACCGCATCTCCTTCCTGTCCGCAACCCACCCCAACCATCTCACCCCCCCTCAAACTGTTCAGACCCCAGCTTCCACTTCTGTTCCCACCCCTCTTGTACATATTCCCTCCACGTCACTACATGTTTACATCCCACCCCACCCATCTCTGGTGCCCGAGGACACATCCGACGTCACACTATGCATCACCACACCACCACCCTCTCCACAGCCTGATCCATGGCTTGAGCACATTCCTAACCATCCACCATCACCTCACCCCAACCCCGTGATTTCACACATCTCTCATACACTCATCACTGAGTCTGTTCCCATTACATCCCCTACACATTCCCCCTCACCTCATCCCTCTTCCCCACCACGTGATGGCACCATCATCCTTCTGTCATCGTCCTCCAACGACGATTGGACTTACCCCATCTCCACCTCCACCTCCACCCCCGCCCCCACCCCCGCCCCCACCCATCAAATCTAAGCTTATCCACACCACTCCATCCCCACCACATAATGACATGGTAGCTGAGAATTCAGCTAATTCTGTGTCCCATCCACTCCACCCACCACACCCACTCAGCCACCACCTGATGGTGGCTCAGCCTGATTGGAGCACCACACATATTTTTGGCACCCCCTCATCATTTAGCACATGCATCGCACACTTGCATCATTTTTGGGCACGGTTTTATACAGCTTGGGGGGATGCTCCTGGGTCTCTCTCTCCTCGTCTTATTTTTCCTCACGATTTTTTCTATGTTTTATTTGCGTTGAGGACAACGCTTCGTCTAGCTTGGGGGAGGAGCTCTTTTGCACTAATTTCCTTTTCCCACCTCTTATCTTCCTATTTTTATCATTATTTTCGTTTTCTTTTCACTTTTTCTTTCTTATTTTTTTCATCTTTCTTTCTTTTTCATATGCATCATGTTTAAATTTGATATATGCATTCAAAAAGACAAAAAAATGAAAAAAAAAATCAAATACTCCAAAAATATTTGCATTCGCATCATGCACCATGCACCCTGATGCATGCATTTGTATATACTTGCAATCGCCTCGAGAATTTTTCGAAAACGGGTTTGTATATGCGTGAAATCCTGATTTGAAATTCGTTTTCCGAACTTCAATGCTCGATTTCCATGATGTCGACTTGAATTTTTGAATAGTTCGTAGCCTAAACTCAAATCCCTTGTAATACCCTAGCTTTGGCCATCCTCGCACCCCTAAAATAGGAGTACTTGAAACCGACCTAGATTGACACCTAGGAACACATTCTGTGCCTGGACCCTACAGCCGATAGTTGTGTATAATAATTTATAGTCCCTCGAGACTTGGATAACCATACTTCACCTAGTACTGAGGATTAAATCTGCCTAGTTTACCCCATGTTTATCAAAAAAATTGTGAATAGAAAAAAATAATATGCACCGTTCCCCCAGCGAAACTGAGTAACCGGATCCCACCGTCGAGGCCTCGCATAAAAAGGCCTAGCTTGGGGGAGTGCGTATGAATAAGGATTTCATTTGGGTTGAGTTAGTATGTCCAAGGGGTCCTTCTTGGCCCGGTGCCCTAAGGTCGTCTGATCTGGGAGTCACCGACCCAACGCTCCATACACGAGTCAACTGCAAATCCCAAAAAAAGAGAAGAAAAAAATAATATATGTGTATATAAAGTTCCTTTTTGTATATATGTTTGTATATAAGAAATCATGGATAAACTTTGTAATTTCTTGAATCAAGGAACAGTGTCGTGTCGTGAGCACCACTTCCTCGATCGACCAATATCCCATTATCCCATACTTATCCCCTCTTTGACTATTGTATAGCTTATGTTCCTACACGCTCAATCTAAGGTCAGGTTAGAGGAAATGTCTTAGAATGTGAGTATGGTCGTCGCCTAGTGTATTGCTTGGCGATTTGAGTAGGGATGACGTCCTAAGAACATATTCTCATCGACGGAAAGATTTTCGAGCATTTTGGCTTCTCGAATTTGAATTTTCATTTCACTCACGTATATATATTCTCGATTTCTGAAGATTCTCGAAGCTTCATCGAATCATTTGCATGTTAAATGCATTCCTCCGATCTACGCTCTCTCGTGTCTTCCTTGAGGACAAGGAAGAGTTTAGCTTGAGAGATTTTGATGAGTGTTTATTGTATATAGTTTTCCACTCTTTTTCTTATATATTTTTCATCGTTTCATTCTCTATTCCTCCCTGTTTTCCCCGTTTTTGTCTCTTCATTTGCTTTTGTAGTCCTTCATATGCTTTGTAGGAGATATATATCGATTAGGGATCATATAGCAAGATATTAGCACAAAGAGGCGAAAGAAGAGAAGCCGGGGAGTCAATTAGCGCAAGGGAGAAGATTTTGTGAAGAATAGAGCTCCACGCAACCGTGTCACCATGTCCACATGGCCGCGTCAAACTGCCAAAGAAGCATCATCCACGCGGCCGCATCAATTCCCACCAAACGGCTGTGTCAGAAGACTTATAGAGTGGAGAAAAGAGTGAAGATCATAGACTTTCGCGGCCTACGTGAACGAAGACGACGCAGCCGCAAAATTACCGCATCCAAAGTAGAACGACGCGGCCGCGACAATAGACTACACAGTCGCTTAATCATTTTTGACGCGGCTGCATATTTATTGGTGCGACCGCGTCGCTGAGCCCCCAAATCCCTACTCTTCTAGGGAATGACGCGACCCATCGTTTCTTGACGTGGTCGCGTCAAACCCCATTTCTGCGGCTGCTAGGGTGGATCTGGGGCTATTTTGGTCTTTTTGGGTGCACGTATAAAAGTGCGCCTTCATTCTCCTGCTAGATGAATCCATCTTTTAGCTGTTTTTCTGTTATTTCTAGGTTTTGGGCCATTTTTTAAGATTTCTAAACTTTGTTATTTAGTTATTTTGATTGTTCTAATCTTTTATTAGTGTAATATTCTATCTTTGCTCAATAGAATATTTCTCTCTTTGTTATTACTACCTTATTTTACCATCTATTGATGTTATAACTTGAATCTATGGCTTTGAACACTTACCCATCGCTAGAAACTTCTTCTATTGCGATGGGTAGTGAGTAGTTTATATCTAGGGCAATGGGATGAACCCCGTTGGATTAGGGCCATGGGTTGAACCAAATAATTGATTTGATTGCTGGGCTAGTTAAGATTGGGGGTACATTTGGACGATTTTTGTCGTCGTAGATTCGACCCCCTCCCTTCGGGGCGATCGGATTGGCTGTCGATCAAAATTCGGGACCGATTCGAAGATCTGATCCCTACGACGACCCATACTATCGGTGTGGCTGACGAGAGTCGAGCATCGATTAGAACTCTCCTAATGTAGGTCTAATCCCAGAATGCCATTGTGGACGGGAGGAAGATTGGGGATACTCATCGAGCGTAATGCACCCAACAAACACCGATGCATCGGAGACCACTGACATCGATGTAGGTTGGGTTGGCCTATCATCGCATCGGGACAGTGGGGGTAGGACAGGACATAAGGGAATAACCTATCATGCATCACGATAGTAGGTGATAGGCGAATGCCCTTAGGTCACACGACCTCTCCCGGGTCCCAATGAACCTGCCAATTGGTCAATTATTAGTTTAACCTTAACCCTAGTCAAATGGCGGGGATTTTCCACGCCCGAGATCTTTTATCCCTTGTTCACACCTTTTCTACCATTCACCAACCAATCACTGTGACTACCATGTAGCTTTCATTCGAAGACTCATAGAATCGATACTCAATTGACCGCCTCCTCGTGTTCGACCCGTAAGCGACTACACACGACCCGTGCACTGGGGTTTTATTAGCATCGTACCCCCTGTGGGGACACGATCAATTATCATCATCATCATGAATAATATGTGAGGTGCTACTAAAATATTCATCAAAAGCAACATGTTGTGTTTCATCAACAGTAAGAGTTCTTTTATTGTAAATCCTATATGCCTTAGAATTCAAAGAATATCCGATAAAAAAGCCTTTATTTGTTTTTGAGTCAAATTTATCTAGATTATCTTTGGTATTAAGGATACAACATTTACAACCAAAGACACGAAAATAAGATACTACCACCTAGGTATAATCAAAAACTCCTTTCTGAGAATTGACGGTATATGCTCAGAGCCCATGAACTTTTAAGTACAACAATTCATAAGGTGTCTTTTGAAATGGTGTTCTAATCAAAACTCAATTTTGTACATAGCACGCGGTGGAGATTGCTTCTGCCCAAAAATACTTTGGAATGTTGCTCTCACATAACATTGTACGTACACACTCTTGGAGTATTCTATTTTTCCTTTCAACTATCCCATTTTGTTGAGGAGATCTAGGAAAAGCAAATGTGTGTGTAACTCCGTGCTTTTCACAAAATCTTTGAAAATGCTCATTTTCAAATTCATAGATCTAATTGAAACAGATATTGTTAAAAATGATCTTTGAACACGTTTGAAAAATATTTCAAATCATTAAATACATCATTTTTATTTTCCAAAAACAAAAGCCACATAAAATGTGAATAATCATCAACTATAACAAAAGCATATTTCCTACCATTAAAAGAGGAAACTCTTTAGGAACCAATTAGATCCATGTGTGAAGGAGTTCTAATGGTCTTCTAGAGTTAAGTGCTCAAATACTCTTAAAAGTGCTTTTATGCAACTTGTCATGTTGACGTGACTCACAAATCTTTTCTAATGAAAATGCATTTTTGTATGACCTAAAATTATGGGAAAAATACTGAAGGGTGGGTGAATACTGTTTTATGAAATTAAAAAGGAAATTACACCTAATTAAAATCTCTAGCAACCTATAGTGCAGAAATGGAATAAATGAGACAACTACTCAGAAAATCAATCGCAAACAAGTTAAATACAGTGGTTCAGATTCCCCTGAGTCAAATTCCGACTCCCTGAAATCTTACTCCAGCAACCCATTAGTAAACCACTAGTGATTAGAAATCCACTAATATCCCACTTGCCAAATACCGGCAAGTGTAAATCCAATACACTTTAATACCACTTCCTACAACCTGGGAATGTTCTACTCTCACAAACCGAGAGTAATTCTCAACAAATGAAATAGAGACATTGAAATAATCAATTTGAAACAAATATACAATCATATGCCTTAAACATGAACTTACTTAGAAGTGAAGGCTAGGCGTGTGTAGTGCTCTAAAATAAGAAATGGAAGCACTTACTACTTGTCCCAGCACTGATAGAAAAAGAGTCTGTAGCCACGGCTATGTGGCCACGGACAAATCTGTGGTCGATAGTGGGCTATCGGCCACAGCCAAGTTTCCATGGTGGAATAAAAAAATTACCCACGGATTATTGGCCACAGACATTTCTGTGGCCGGTAGTGGACTATCGACGACGGATTTATCTGTGGCCAAAGATTTCCAGCTACGTATTATTGATGAAGACATTTTCCGTGGCCTTAAAGTTTTAGCCAGGAATAAGTCCGTGGCTAATAATTTTAACAGCCACGAATATGTACATGGACAAAGAGTTCCAGCCACAGAATATAGGAAAAGAAATTTTCTGTGGCCTTTACTTTCTAGCCAGGGATATTTCTGTGGCCAATAAGATTAACGTCCACTGATATGTATGTGGCTAATAGTCTATTGCCATCAAAAAAAATTTACCTAAATTAGGGGGAGCCCGCATGAGCCCCCCTCCCCCTGCCCCATGTGCTAATTTTTCAGCTCGATCGATTGGAGATCAAAGAGAGGGGGAGAGAGAGGGAGAGAGAGAGAGAGAGAGAGAGAGAGAGAGAGAGAGAGATCATCGACGAGGGAGGATGACACCGACGCCAAAGGCAACAGCCACCGACAGCCTCCTTCAACCACCGACAGCCGCCATAGCGATGCTTCACGAATGTAATTTTCGCTAACTCCTTCGATTTCCGACGGGTTTAGCCCTTAATAGGAAGATAGAGAGGTCGGAGGGGGGCAGCGGCATTTGGGGCGTCGGCAACTACCGCCGCCCCAGCTCCCCACTCCTCCTTCTGATCAGAAGGAGGATATCAGGTGGTGGGGCGGTGGCGGTTGCCGACGCCCCCTCCGACCAAATAGGTTAATGATCCCCCCTCCTCCTCCTCCAATTCCCCCTAAATGTCACCCCCCTCCGACCCTTCCCTCTGCTAATGGTTAGGGGTAGGATTAGGGTTCAGGTTTGGGATCGGGTTTGGGTATGAGTTAGTGTTCAGTTTATGAATATGGTTTGGGTTAGAGTTTGGGTTAATATGGGTAGGGGTAGGGTTAGGGTTAGGGTTTGGGTTGGGGTTGGGGTTAGGGTGAGTGCAAGGGTTAGGGTTTTGGTTTGGGTTTGGGTAAATAGGGTTAGGGTTAGGGTTTTGGTTAGGGTTCGGTTAGGGTTGGGGTTAGGGTGAGTGCAAGGGTTAGGGTTAGGATTGGGTTTTAGGTTAGGGTTAGGGTTGAGGTTATGGTTAGGGTTAGGGTTAGGGTTAGGTTAGGGTTGGGGTTAGGGTGAGTGCAAGGGTTAGGGTTAGGGTTGGGTTTTTGGTTAGGGTTAGGGTTAGGGTTGAGGTTAGGGTTTGGGTTTGGGTTATTATGGTTAGGATTAGTATGGTTAGTATTTGGTTTATGGTTAGTGTTAGGTCTACAGTTAGGGTAAGTTTTAGCGGTGGGGTTAGGTTGGGGTAAGTTTACGGTTGGGGTTGGGGTGGGTGGTTAGGTTTAGGGTGGGGTAAGTGTGGCTATATATATGGGTGCTTTAGTTTTAACAAGATACAAAATAAATAAATTTACATCAAATACATTATTAAAATGATGTCTATTTGATGCATTTTTGCTTCTTGCTTCCTGCTTCACAAGCTTTCTATAATATGTTTAGGGGTGGGGTATATTTTAAAATTAGGAAAATATTATCAAATCAATTTGAAATCATTTTTAAGGCATAAAATTTATTTTAGTTATATTGTCAATATCAAGGAAAAAATAGAATTTATTTTAATTTTAGATTAATAAGAACCTAGCCATGTTAAAACATACACTCTTGGTATCACAATGATAGCCACCGAAAGAGACGACTACCATTTACAGGTTCTCAAAATAGTTAATGTAGAATTGAAAATTTTATTTTGGCACATATATAGATGGTTGATACACACTTACATGTAAATTTCATCGTTAATTACAGATGCGGGAGGTTCCTGACAAGTCGTCTATGAAAATATTGGATCCAAACATGACTGGAAATCGAAGATATGTAGAGGGAATAGATGCGTTCTTAGCGTACTCTGATGACATCCCTCACGCATGTCTAGTGGTAAAATCCGTTGCCCTTCTAAGAGGTGCCAGAACAATGAGATCCTTCAGATGATGTAACCGAGGAGAAGGTGCCTGAACAATGAGATCCTCCAGATGATAAATTATTCGTGTCCATTTGGTTTCTCATGGGTTTGACCCCAATTATAAATTTTGAAGTTACCACGGAGAAGGTGTTGTAACAGAGGAGATGCTTAGGGCAGAAGAGCGTTTTGTGCAGGGAGATCAAAGGTCAGATGACATAGATACAATGCTAGAAGATATTGGTGCTCCGAGCGGAAACCGTTCAGATGATGATCTTCACTCCGTTGACTATGATCGATTGATGAAATTAGTGGAGGATAATGAGTCTGATTTATACGAAGGATACATAAAGTTCACGCGGCTTTCATTCATGATTAGAATGCTGCATATCCAAACCCTTAGCAGAATGGCGATTACACATTTTGATATGTTATTGGGTTTGTTCAGAATGGTAGTTCCCGGTGGGACGGAAAGCATTCCAGCTACACATTACGAAGCGAGCAAATCGTTAATATGTTAGGGCTCGATTGCATTCTATATTACAAAGACAACAAGGACTAATGAATGTCCAACGTGTCATGTTCCCCAGTGGCAAGTTGAACAAAGAACAGGTGTGAAGAGGGATGGTCCTACAGTCCAGAATAAGAAGCAAACTCCAAGGAAGGTTCTCCGTTATTTCCCAATTAGCTGCAGAGGTTTTCATGTCTGTTCAATTGGCAGGAAAAATGCGATAGCACGCCATCGACTGCATAGAGGACAAAAAATTGAGGCATCCTGCCAATGGAAAAGCATGGAAGCACATCGACCGTATTTATCCTGATGTTGCAAGCAAGTCAAAGAATCTTAGGCTTGGTCTCGCAATCGATGGGTTTAATCTGTTTGTAGTGATGTGCCTAGGTTGGTCCACTTGGCTCGTGTTACCGACCCCGTATAACCTCTCGCCTCATATGTGCATGATGATGAAGCAACCATACTTGATACTATCACTATTGATACCTGGGAAATACTCGCTGGAAATGATATCGATGTTATCCTGTAGCCTTTAATTGATGATCTGAAACTTTTATGGGAACAAGGTGTGGGCACTTTCGATGCCTTGACAAAGCAAAGTTTCTACCTATGTGCTATCGTTTTATGGATGATAAATGACTTTCCGGCGTATGCTAATCTATCTGGTTGGTCGATGAAAGGTAGGACGGTTTGCCCGGTTTGCACGACAGGTTTTGAGGGCACATTCCTGAAATATAGACGTAAGTTTTGCTTTTGGCAGAACAGAATATACTTGCATGCATGTCATAGTTATAGGAGACAGGGACAGTTGTACGACAGTAAAATCGAATGTCGAGAAGCCCTAGAGCAGCTAACACGCGAGGACATATTTGAAGCACTTTACCATTTGCGAAGAGTGAAGTTTGGAAAGAACAGATATAACAAAGAGAACCCTCTTGGTGTTAGAAGGCAGATTGCAAAGGGAAAAGGAAAGGGCAAGGGCAAGGGCAAGGGTAAAACTAAAAGAAAAACACCTCGAATGTCTCGCACAGATTCTAACATACCAGATGTTCGAATACTACCTAGTGGTTGGTCAAAGTTTAGTATTTTCTTCCAATTAACATATTGGAGGACTTTGAAAATACGTCACAACTTGGACGTCATGCACATCGAAAAGAACATATGTGAAAATCTGTTGTATACCTTGATGCAAGACACCAACAAGTCAAAAGACAGATTAAAGGCTCGGCTTGAATTAAAAGAATTGAAGATACATCCTAAATTGCAGGCCATTCAAAAGGAAAATTACAAGTATGACCTACCAGCTTCTCGGGTCACCCTTTTAAGAGATGAAATTCATATTATTTGTCTGTTTCTCAAGTCATTGAAGACACCAGATGGATATGCTTCAAATATATCAAGATGTGTGCACGTAGATCAGATGAAGATATTTGGATTGAAGACACATGATTATCATATCTTCCTACATCAGTTGCTTCTGGTTGCATTACGTCATGTCGATAAGAAGCTAGCAAAAGTTTTGATACAGTTCGGTGGGTTCTTCAGGCAAGTGTGCTCGAAGGTGATAGACGTTGGTGAGTTTGAAGATTTAGAGGCGCGGGTTATCCTTGCAATGTGTAATATGGAAAAAAATTTCCCGCCTTCCTTCTTTACCATCATGGTTCTTCTTACTGTGCACCTGGCACAGGAGGCCCGCATTGCAGTGCTGGTATAATATCAATGGATGTAACCCATTGAAAGGTGCACTCCGATGACATGTATTATTCTATTTTGCTCAAACCAAAATTAAACGTGAATTTGAATCTTTTTATGATTTTTGACCTGCAGGTTATTAGGGTTCATGAAGCAACTTGTGCACAATCTTGCACGTCCAGAAGGGTCAATATCCAAGAATTATACGTCAAACGAGACCTTGGCGTTCATTTCTCGGTATTTGCGGGGTGTACACACAAGGGTAAATCGTCTGGCAAGAGTTACCGATGGAGTATTCTATAATGATTATGGAGAGGACACACGAATTAGTAAAATTAAGCTTGAACGAGCACATTCATATGTTCTAAATAATCTGTCAATATTTGACTCTTATAGGAGGTAATAAAGATGAGTTATTCGCTTTTGTAAGTGGATTAATTTCTAAGTTATAATGGTTTTCTTTACTTATCCCTCAGTCTTTATATAAAATTACTCCATGCCAAATTGCGTGCCAAAACTCTTAACAAAAAGGTTATGGATGCACACTCTACAGAATTTACGTCATGGCTGAAACTAAAGGTACTCGCATTGATTTCTCATGATAGTTACATACATATCAAAAAATCAATTTCGAGAATGTGCGTATATGAATGCGATTCATATTTATCTTAAAGGTGCAGAGCAATGTGTTCGCGGTGCAAGGCTATCCGAGGAGATCCAAAAATACGCCAAAGGTCCTGACGGCACAGTACATCAATATGGAAGTTATTCTATCAATGGTTACAGATTTAATACCATTGAAGTCGAGAAGGACCGATGCACCCAAAATAGTGGAATCTTCTCATCCTTTACGCCGTTGTCATATGCAAGATCTAGAGATCAACAACCAAAAGAAGGGCAAATATTCTATTATGGTTAGGTTGTAGACATGGTTAAGATATTTTATGGCTTTCGGAAGGAAGTGGGCCATGTGATGTTTAAGGTGCGGTGGTGTGAGAAAGGAAAGAAGGACAACTTGGGCTTCACGGTCGTTAATCTGGAGAAGGAAATCTATCCGGAGGAGAAGTTCATGTTTGCCTCGCAAGCAAAACAATGTTTTTGTGTTAAAGATATAATGGTAGACGATGATTGGGTGGTTCTTAGAAATCCGCCTAGAGCATATGCACCGGATGAATCAGATTTTGAAGAGGGCAATGAAGATGCCGAAGATGTTGTATGTGTATCAGATGGAGTTCTGAACGAAATTTTTAATCGAGACAAATAATGAAATGACTGATGACATCACACCGTTGCATGTGGATATACCCGATTTGGCAATCATAGGCATGGGTATTGTAGCAGCGGAGTGCACAAGACGTGAAACACAATAACCAAGTTCGGACTCGGTCACAAAGGGCGTCCACATCAACCTCAAATTGTTGAACTTTTCATTACTAAGCTATAAAAACATGTGAATGTATAAAGATTTTCATTACGATGATTTTGCTTGGAATCAATAAAGAATGTGAATTACTGCATTTTGTTTATATCACTTTTATTTCATATAAATTACGCAAATATTTACAACACGTAAGCATCAATTTTTTTATTAATAAATATTATGAAGTGCAGATGAAGAGAGTTTTTACCACGATTTTTTCAGTAGGTACAAGGACACCCCAGACCCCCGCCCTCTAGGTCAGGTACGCATATTTTGTTGTTTTAGTATGACTGTATAACATGCACTTTTAATTTTTTGGAAAAAAATTGGTAAAATGCTTCATACATTTTCAGACAGTGCAGGTTGTGACTCCTCTTCGGTACATACCACCCCGCCCTCTGGGTCAGGTACATATATGTTGTAGTTTTAGTACGGACGTAAAATGTGCACATTTTAATTTTTTGGAAAACTAATTGGTAAAATGCTTCATAAATTTCAGGTAGTGCAGAACATGGCTCCCATGTGGCATATACCACCTCGCCCTCTAGGACAGGTACGCTTATTGTAGTTTTAATATGTCTGTATAATGTGGACCTTTTAATTTTTTGTATAACTAATTGCATAACATTCTTTATATATTTTCAAGAACTGCATGACATCCCCTCTTCCCCACATACCCCACAGCCCACTAAGACATGTAGCATATTTTTATTTTAAATGTTCAATCATGTTGGTTACACTAATTGAATTTATAATTGTCTTATTGCGTATAGATGCAGATGGCATAGAGGATATACATATTAAAACTCCTGGGTCGGCCGGGTCACATGCCGTCTCCACTTCCTAGACTGTCGCACCGTAGGTCGTAGCAAAGCCGGTGGTGTACATTCCATATGACCCGGTAATAGAGCATATTGCCTTACCGATGGCTGCTAGGTATGACGAGGCAAATAGGAGGCAGCCAGACGTGTTAAACATGCAGCAGCTTGTTATCGAGCAGTTGGCAAACAAAGCTGCACCGAGGATGACGGCGACTAAAGCTGTGTGCTTTCGACGACAGGGTAAAATGTAAACATATTTATTATCGTATAATGAATTTAGTATATTTGGTTTTTTGCTGGCACAAACCCTCCGTCGAAGGAGGGACGAGGCGACACGAAAATTTCTAACTTGATTCTGGGAAACGGGTAGTGGGTCATTTTACAGTGGAGCCACCAAGCTCTCATTGGTCCGTGGGCGGTGAAATTTAATTATTACCTTGTTGCCCAAGCCAAAAGGTCGGATTTCTTCAACATGTTCCTGACGTGGAAAGATCAACGGCACGAGTCCTTGGTCACCTGTTGGCGAGAGATCAACGTAAGTTTGCTACCTTTTAATTTTAGGTTCTTAATAGATATTTATTGTTTTAATGTGTATGTTATCTGTCATAGAGGAATTACGTTCTGGACCACAACCCAGAGGCCTGGACCTACTGCATGGATAAGATTAAGGAAGCAATTGTCCAGTGGCATAAGGAATTTTAAAAGAAGTACTGGCAACGGTTCCCAGAGGACTGGGAGCGGTACTAGCGTCTAGACAACCTTGCTGACCCGGATCAGTTCTTTGGACTTTGTTCCATATGGGAGTCTCCTTAAGGGTAGGTATATTTCATATTTTTGTAAACACATATTCTATACATGTGTTTTTCTTACATACTGTAAAACTATATAGAAAATTTCAGAAACTACTGCCGCCAACCGCAGTGCGCCTCGATGCTATGAGCATCATGGCGGCTCGAAGAGCTTCAGTCAGATTGGGTACGAGTTGGCACGTGAGGTGAAATGTTTTAAATAAAATTTGAAACAAATATTTCCTTATGATAGAATATGTGTCTAAATTTTTTCTTATTGATTGTAGGGACGCCCGGGTATCGAGTCTTTGGTGGAGCAGACACTTACTAAGGCCCACCCAAAGTACAATGATCCCAATAAGTTGGCAAAGAATCGAGCGCTGGCTGTTAGTAAAAGATTACGTTTACATTATACTATGCAGTTTTAATGCTTGGAGTATATAAATCTTTTTTTATTCTATTCAGGAGGCCGTCCACAAGGCTACTGATGTGGTGAGGGCACAGTCCCAGGTAGGCTTGAGTGCCACGGTGCCTCTCACTAGGGTTGACGAGGACTCTATCATTGCGGGTACACTGGGAGGGAGGAGGAAGAACATGTCCGGATGGGAGGCACGGAGAAGCGCGACTACGAGGAGTCGGCCGGTGCTTCTTCACAGCAAGAGAGTGTCACACATCCTCCCCCGTCCACCAAGGTTCCGGTTATGGCTCAGTTTTAGGCTACCTTTACCCATGTCGTGGAGAATATGAGGAATCTAAAGGAGGAGAATGCCTTTTTCGGTCCCAATAGACCTTACTCAAATAGAGCTTGAGGTTATCAAGCGAATGAGAGCGGTGAAGGTAATAATTTCTTGTAACAATTTCTTTTATGATATGTGCTATGTGTTTATGTGTATGCGTCGGTGTTAGTCATTAGGTTTATGATTCGTAACACTAGCATGATAAAGAACATTCCAAACAAGTTTTAAGGTTATAAGTGAAATTTGGATTTAGATTATAAATCTCTGAGTATGAATTCGTTTATCTCCCCATATAAGTTCTCAAAAGGGCAATGCAAATGTGGTATTAGATTAAATTGAAATATACGCAGAGTTAAGGATATATGGTTTACTGTTATAGGTGAGTTATCTATATTACATTTGACAGAGTTTTTTGAATCCTAGGGCTGACTAGGACAAGCTGACTAGGACAAAGGGGTAGATAAAAGACGGCCAGGATTTAATCTTGGATGATGAACGGTTAGGATTAAGTTTTGATATTTGTGGGTCCAACTTTTTTGAATAAAGACATCACGCTCTTTGAAAAAAATAAACAGGGGAAGAGATTTTCGCGGGGGACGAGGCGTCTCTTGCTCTTCCCCAGAATGGGGGAACGAGAAACAAGGCGTCAATTAACCCGTTCATCCCCAAAATTAACGACGCGTCTCTTGCTCGCCAGTTCATTCTCTCCTTCTGCTTCACCAGTTCATTCGCCAGTTCATTCTCCCCAAAATAGAAGCTCTAGCAAGTCACAGGCAGGCAAGGCGCGCTTCATCTCCAGTTCGCAGGCAAATCAACGCGCGCTTCATCTCCAGTTCGCAGTCAAGGCAAGATCTCGCAGTTCATCGCGCCCTAGATCTCACAGGTAGGCATGTCTCCATCTTCTCAATTACGATCCTGCCCTTGATTCATGCTTATTGTTGGAAACTGGGAGTCTCCAGTTCGCAGGCGAAGCTCTAGCAAGTCGCAGGCAGGCAAGTCAAGAGGGAGTTCCAGTTCGCAGGCAAATCAACGCTCGCTTCATCTCCAGTTCGCAGGCAAGGCAAGATCTCGCTTCATCAAACTGGAATTTTTGTTGTTTTCTATCCATCCTGAAAGATCAATGGTTGTACGAAAATATTTACCTATTGACAGTTGACATGTATAGAAAATCTGAGGCTTAGAAGGGGCTTTGCTATTTTGATGTATTTGTTTCAGGAAAAGAAATTCTTTAAGTTCATGCGTTTCTACACACTTCCTACACATTTAACTTCAATGCAGCAGAACTCACATGCATATCTGCTGTATAGTTAAGTATTAAGTATGTAGTTCAAAGCATGCTGGTGAATTATTTTTCTTGATGCCAGAGTTGAAGTTTTAAATCTATTTTTTTTATTCTTTTCTTGAAACTATTTTATAATCTAAAGCTTCTGGCTAGATGAAAATGCAAAGGCAGAGCACTTTTAGTACTTTAATTCATTGCTGTTAAAAATGCTGAGCACTTTGAGTGTTGTGTTCATCAAACTGGAAATTTTGTTATTTTTGCTAATATTAACATCTTAAAGCTTAGCGCCTGAGTTGTATCTGAATACCGTGATATATTTTACTTTGTTTACTGTGAAATGTGATATAATTTAATACAAACTTTGTCACGAACATCAGGATGTCGTGTTCATGTGCATTCAAATATATTCCAGTGAAATAACTGTGTATTCCAGTGACTATATTTGAAATATATTCATGCATATTCCAGTTTTGTAATAACCGTGTACATAAATACATGAAATAACCGTGTATTCATGAATATATATTTGATTGTCAAATTGATTGTCAAATTGAGTCACAATGTATATATAAATACTGAATCATGGAATATTCCAATCCATACATGAAAAATTTGATTGTCAAATTGAGTCAAAATGTAAATATAAATACTGAATCATGGAATATTTGAAGAAGGATTGCAGTTCAAGCTAAATCACAAAAACCACTACAACAGAAATTATAAACACATTCTACTAAAATTATCATCCAAATTTGAAGAAGGATTGCAGTTCAAGCTAAATCACGGCCTCAAATTTTGTAGTAAATGCTAAATCACCTAGGTTTGATCACATATAACCCACATATTCAGATTCTTTAATATGGTTATCATTTGGTTTAGTTTGAAAAATATTTTGTTGATACATTAGGGATTATGACCATCTACGAAACTTTTAATTGACTGTATATCGTTTGGTTTAGTCCAGGCATTATAAAAGTGTTGTTATCAAATTTATGCTAGGATAAGAGGATATTTTACAATACTGAGACGTTGCACTCCTATCAACATTTTACAAATCATAGGATTTCAGACATAATAAGATGATATTGTTATTAAATTATAGGAAAATCAAATATTTTCCAACACCCTTCACTAACTGACAATTCTAATGTCTTGAGGAGCTACAAGTGTAATGAATTTTACCAGAAAAAGAGAGAGAGATTCGGATGCTTAGTGCTCTAAAATGTAGAGTATGTTTACAGAGTTTGATATTTACAGAGTTCGGATGTCTTGAAAATTCGGCTGTCTTGAGAATTTGGATGCTTAGTCCAAACTTTTTGAGAATTCTGAAATCTCTAACAATAACAAAAATAACTTTTGAATATTTGGATGCTTAATCCAAACTTTTGTCAATTCGGATGCTCTAAAAATGTAGAGTATGTTTACAGAATTTGGTGTTTACAGAGTTCGGATGTCCTAAGCACTAAGCATACTTTACATTTTTAGAGCACGTTTTTAGAGTCTGTCTTGAGAATTCGAATGCTTAGTCCAAACTTTTGAGAATTCACTCAAGGTACAGTTTAATTTGCTTCTTTCATGTAATTTGTTATACAATGAATATGAATTCTTTATTATGTTATAATTTACTTCTTTTCCTGTTTTTTTATTGCATGTTTGATGTACATTGAATATAAATACATGTTGTATGCACATTTGACATACCCATAAAAAGTTTTAAATATGAATTGTGAAATTTAATGTGAAATTTATCATGAAATTTGTCATGAAATATTGACAAATATGACTAAATTTATCATGAAATTTGAATATGAATTGTGAAATTTAATGTATGTAAAAAGTCATCTTATTGCCTTCTACGTAAAATTTACCCGCATGTGATCAGTTTTGACAAAAGCAAATGTGCACTTAACAACAAGAAGTCTGAAATTTACCCGCATGTGATCGGTCCTAACACATAACAACAGATTTGCATCCTTCAAATTGTGCTTTCAGATATCCAGATAAGCATTAGGTTATACTTTCAGATGATTTCTTTCTGGATTTTTAATGTATTATTCTTAGGTCGATAATCAAGGGTGTGCATATTTTTTTCTCAAACATACAAAAAAGAGCGTGTGTATAACATCTTATAAAGTATAACATAAAAAGTGTGCTAATTCCCTTACCAATTTCAGATACCTTATTGAGAAAATGATAACTTCACAAAGTTTAGAGTCACGATAACTTATGCATGTGGTAATTCATTTTATAACTTATGCAGAAATTGGATGTATTAATTTGTTGAGACATGCATGTGTTGATGTGTGTTACCTTATGCATATGGTATTAGGTGCACATAGGCCGCCACAATATATGGTACCATCTGGTCATCTTTGCTGCATAGGATACTCAAAATGTGCATTTGATAAATAACGCCGCTCTCCGTCTCCTGTAAGATTTACACCAGTTACGTGCCAGATGCCAAGTTTATTCCTAAACCGTTGGGATTTGTGGCAGTGGGTAATAAAATTGATACGTTAAGCATAGTTAACTTCCTCTTACAACATCTTCCTCAACATGGTAGTCATATTTTCATTTAAATATATTGGAGATCTAAGACATTTTTCTGGTCTTTCTGGGTTCTGCTTCCTTCTCTTTTCATCTATTATAAGATGATTATTAGAAGAAGTAGCTGAGAAAAGGTAGGGTTATTTTCACGACATACTAAGAAAAGGCACATATGAAAATGCATAGTAACATCAAAAGCGACCACAACCCATTTGCCCTTGGGTTTATAAAGGCACAATATCTGACTTGCATTTTCTTTTTTACAGAAAATTTGTCTAACCCCACTCTTGGCTTGAATATAGCATTTGTTGCCACCGCTGAAACTCTGCATCTGATGGGATCTTTGACAAAAACCGATGGCCTACGCTTTGCTGTGGTGAGCTTTTTCTAATTTCTAATTGTGTTAATTATTAGAATATATCCTGTTTAAGAATTTGTCTCTGCGAGAATTTTGATGGTTTGAAATGTTCTTATGGTGAATTAGCGATGCCAATGGAATAAAGTTAGCCTTTGGACGGTAGAAGTCGTATATTAATATGTCAGGGGGTATGACAAGGAAGAGAAGGTAGCAAGGGCTTTTGATCTGGCTGCTCTCAAATATTAGGGTGCTACCACAACAACCAATTTGCATGTAGGACATGCCTCAATTCAAATTTTCTTCCTTAGGTTATTATGATGTAGCTCAATTTCGTCGGTCAGGTAAGCGATTACGAGAAAGAGCTGGAGGAGATGAAGCATGCAACAAGGCTGGAGTATGTTGCATCCATTAGAAGGTGCTCTGATTTCTTTTCCTTAAGTTTTAATCAGTCGTTTTGATTCATTGTGCATATAATTTGATGATATATATTTTGTTGTATAGAAAGAGCAGTGGGTTTTATCGTGGAGCATCTATCTATCGTAGAGTCACAAGGTAACATTTTTGTCCATTTAGTTCCAATAATATTCATTGTGTATTAGTTTTCAATGAAGACATGTGTATCTGATGAGTGAATGTATCATTCATACTTTTGTTACAGGCAACATCAATATGGGAGGTGGCAAGCAAGAATGTAACATTTTTGTTGTTCTTGCATGTTTCCACAACCATTACCATTGACTAACTTGCTACTCCTGGGTTGAAGTCCATCATCATCTTTTCAAGTCTTCTGTTAATGTTTGTTTGTATGTTAATCTATAATGTTTGTATGTATGTTAATCTACAATTTAGTCAACATTTCATGTTATTTCTTGGGTTACTTATGATATTATATAGATGGTATCTTCATTGTCAATTTTTGTTAATGACTACAACCAATAGATCTATTGGGTGTTTATCCAATCCAGATTGTGAATATTCATTGAATATATATGGATAACTGATCATGTGATTGGATGGCACATTGGGTGATTTGTATAATGCCTAAGCATGGTATTTGTCTGAAACTTGAAAGCATGGCAGTGTAACCTCCAACTTTCAAAGCATGGTATTTTGAATGCACTGGATGTTCTGGACCCGTAGCGCAGGAAGATCCAAATACCTCAACTGGATGTTCTGGACATGTCTTAGACATTTGTGCAATATGTATTTCGAGTATTTTCTTCATTCTTTGTCCATGTCTGTGTTTAAATGGTTTGTGTATTTCGAGTATTTGCTTCAACTCACGTTGGCAGTCTGTGTCTCTCTTCCATGCTGCATTGTTTAAATTAACTATGAGCCATACTAAGTTGGTAGTGTTTTGAGTATTTGCTTCAACTCATCAATATCAAGAGGCATTTTAAATGATTCACTGGCTTTTTGGTATGTGCAACTGCAGGTGTAATTTGGGTTTTGTGTGATGTTTAAATTGACCTCCGTCATTGACTTCGATATATGTTTATGTTCTCAAAATTTCTGATTTTCACAATGGTATGCTTTAACTTAAAAACTCCTGAAATTATTATCTCATATTAAAATTGCGTTCTTTGTTTATCGATGAGCATTATTATTGGCATCATGTTTCTCAAATTCTGTTGCATCTGAAATTTATCAAACTGGGTGGAAGTACATGACCAAGGGGTTAGGTCCAAATACTAAAAGAGGGAACCCCCCTCTCTCAACTGCAAGCATTAATATTTAAGCATTAATATTTTTGTTGTTCGATTAACACGTCCTGATAATCTTTGATGTGCTCAACTTATTGCAGGTGTATAAACTACCTACATTGTAGCTGTTGTTTTCATTGATCAATGTTTATTGAATGTTCAATCTTTTTTCGTAATAAAAATTTCGTGAGTTTTGGGCATTGGTTATCATTTTTACACGCATGCTTCCATATGCTATTATGATATGTCTGTGCCTATGAACTCGACAAGCTTACCATTTTCTTTTTTGCTTCTTAGTTATTTATTGCCACTTATTTGTCTTCCCATGTGTTCTTTGATGTATTGATCAGCAATGTTTACCTTTTTGATCTTTAGCAACATGTTTAGCATTTATCTGAGGAACGAATGCTCATAAATTTTTTATGATCGTGGAAGGCAAAATGAAGCTGGGAGGGATGACGGCGATGACAACGGTGACGACGAAGACAACGTTACGACTGTTACGATGGTGGCTATTACTTTTTGCATACTCGAAAGGCGGTTAAAGTTGTTGACAATATATTTGTAGGAATTTATGTTTGGATGGGAGACCTTCTCACTTTGAGCTAATTATTAAATGTTAATGTTTGCACTATCCAATAACAGGTGCCTTTTGATTAAGTGAGTATATATATGTTGACTGTCCTTTTCGTATGAAACTATTATAATATTATATCGAAATATTTATAGGATGATGATTGCTTGGTGTTCAAAACTACTAAAACATATATATATATAGAAGGCTGATATCATAAAAAATGATTTGTGATTGGAGAGTGAGTGCTCATGCTACTTACATAAAGATTTATGCTTCTATTTCTGCTACATCATCATCAGCGGAAGTCTGTGTAGAAACGAAACTGTGTAGGATGTTCCATTCTAGGTCGGCCAAGTACTAAAGTTTTTATAGCTAAATTTGGTGTTTTTCTGATGAATTTGATGGGATTTCATACGAAATGGGCATTCTTTCTTTTAAATTTTGGAAGGCACCGAAGGCGTTGTTGTTCTTTTAAATTTTGAAAGTCGTCGAAGGCGTTTGCGTGCGCCGAAGGCATTGTTGTTCTTTTAAATTTTGAAAGGCGCCAAAGGCGCCCATGGGTGCCCACGCGCACCGAAGGCGTTGTTCTTCTTTTAAATTTTGAAAGACGCTCACGCGCGACGAAGCCCCCCCCCCCCCCTCCATTTTTTTTCTTTTTTCCTTTTGTCCGCAAAAAAAACCCCGAATGCAGACATTTTTTCTTTTAAATTTTGAATGGCGACGCACGTGCCGAACGCGTTGTTATTCTTTTATATTTTGAAAGGTGCCCATGTAGAAGGCGGGTTGTTGTTGTTTTAAATTTTGAAAGGCGCCCGTGCCGAAGGCAATCTGTTATTCTTTTAAAATTTGAAAGGGGGTGTAGTTCTTTTAAATTATGAAAAGCGCCCACGTCTCCGCGCCTGCGTCGAAGGCGCCCGTTAAATATTTTTACCCCAAGTTGTTGTTCCATGCCGAAATTGTTGTTCTACGCCAAAATTATTGTTCAGTGCCGATGGTGCCCACACCAAATTTGTTGTTCCGTGTCGAAGGCTTTTACGCCAAATTAGTTGTTTCGTGCCAAATGCGCACGTGCCGCTAAATATTTTTATGCTAATTTGTTGTTCCGTGCAATTTTGGCCGTGGAAATAATTTTTTGGGGAACACAGATTTCGCGGGGGAAAATCATAAATGAACCGTGCCCGCGGGCACGGGTTATGACTAGTATATATATATATATATATATATATATATATATATATATATATATATATATATATATATATATATATATATATATATATATATATATATGTATGTATATATCATATAGATGATATATGTGTGTGTATGTGGATGGGTGGGTGGGGGAGGGGTGAGTAAATATAGATAATGCCCTATATATCTTAATCTTAATTATTCCAAACACATCAAAGTTTGGATATAATTAAGTTATAGAATGGTATCAAAAAAAGTTATAGAATGGTATCATACATGAACTCCATGGGGAGATAAACAATTTATACTCAAAGAGAGGTTATCCTTCGGTCACAACACTGATGTTATATATAGTGCAGCGCTGATCCAACAAAGTACTCAACAAATCTAGACTACAACAAAGGACTAGATCAAAATTAGATAGATGTGCATGCATTAAGTAATATATATTGATTTAAAACGACACTGGGATACAAATCAGAACTAGGTTTGTTGGTTATTATATTAGCCATGACAGTTGTACGAAGCATAAATTTATGGCAACAACTATTGATGCCAAGCCAAACCCCCTCATGCCATGGTACTATAACTACTACTCTCAGACTCTCTTACCTCACCTCAACCATACTAATCACCATCCTGACCTGGCAAGGCCAGTCTCTTACTTATCCCTCATTTGGGCCGCCACTGAGGTGGTGATCGGTGAAGTACAAGAGGAGCAGAGGCAATGAGAATAGGAGCTCGCTCATCAATCCCAGCATGGACAGTGATGATTCCGAGCTGGGTGTTGAAGTTTGTTCCATTTTCATGATCAAGAAAAGGGTTTGGTAGTAACAAGGATTTGGCAGAGATATTGAGGCGATGGGTTGGATCAGAGGGAGACAGTGTGAGTTAGGGTAGTGGTTGTATGCGAAGTAGCTTTATGGTCATCTCGAAATACAACTCCGAAAAAAATGTAGTTTTACTGCAAGTGTATGGTTAAGTGGTAAGCGGGTATAGATCACGGGGAGGAACTAATAATAGTAATCTATATGATTTACTAAGCTATTTGTGGAAACATAGCTTTGAAAGAGTTGATTTCACAATCATTCAAGTATCGATGTAAATTCAATATATAAAAATGTCTAGGGCTCGGGAATCCCCACTATAGATCTCAAGCAATAAATGCGAATTATGAATCTCAATATTACTAGACTTGGGTCTAAGGTGAATTTGTTGTAACTAAATAGAGAACCAACGCACGCTCTTACGCTATGCAAGTCTATAGCAATCTAAACTAGAGTCTCGTTCTCGCGCAAGCCTGGTTCAAAATAATAGTATTAAGATCGACAATTATATCTAATCCCAACTCAAGCTCGCTCTCGCGCAACTCAAGTTCGGATCTAGATCATGATAGTTCGTACACGTTTCACCATCGTGCAAACAAACATAAGTATACAAATATAATAAAGATGCTAGCTTTGGTCGCTCTTGCACACCAAATCTAGTGAATCTCAATTATAGATCTAAATCGAATATCTAGGGCTTCCCATAGATCAAGATCCTCTCTCAAGCTCTCAAGCTCTCAAGATTAGATGGAAATCCCTAGCTATCCGTAATAATCCAATCACAATCTAACCTTTAGCAATTCTAGCAACATTGAAATTCAACAAATATCACAAATCTTACTTTAGATCCATGTGTTTCATCCGTTTGCCCTAGAGCGAGGTAATTACTCACAAATTATCATGAAAATCACAAGCGAAATAAGATTGACAAGAGAATTCATTGCAAAACTCAGATCTAAGAAGAGATATATCATAAAAATATAAACTTGCAAGAGTTTTAAAGATACCAATGTCGATTACAAGCTACAACAATTAAATCAAGATCCAAGTCTTCAATCTATTGTCAAAAGAAATCTTTAAACTACAATTAAAACTTAGTTTAAACTAAAATTAAAACTTAGAAAATAAAAGTAAGGAGTCTCTCATTGGGCTGGAGATAAATCTGGGTATTTATACATGCCAAAATAACCAAAAAAATCCTGACAATTCTGCCTCCAAACTGCTGAAAACCCTAGTTTTCAAGACTGGGTCGGCGGCGCTACTTAGTCGAGTGAACATCTCACTCGGTCGAGTGATGAATCCGCTTCGGAATAGGAAAATCAGTGCTCTGGGTTCCTCGGACCACTCGGTCGAATAGTATACTCACTCGGTCAAGTGGAGTTCCTACTCGGTCGAGTTGGATCTTCTGCAGATCCTCCAAAAAACAGAGAAGTGTCGAAGATTTCCTTCACAAAATTTTGCTTCGCTTGGTCGAGTGGAAATTCCCACTTGGTCGAGTACATTTCAGCTCATCTTCAGGCTTAAGTCATCGTATCAGCTTCACTCGGTTGAGTGAGCTGCTTTACTGGGTCGAGTGAGCTGCTTCACTCGGCCGAGTAGCCTGTTTCAGCACTCTTTTCTTCTTCTCCTCACTTCCTCGTCGATTCCTTTGACTTTTTTCTTCTTCTACTCATCATCCAGCTCTGTAAGCTCTCTGATATCATCGTGGGTGATGCTCTGAGACGTGTGTATGCGCTCATGGCTCTAAATCGCTCCCGATTACTCCATATCTCCTGAAATCGGACGAAACCAAGAAATAGTGAAATGTATTGCAAAATCGTCGTATAATCGCTAAAATCGTGATATGAGCAGTCGAAATGGAAAGCAAAAATGCAGAAATAAAGTGTAAAATATGAGCCTATCAAAATCCCACAAGCTTACCTCTTACTCGTGCTCGAGAAAGATAAGTAAAAAGTGAACTTGGCGAATAAAAATAAAGAAAAATGAATAGATGAGAAAAAGATGAAGAGGAGAAAGTGCTAGATCATTCTCTCAGAACTTGGGCTTGCACACTCAAATAGCACGCACAATGAATAAGAAACATCGCTAAAGCTTTTATTTCGATATCACATCTTAAGGTTAGATTTGATAAGAAAAAACTAAGAACAACGTGAATCGTCTGAAATATGAAATCATTTTAGAATTAGCATCGTCTGAGGCATATAAATCAATATACGTGATCATAGACAACACACTTTTCAATTGACTGCTTCTAATTGGAGTATAAGAGATATTGATTCGGGTTGAATATTGCATATTTAACCCCCTATTTAGCCTTATTTTATGCTCATACGATGTTTAATTGGTCTCTAATACGTTCGTATTTTCTATATCATCATTTATTAGAGAAATTACTTAAGTTGTGCACAAAACATGAATTATATTGAGTATTTCTGCCTTTTTATATTTTTCATGGCAAGATCTCGGTCTCACGATTCCAACGACTATTTATTCGTATTTTTCTGAGATCTGTGCTAATTACTGTGATTTATTGAATGCAGAATACCATTTAAATAGAGAAATACGCTCGAAAATACATTATACTGGACACGTGGCGCTCATCGACGCATTCCCGCTCAAATCCGACGGTAGCGGAGAAGCGGAGACGTGGGCGTGTGTTTACCGTCGGATGGAGATCTGACGCTCGAGCTTAGCCCCGCAGCAGAGACGAAGAGCGCGCGATCGGACCGTTGGATTAAGATCCAACGGTCCAATTTAGTCCCGCGGTTTGAAACGAGCGGAAAATTCCTCTGGCAACGTGGCGCATTGTGGAGCGTAAGATCTCAGATCCAACGGCAATGAATCAAACACCGATTCGGATTCGGAGAGCGCAGCGAAGCGGGCGGGGCATGAGTTTTGGCGTGACACGTGGCGCAACCACGTTCAATCCCGCACGAATCGTGCGGCTGCGATCTTCCAGCGACTATAGGATGCGGGTTTGAGTTATTCGGATGCGGTTTTGAACCCGATAACGCACAGTAAACCCGCAATGCTATTATTTAAGCGTATTCTAGGGTTTTTGTTGGGTATTCTGGCGTATTTTGGGGCTTTTGAAGGGGCTACTGCGCGTATTTCTCCAGGGAAAAATTCTGAAAAATCCCAGAGGCTATTCTTCTTATTTCCAGGGAGTTTTGGGTTCTATCGTGGAGATTTGGTGACAAATTCTTGAACTTATACCCCGTATTTGGTGAATTTTCATTGTATTTCGGTGTTTGAACGATGTATTCATCTATGAAATCCGATTTTTCTTGCACCATGCATGGCTAATCTCCTTGTGCTATGGTTGTGATGTAATTAGGAGTATGTAATCGTGAAATTTCATGTCTTTAGCCCTATTATCAAGTCAAAATTGCTCGTAACGTTGATTTCTACAACGTATTTGTTGGGTATTGCTTACTGTCGATATTATTTATGTTCCCTACGGCTAGGCCCTGATAAGGCTAGCTAATTCATGTTCTCTAATCTGAACTTATCGTTGCGTTTAATGATCAATGAAATCAACATTGCTAGTAATACGTATATGGCTATTTTGACTAGTATCTGTCGATGCATCTTCCGACGTCTTCACGCCTTGACCGGGTGAAGCGTTGTGTGATATAAAAGACATGATATTTCCGCGATTATAAACTCCTAATGAAGTCACAACCGTAGCACATTCATCTTGTTTAGGGTGCCGTAATCATTGCTTTTGATATCTTTTCGCTCTATTCGAATTGTATAATTGCGTATTTTGTCAATTTCTATATATATCTTGTTTGGGTATGTTATACGGAGACGTGTGCATGCTTGAATCGAATCTGATCTTTGCGGACTTATTCGTGATGCGTGTTTATTTTCCTTAAGAAATTGACGTTATACGTGATTGATTCTTTGGCATATTTTTATACGCTTGATCGCCATATTTTCCGACGTTCTCGTGCCCTGACCGGACGAAACGTTGAGTTATAGAAAAGGTATTAACAATCATTGATTACGCACACCCTAACGAAATCGTACCAGAGTCACCGTAAATTTCGTAGGATTTTCTTTTCTTATTTTAAACTCTTGATCCTATATCCTTATATTTTTAGGTGGTTGGTTATTACCGTATTATTACTCTTTACAGACTGAAGTCCTGGTTTTGCAGGTCAGTTGTCCCGTGGATGCGATACCTGTACTCACCAGGATATTACTTGTTCGATCTCCTGCGCTTGGAAGTAGTGCTCACATCTTTTGAGACGAGGCAAGTTTTTGGCGCCGTTGCCAGGGATAACAGTACTTGTAAGCTACGATTTCAGTTCGTTTGGAGGAACATTCGGTGAGATACTTCCATCTTATAGTTTAGGATTTTTTTTATTAGTTTTTTTCTTTTGTTTTCTCTTTATAAAAAATTTTCAAAAAAAGGAAGATAAGGAATCGATGGAGGATATGGAGTTTATGGAACACATGAATTTTTATCGCACAAACAATTTGTATGATGCAGAGTACGATATTGCACACAAACATATGACGGAGAAGCTCAAGATCATTGGTTTTAATCAGAATGATTGTGAAACTTTCTTTCAGGCCTGGAGGAGGTTCACAGACATAATATCGAGCTATCCGCAGCATGGGTTCACAAAGAAAGAGCTTATGGAGTCCTTCCTAGGTGGACTACGACCACAGCTGTAAGAATTCTTGGGCGTCATGATGCCGACAGATGCGTGGAATTACATGGAGCCTTTACAAGAGGATGAAGAAATCATGAAAGAGACTTCAGAGTGCGATTCAACGGAGCCTCCAAGCCTTGATCAAGGAGAGCAAAGCGTAGACGTACCTTCGCAACACTTGAAAGAGGAAGTTCAATTGCTCATTCAGACACAGGAGGCTACATCCCATCAATTCCAAGAGAACTTCCTTGCTCGGAGTCGGCAGATTCAGAAATCCATTGAAAATCTTACTGTGATTGCCACTTGCTTAGAAGAAAGTAATGCCTTTGAAATTCAATTTTCAGAATCTAATGTGAGTTTATCTTCTATTGCAGGTATACCGAGCGAGCCATGCCACGATGAAGTCACGAATGAAAACATTGACATGGCAGGAAGTGTGTGCAAAAGAGAGGACGAGCTAGCAATTTTGGATGAACAGGAGGAGGAGATAGCTAGGGACAAGTGTTTAGAGATCATTGCTATTGAGCCCGAACCATTCTCGCCCCCAGTTTTTTCCCAAAATCATTCATCCCTCTCCCCAATGACTGAGCATCATACCGAGAGTAGTGCATATCCTTCAGAGAGTTGTCATCACCATGCTTTATTTTATTTCACCTATTTTGATGACTACATTTGGAATATGTTTGTTGCAAAGAGTTTTAAACTAATTTGGACTGACATAACTCATCTCTTGCAGGACATTGGTATACAGCTTATAGAGATGCTTGGAGTTGTGTTGCTGGGGTCCAATTTAGCTTTTGGAGGAAGTACACTTGCCGAGGAGCGCAAGGAGCAGATTGAACAACTTCCTCCACCATCAAAGATTCGTGATCCGCCATTTGACCACGGTGTGTTCTTTCCAGTAGTGTAGATTTTTTATGCTTTCTAGGTTGCTTGCTTGAATAAACTCGTACCCCTTTCGACATTGAGGACAATGTCCATCTTTAGTTGGGGGGTGTGTATGAGACCTTAGGATTTTTTTTTTCAAAAACAAGGCAAAAGAAAAGAATTAACCACCAAATCTCATCATTTAAAACTCCTTCACACTCCAAAGACGGATGATTATGCATTGATTGAGTTCTACAATTTGTTTATGGCGTGAGTTAATTATTTTTCCCTCATGGAATTACCGTTAATATGTTATTCATGAAAATTTTCAATTGCCATGATTAATATCTCGAAATAGTTTGTATTTATTTCATGCATGCTAATGTGATGAAAAAGCTTAAGTATACACGATTTATTAGAAAAGTCTTCAAGTCGAAGAGGAATTTGGCCATTGTTACTAATGTTTATGTTCATATTTATGGGTGTTGAGTTGCTTGCAAAAAAGAAGAAGAGAAAAAGATGAAGAAACAACAAAAAAATGAATGAACAAGTATGTCACTAAATAAATAACTTGGTTGGCTCGAGTAGTACAGTCCGAGGGGTCCTTTTTGGCCTAATGCCCTATTATCGTCTGATTTGGGAGCCATTGACCGGAACCTCACTCATTTGATGGAGCGATCCAAGTTATACATTTTTCCGCAAATGTTGCTTGATGCGCGTTACGCGGAACTAAAAAATGAAAATAAAAGAAATGGTGAATAGATTAAGCAACTTCAATACCTATGTTTTGAACGATTGTTTTGATAGGCCAATTCCTTGGAAATGAGAAGACTAGAATATAACGACGTGTTATACTTTCGCTTGCGCAAAACAATGCTTGCAAGTTATTTATTCAAATTGGATTAGAGGAAATATCATGTGATTGATCTTGTGCATGGATTGTGTATATTGATAGTCTAGATCATGTTGGAAAGCGTATTATTGAGCCATGCCATAAGCGATGGATAGAATTTATTGTTTTATTAATCATCCGTATTCATCGCTCTTTTTGCAGGGACTAGCAAATCGCTAGTTGGGGGGTGTGATTCAGGTTGAATATTGCATATTTAACCCCCTATTTAGCCATATTTTATGCTCATATGATGTTTAATTAGTCTCTAATACGTTCATATTTTCTATATCATCATTTATTATAGAAATTACTTAAGTTGTGCACAAAACATGAATTTTATTGAGTATTTCTACCTTTTTATATTTTTCATGGCAAGATCTCGGTCTCACGATTCCAACGACTATTTATTTGTATTTTTCTGAGATCTGTGCTAATTACTGTGATTTATTGAATGCAGAATACCATTTACATAGAGAAATACGCTCGAAAATACATTATACTGGACACGTGGCGCTCATCCACGCATTCCCGCTTAAATCCGACGGTAGCGGAGAAGCGGCGACGTGGGCATGTGTTTACCGTCGGATGGAGATCCGACGCTCGAGCTTAGCCCCGCAGCAGAGACGAAGAGCGCGCGATCGGACCGTTGGATTAAGATCCAACGGTCCAATTTAGTCCCGCGTTTGAAACGAGCGGCGAATTCCTCTGGCAACGTGGCGCATTGTGGAGCGTAAGATCTCTGATCCAACGGCAATGAATCAAAACCCGATTCGGATTCGGAGAGCACAGCGAAGCGGGCGGGGCGCGAGTTTTGGCGTGACACGTGGCGCGACCACGTTCAATCCCGCACGAATCGTGCGGCTGCGATCTTCCAGCGACTATAGGATGCGGGTTTGAGTTATTCGGATGCGGTTTTGAACCCGATAACGCACAGTAAACCCGCAATGCTATTATTTAAGCGTATTCTAGGGTTTTTGTTGGGTATTCTGGCGTATTTTGGGGCTTTTGAAGAGGCTACTGCGCGTATTTCTCCAGGGAAAAATTCTGAAAAATCCCAGAGGCTATTATTCTTATTTCCATGGAGTTTTGGGTTCTATCGTGGAGATTTGGTGACAAATTCTTGAACTTATACCCCGTATTTGGTGAATTTTCATTGTATTTCGGTGTTTGAACGATGTATTCATCTATGAAATCCGATTTTTCTTGCACCATGCATGGCTAATCTTCTTGTGCTATGGTTGTGATGTAATTAGGAGTATGTAATCGTGAAATTTCATGTCTTTAGCCCTATTATCAAGTCAAAATTGCTCGTAACGTTGATTTCTACAACGTATTTGTTGGGTATTGCTTATTGTCGATATTATTTATGTTCCCTACGGCTAGGCCCTGATAAGGCTAGCTAATTCATGTTCTCTAATCTGAACTTATCGTTGCGTTTAATGATCAATGAAATCAACGTTGCTAGTAATACATATACGGCTATTTTGACTAGTATCTGTCGATGCATCTTCCGACGTCTTCACGCCTTGACCGGGTGAAGCGTTGTGTGATATAAAAGACATGATATTTCCGCGATTATAAACTCCTAATGAAGTCACAACCGTAGCACATTCATCTTGTTTAAGGTGCCGTAATCATTGCTTTTGATATCTTTTCGCCCTATTTGAATTGTATAATTGCGTATTTTGTCAATTTCTATATATATCTTGTTTGGGTATGTTATACGGAGACGTGTGCATGCTTGAATTGAATCAGATCTTTGCGGACTTATTTGTGATGCGTGTTTATTTTCCTTAAGAAATTGACGTTATACGTGATTGATTCTTTCAAATCAAAAAGAATAGAAAGAGACTGTTTCCATGAATTTCATGCCAATTTTCCAATTCATAGACTTCTTTATACTCTAAGCCATCTCCCTAAATATCAGAAATTACCTTACTTAGGTCGTCATGCACATACAAGTAGTCACTCTCTCACAAGTGATTGGATCTCCTCCCCCAAGCTTATCTATAAGCGTGGTGGCATCAAATAGAAAATATAATCTTTTCCCATATATTTTTGTAGCTCCACATGAATAAAAAGGTAAATAGGAAAGAAATAAGAAGGGATTGTGTATATACAATAAAACTTTACACACACACATGTAAGGACCCTGACTATGAGGAAAACACTAGAAGGGGGTTGAATATTGTTTATGCAATTTAAAAAGATAGTTACACCAAATTAAATTCCTAACCAACAAATAGTGCGGAATAGAAATAAACCCAAAATGAAACAAATGCAAACGCAAGGATGTTTCAAGGGTTCGGATTACCCAAGTCACTTCCCGAATTGTTCCCGGTAATTCTATTTCCCTTCCACCCGGTTAACAATCGGATACTCAAGTTAGAACCTTAACTTAATGTTTCCTTAAAACCCACTTGTGAAATCGAAATACAATCGATTGTCATTAACTCCAACAACTTGGGAGCAAGCAAACCACTCTCACAAACCGAGAGTAAATCAAATAACTAAAGTTATGAAATATGAAATTAAGCAACACTGACAATCACCTATACCTTGAAGTATAACTTGAAGAAGAAGTGTGTTGTGTGTTGAAAGACTCTCTTGGTATCACGCCCCGCTTCCCAAAAATGTGGAGGTGAGACGTGAGAAGGTCCGCTCAGACTTGAAGCTACAAGCTGCAAGTCCGATAAGCGTCAATCAACTTAAAACTGCATGTCCTTGCAACGTGAAACGAAACAAAGATAATAATAAGGAAGTGAGACAAATGAGAAATCTCAGAACATCCATAATAATAAATTTCAACATCGCAGAAAAGCCACCAGGCTAAAAGAAAAGAGTCTAAGGCCCAAACATGACCGATAAAAGTACAACGTACAAAACAAAGGTGCTATGCACTGACAACTAACAGAAAACCTAAAACAAAAAGGAAGCTCAGCAAAGTCACTCAGAGTGGTCACCGGCGTCCACAAAACTCCTCCTGGGCAGACATGGACATCAGGCTCAGCGTCAGCAACTACCACGTACTCAGCTACGGTCTCTGGCTCAGGGTCTAACATGTGACACCCAACAGAGCAAGGGGCACATGTCAGCAAGTCTACAAGAGACTTGTGCAAGGAAACTGAAAGTGGAAGTAAAACAACCTAGCAGTTCTAGCATGATGTAATGACATGGCAGTTGAAGTAAGAGTGCAACAAGTAAAGTACAGTAAATTAAAGTAAATTAAAGTACAAGCATGGCATTTAAACATGGCATGGATGACAAGTTTTACATGAATCATTCACAAAGACAAGTACAAGTCAAGTTAGCACCTCGTGCACAGAAATTACGCCTTTTGGCTAAAGTGGCTGATCGGGCCAACTCCTAAGCTCAAGTGATCGCTTATCCCTACCCCTTCACGTGTATCGGGCATTGGCTTTTGACCAACACATGAGGCCCGCTTCTGGATCACGAGCCATGAAGTGTTTTTACCATGATGGCATAGGGGTGCACCTAGCCGGACAAGGAAGTACAAGTACAAGTATTGTAGCGTGTGCTACGAATGCAACAATCAACTTGGTTTACATGTAGAATGCAATGCATGGCAGTTAAAAGTGCGTACAGTTAAGGAATTTAAACCTGACAGATATCAATGCATGCATGACATGGCATGGTGACGGATCTAGCTTCGTTGTCAAGCTAGACCCTAAAGTTGCGTCTAGACAGCTATCATTTCACTGTCTAGTCTCTTTTACGCTAAAAGCAAGGAAGTGACCTAAAAACATGGCCCTACACAAGTGTTGGCAAGTTTCACTTGCCTGCAAGTCTGACGTCTGAAACACTGTCCAAAAGAGTCCAAAGTCACAAAACAACCTATGTGCACAAGTCCACCAACCTACAGTCCCATATTATTAATCTTTGATTAGTGAGTTACAAAAATAATCAGAGGCTACCAAGTTTTAGTTGATTAACAGGCGAGTGGTGATTCCTACGGGGCGGATCGTACCTCAACACGACGCGAGAGCTACTCTGACGTCGGGTAGTGACGTCAGGGGTTGGATTCCTGTAACGCGAACGGTACGGGACGACGGATACTCTGTGATAAGACACGTGCACGAATAAGTTCGTGACGACGGCTAGAATAATTAGACCAGTCCTAAAAACGTCTACAACATGCAACATGGGGTCAAACAATCATTGACTTAATAATTAACATTAATAACTTACAGCAAATCTAAAATATAGTTATTGACTTAAAATCTACCCCAAAATAAGTTTATAAGGCTACATATGACATTAACCCGGTATTAAGAGAACACTACTAATAACAAAACCCTAATATACCCTAAGATTTACACAGCTTGTTTTATATACAAAAAAAAACTCTACCGAAGCAAACAAAAGGTGAGATGGGCCTAAACATGATATAGATAAAATACACAGTTACTCGAAACTCAACTAACATATATATTAAGTCAACACCTAATATACAAAAATAGCAACTACCCTAAGGTATAAACACTTAACCTGTAATTAGAAAATTAACAGCTAACCTCAAAACTTCAGCTCTTAGGTGCAGAGGAGGGGCAAGGAGCGGGTAGGTCGTCGGCAACTTGGAGCTTGGGTGCGTGCGAAAAGGTTGAACGGCGCCTGGGAGCTTGATTGTGTGAGGGGAACGAAGAGATGCCGTGGAGGGCGCCGCTTGGGTCGCCGGCGGCCAAGAGATGGCCGGAGCCGCGCGGTTGCGTTGGGGAAACGCAGGGAGAGGGGCTATGCGCTGCTGCGGGGGTCGGAGGGGTTGTGCACCGAGGGTTATAGCGGCGGTCAGGACTGTGCACGGCGGCGGCCAGCAAGTTAGGGCCGGAGAGTGGCCCATGCGACATCGGACTGATGTAGGCGGGGTTTGTGGGAGGCAGGCGACGGCGCCGGAGGGAGCTACGGTCGTCGGAAGTTCGAGGGGTGCCGGGAGAACTTGTAGGCAGCGGAAACCGTCGTCGCAGGGTCGCTCGGGCTCTGGTCAGGCTGTCAACGGCGCAAGGAGGCGCGACAGGTGATCGGGGTGGCCGCGGGGGTCTGCCTCCGGCGTGCGAGGCCGGCAATGGGGCAAGCGAGGGCCTCTTCGCGTGGGCGGAGCCTGGCGTCGCTGTGGCAGGGTGTAGGTGTCGCCGTTCGAGTGCTGCAGCAAGCAGCGGCTGCGGGGGGCCTGTGGCGGATTCCGACGATGAAGAGGGAGCCGGAGAGATGTCGGATACGAAGGTGGAAGTGGCCGGAGGTCGGGATGCTGGGAGATGAGACCGCGGCTTGGAGAAGTTGCATGCGTGGGTTCTTATGATGCGGCGACTGGGTGAAGTTTTTTTGATGAAAACAAACCCTAGTTTATTATATATAGGGTGTAGTTGAGAACGTGACTAGGCAACAACGTGGGTAGGGCTTCATGTGATGGGCTAGGGTAGGTTAAAAGAATTTGTTTGAAATTGAGTTTGTTATAATATTTTATTAAAAGAGAAATTCACCCACTCTCCCTCACCAAAGTCTGAGCGGCCAAGGCATGGGAAGGAGGCCAAGTCCACATATGAAGGGATAATCAATTCGAAGTAATAATTAGGGGGTTACACCTATGAAACTTGGGTTTAACCGATAATTAAACTGGGGAAAAATGAAGGTAGGTCAAACGAAGTCCGAAAATTATGAAATAAATACTGGGACGATCGGGGCGACGAGAGAAAGAAGACAAAGAAAACGGATCTCAATTTCGACGACGAGAAACGAAACTAATAATAGAAAGGCCTCACGACAACAATGAAAATCGTGACGTCACTTCAAATAAGACCAAATCGTGAGAGAACGACTCGAGGGATGTCGTTCCAAAATAGTTCCACAATTTCATACTCTCAAAGACGAACACAACGACATATCACACCAAAGTGTTCAAAAACAACAAAGTCCAAATTAATTACGTGCACGGTCAAAAGCACGTGCACGAAGAAGGTACGATCGAAAACCGACCGTTACACTTGGAAGAGAGGAAATCCCTTTCTCTTGACAATACCAAATGCCTAGAAGATTTCTCTTTGGTTCTAGATTAGAGAGCAAGAGATTGAAGATTGAAATTTTAGGGCTTTAGGTTTGAAAGCTTTGATCTTGAGAGAATGAAAGCTTGAATGAATGAGTGAGTGACTAAGTAACCTCTCAATGGAACAGTAGATGCTCATTTTATAGGTTTCTCAAACCCTTCAAACGAAATCAACAAAACCCCCTTTGAAATCCGTGAGGAAAAACTCAACGGATAGAATCTGCGCCCGCGACAGTCGACTGTTGAAGAAATCACAGTCGACTGATGCACAGTGACAGAGGGTAGGTGAGAATTCATAACGGTAACTTACCATATGGACAGACGCTGATGAGGCATAGACAATCGACTGTTGAACCAACAGGCGACTGTAAATCCTACTATAGGCGACTAGCCGTAAGCTGGGTAAGTTGATGAAATCTGAAAATGTCTGGGAGAATAGGACAGACGACTGATGAAGATAAGACAATCGACTGTTAAACTAAACAGGCGACTGTAATTCCTTCTACAGACGACTGTCAAAACCCTGAGATTTTCCAGAGAGTTGAGTCATCAAATAGGCTCAAGGACAGATGACTGTTTAAGCATTGACAGTCGACTGTTCCATTAGACAGTCGACTGTAAAACCAACAATAGTTGACTGGCCAGAATAAACAGAGAAATAGATTTTGGGCTAAAGATAGACAGACGACTGATTAACAAAACACAGTCGACTGTCACTTGGACAAGCGCTTGTGAATCGTTCATATGTCGCCGGTGAGAGTTAAAGCTAAGAAGCCCAAAAACTAGACTGAAAAAGTTTGTGTATAACAGGCAACTGTAGAACAAAACACAGTCAACTGTTTTGAGACAGGCGACTGTAAATCGTTCAGCAGTCGACTGTTATAAATATGACATGCAAAATCTAAATAGAAATGAATTGGAGTCTAAGGAAGGTTAATCTAATGATATCCTAAGACCGAAATGAAGATGTGTGTGTGCTCCAACAAAGTTTTACTTCTAAGCTACATACCAGAAGAGAAACAAGAAAGTTACATATGACGAACTCTCTCTTCTTTCCAATGCATAAGCTTGAAGTCTTCTTGGAGCTTCAATCACCATCTACGATCATCCAATCCATTTCATTTGCTTTCAATGATCTTTGAGTGTCATCCATTGCTAATTGATCTCCATGACATGCATGGGCAATGGATTAACTGCAAATTGGGGATTAGTCACAAGTATTTATGTTTGCTCATCATTAACACCAAGTAGGGAGAAGTCCAATACTCGAGAACAACAACAACAACAACAACAACAACAACACACACACACACACACATGAACAATCCTAGATAAAGATACAAAGATAGAAAATTTTCTTTTCTTTTGAGATTTTGGGATTCATGGAGCTTATTCTTTTTAGCATGGGGAAGATGCAAATACGACTCACTAAAGGGTAGATTCACCAATGACTATAAGTATAGAAATGATTTTCAAGATATGTGTAAAAAGAATATAAGATAAAACTCAGTTCACTCTTTTGCATGTGCACACCAACTTCAGCAGTGTAATGTAATCTACTCAGTTTGATACCAAAAAGTAAACTAATCTAATCATATCAAGCGACAATCAAATTATTCAACCTGGAAGTTCAATACACATTTCATGCAAATAAGAAGTGATAATAAGATGCAAAGCAGTACTCCAAGTATAGACAGTCAATGCGTGAAGCTTGGTGCGTTTTCTACAAAAGAGAGAGAATACCTTTAGATAAATGCTTACAAATCACTTTTACCTATAACCTTTCAGTTGAAGCTCTTTTGTTAAAGTGATGTGGCTATTGTATTGATCTCCAAAAGATGAGAAAATGAAAGCATTTTAAGATCAAAAATTGGCCAAAAAAGATTTAGAAAACTTTTCAAAGCAAGGCCAAAAGAGAGTGTTTTCCATTCAAAATAATTAAGCTCAAAAACAATTTTTCTTTTGAAATTCTTTTCTTAAATGATCATAAATGCGTAAGGATAAATGTTGAACAATCCTCTATATATCTGGCTCAAATCTCTCTATATATGGCTCAAATCTGATCAAAACATATTACCAAAAAGCCCCTCTAACGATCAAAAATGTCTAGCAAAAATCCTAACGGCTAGTTACTAGTTGACTAGAGTTCATGTACTAATCGACTAGTCAAGAGATAGTAGACTACTACATCCACTATAGTCTACTAGGCCAGTTCAGTTCAAAGTCAAAGACAAATTTGGGCTGGTTAAAAAACAAATTTTTTAACCTTTAAACTTAGGAAATAAGTTTTAAAAACATTTGTTAATGTGTTCCTAAGTGTATGAGAGCTTCAATAAGACTTTAACATACTACCAAGACAAAAATAAATTTTACTTCTAAATTTACCATTTATACTTTGAAGCTCTTTACCATTTATACTTTGAAGCTCTTGATGTTCATCCTCTTGTCTTGGTTGTGCTTTGACTTCCACAGCCTTTGTTGACCCCCACACATAGTTGATTTTCATCATACACCAAACATATAACCATGAAATCACTAGTACCTAATATATTTGAAAAATATACAACCAATATTGCCTCCCCGTCAACGAGACACAAATTCACCCAGAACCCTTGGGGAATTAGCTATATCTTTAACTAATGTTACAACCACATGACATCAACAACACAGAAGAATTCTTAGGAAAGGAAAAAAAGTGTGACTTTACAATAATGGTCAGAGAACTTAAAATGACAAGGAAAAAAATGACAGGTGCCATAATCAAGACTCGTAGCCAATATCTAACTCAAAGAATACGTAATAATCAAGTGAAACATCTGCAAAAACCATGGACACAAGGACATTTACACCCTTCACGCAAGCATGAAGGAAGCATCTGCCCGGGCCTTGCACCGTATACATAAAACGTTAATTCCTTCCATTTATATAGAAAAAGGTTCTATTACAATTTTTTGCTGAATTTTTCATGTAATAAAACACAATATTTACATTTGTGGTGAGTAGAATGACTGAAGTGCCTTGCCGCTCTGTGTACCAATGCTGTGAGTCTCCTGTTTCCTTTTAAATTTGTCTAGAAGCCAACAACAGGTACAGAGTTTAGGAGCATAATTCTACTCTCCGATGTATTGTTGATTGATTTACTTTACTATTACCACGTCAGTCAGCAGCATCCCTTTAAACAACAGCAGGCATTCGATGTTTTGCGTCCGATATAACCAGCAGCCATGACTCCACCTTATGTTGCAGCCGTGGCACTCAGAATAACAATCATGCTAAGTAGGAACAGAGGAATCTTTTACTTGCTTCGACATCAAAAGAGCCAGACGCAACGCATTTTGTTGGCATAGCCTAAATGGATTCTTGAGCACCGTGATACTTGCTTTCTTCGTGCCCAAAACGACCTGGGCTATGCTGTAGGAATCACCCCTCTCAATTGCACATTGCCACTCCCTCGTTGATAACTCAAACCAGTCTTTGCTTGCATATCTCGTAGCCTTAACCTCAATGTACTCCTTACTGCTTTCATCCACCCCGATGGTTAGATCATAGGGTAATCCTGTCTCGGTTTCTTCATTAACCCATCTGACATTTAAAGGACCAAGTTTGTTGACAAAGTATTTATAGGCAATTACCTCCCCGAGCCTCCCAGTCTTCCACAATTGGCTATCATCATGAGGTTGATGACCGAGCCTAACTCTTTCTTCGGTAGGGACATGCACTGAATCACACGCTTCATTGTTGGGTTCAGAATTCGGATTAACTAGCCCATCCGCAGAGTCAAAAGATTCCAGGTTAGGCTGGTAATTCGTAATTATAGAATCTTGAATCAATGTTTCGGTTGCTGCAGTAGAATCCTCTCCTTTCATCCATTCCCCATGGATGTCAATAGGAATTGGAATCTCTTCTGTGAGAGGAATGACATCAAGATTTTTGTTGGACCCTTTTTCGGTGCGCAAAGATGGAGGCACCCATGGTCTTGTTAAGTGATAATTTGCATGCGCATAACTGATATCTGGTGCAGTTCTCCACCCTGTTGGTGGCCAATTCTGATTGGCACATGGCCTCTTTGGAGCCGTCGAAGTGTTCTGATCCATATTCGTGGAAGCAAGAACTGGCTCAGAATGTTCAACCTTAGGAAGCTCTGGTGATGATGAAAGGCACCAAACAGGTTCTTCTGCAGGTAGCATAGGAATTTTTTGACTGTTCAGAATAAAAAATTCTACTTGCTCACTGTTGGACCCAGACTCGGCCATTGTTGTGATCATGTGAAGAAAATTAGCAAATTGTAACTCAGTAGACCCATTGAAGAAAAGGCGTGACAACTCCATGAATATTGAGTGAGAATCTGCTGTAAAAGTTGTATACACAGTGCTTCCCTGCATAACAGCAAAGAAACTATAGTTTCTCCTAGTTTGTGTGAACGCTTTGTATAATAAACTTTCATAACAACATGATATCATTTTATTCCTGTGCTAAATATGATAGTGAACGGTCATGATGAAGATCAAATTGCAAAATAACTAATAATCTAATTTCAATTTGAAAGTGATTTGTCTCCTGTCCCGCCAGTCATATCAAAGTAATGAATTCTTCATAAAGTACATGCTTCGAGAACAAGCAACAAGCCAAAAAAAACAAATAAAAGAGTTGAACTTCCAAATTGACAATGATATAGTGGTCAGTAAAAATCATGCTAATGGAAACTAAAAAGAAGATACAAAGGATATTTGAGTTCTTTCGAGAGGAATTTGCTCTCCTAGCTTTGATTCGAGACAAAGACTAACTCTCCTATTAGATCTAAAAGGGATATACTCTATTCTTCTCAATTCTTCACATATCCTCACTCTCTATATCTCCCCCTTATTTATAATAAAACTCATATTGAGCCGTCGACCCTAAATTACCAAAATGCCCCTGACCTAGGGGTTTTACCCAAAATTACAAATCTGCCATGGTCCCCAAAATTACAGAAATGCCCCCCTGTGCCCAGAAATTACAGATTTGCCATTACGGCCAAAAACCCTAATCATACCATATGTTTAAAAAGAAAACATACAAGATGTCTTCTGAAAATGAAATGAAAAGTGTGTCGTATGTAAAATGGATACGGTCCATGGCTATGATACGACCCTTAGATACTTGACTCATGATATAAATTCGTATCTTTTAGTGTCAGTGTTATGTCTGTCAAGCAATGTCACCCCTCGCCTAAGAGTCCTTCTAGGCAATGTAAGGGTCTTGGTATCTTGAACTCATATCTCATGAGGTGGGAATATACTATCCCTGTAAAAGTACATATAAGTTTGGAAAGTTGGTTTGAACGGTTGACTTTCATGATTACTTCTCTATGTGACCTTAACTTTTGATCATCACACGAACACGAAGATGTTTTAATCATAGTTATGAAATTATTGAATATGGATTGATTATTCTTACATATCTTAATGTGACTATGTCTTGATTAAAATACTTTATTTTTTTACAGTGCATATGACATGAATTTCTTAAGTGTTCTTTTGATGATAACAAAAGGTGGAGAAAGTGATATAATTTGATTAATTTGATGATTGTTAATCTTCATGATGAGCATGTCGATAGGGGGGTCTATTTGTTCACACTTCACAAACACAATGAGCAATATTCTGATCAAATCTTAATTGTGGTTTGTCATCATCAAATGGAGAAGATTGTTGGATACAACGATCTAGTATTTCTTGTTTGCTGCTGATAACAAACCTTCATAAAATGTTTTAATGTATTTGTTAAGTGATTTCAAGTTCAAAAAAGTACAAATAGTAAAAGGCACAAACTTGTAATTTTGAGTTGGTTAATATCTTCTAGAAAGCCAAAGGAAGAGAAGATTATTTGTGCAATTAGGAGGATTGTTCAAGTTCAATGCACACAGAAGTTTGGAATATTTGCTAGTCAAAGTTCAATGCAAATAGGAGTTCCAATTAGTCAAAGTTCAATGCAAATAGGAATTTCAATTTAATCAAGAAATGTCCAAGTTCAATTGATACAAGGAGGAAGAGATCAAGTAGACGTCAAGAATTCATATTGCAACACAAAGTCATGTGGCTACAAGAGTTCATATTTTAAAGAGGACTTAAGTTGTCCAAGAGTTAAAAAGATTGGCTACAAAGAGTTCATGAGCAACCCAACTATTATAGTTCAAATAAAATAGGAGTGCTAAACGAGTTTGACTGCACCTAGGAGTTTGGGTTGAGGAGTTTGATTGCAACTAGGAGATTGGGTTGTGCATCATATATATACCCTTTATTCCCAAAGTAAAAAATCTAAGGAGAGAAAAATAAACCAAACCCCTAGCCGGCCTATCCATCTTCATCAAGCAAGGGCATCCCTCTTCTCCTAGCCGTAAGCACACAAAGACAAAGCAACTTGGCAAATTCCTCCTATCTCCTTGCAGCTCACGCATGCAAACACCATCACGCATCAAAGGGGAACACACAAAGCCAAATACCCAAGCAAGCCTAGGCCTTGATCTCGCTTCCCTTGGGTGCAACCGCAGTAATTACAGAGTTGCTTCCATGTGGTTCAATCGGGCCGTATCTCACGCAAACAAGACAAACCATCCGCTCCACAAGTCACGCAAGCACCATGACATGAATCACGCAACAGCTAGATTTCCGTGCGCATGCAAGACACACCAAGTCTGTGCCTGTAATTTCCACAGCCTACTACCATTTTCTTTGTGCATAGACCAAAGTCACGCATGCTAAACCGATAGGCGGTTCCGATCGGGCGCAAGCGCAGATCGACACGAGCCACGCCCGCGAATTCCCCGAGTCAGAAGGACATTCTTTGAGCACAGACAAACTGCAGACGGATTTAAACAATGAACTTCAAAAGCAAATATCTTGAGAACCAGAAATTAGATTGAGACGTGGTTTTTGCTATCGCGAAGCTTACGACGAGCTTATCGACAGATACAAATCAACAATCGAGCTTTCTAAACTTTATATTTTATTATTTTGTGGATGTGTTGATTAAGTTTTTTATAATAAAAATACTTTTTGATATTTTGGGGACTTGACTTTGTTGGGGCAAGTCAAGGGGAAAAGTTTTTACTAGAATAGTATTGTTTGATGCTTTCGGGAGCGAGATATAGACTTAGTGAGCTAAGCGTTGGGACATGAAGTTTCGGGTGTCTGTATCATTGATTTTATTACTCTAGTTATTACTTTTGGATCTGGACGTAAGTCATTGGGGTGACCGAACCAAAGTATATCGTGTGTACTCTGTGATTGCTTCTGCATTATTTTCATTGCACTATATTTGCTCTATAATTACCTAATTGAGTATGCCAAAGTTTTAATTAGTGAAAATTTGTCATAAGGCTATTCACCCCGTCTAGGCTTAAGATTATGATCCAGCATTGGGCAACTGGGAAGAAAGTCTCCAAGTAATTGTCTACATACATCCAAATAGAATCTTATCAACCAAACAAGCCTTGTACATGTCTATTGTTCTATTCGAACAGTACGTCTCTGCAAATGCTCAAGAACACAATGTCCAGCATTCAGTCCTTGAGAAGCAAGACCGACGTCATATGTCTTTCGTGAAACAAAGGTATCCATCATCCATAGCATGCTGATAGGCCAAATGCATCAATGTTTCTGGATAAGATTTGGGTACAGACATGGAAGACGATGCAAAATTGTAAAAAGAATAGATATGGGATCCGAAAAATTCAATGTGAAATAGAATGTGCAATAGCATATAGTTTACCCTTGCAGAATGCAATCAAAATATCCAAGTCAAAGGAAGGAGGAGCAGTGTGATGATTCAATGATCATGATCCTCAATTGAAGACACATGTTAAGTCGAGAGTGTAACAAACGCCACTATCCATGAATATCTAGTACACACCTGCAATGGTTTGAGAGCTATAGACCGGACACTGGCATGGGTAGAAATGAACAGAAATATAGGTTTTATTAAGTACTAGACAATAACCTGGAACAAACTCAAAGTGTTCCTTCAGCTATGACATAATGGTTGCGCAATACAAGACCAGCGCAATGGTATACTAACCAATTTCAAGAATAGCCAACAAAAGACACATTTAGAAGACTAGGAGACAACTTATCAAGATCAGCTTGAAGATGTTAAGCAAAACATTTGCATCCAACACACAAGAAACCAAAAAGGTGCGTGTTTTAATTGTATAAACATGGAAAAGGTATATCATCATAAAGAACAAACGAGAGCATGCTATTTATTAAATAACAAGCATAAAGCACAATACCAGCCTAAATATATTTAAGAACATACAGTATTATCAAGGTTCTAGCCAAATCTAAAGACGTTTATGTATGCATCATGCAACCCCATTTTGTTGGAAGGTGTGAATACAAGAAGTCTGATGTAAGACATCATTAGATGAAAAAAAAACAAGAAAATTTATTTTACATATATTCAAATGCATTTTCAGTATGCATGGCACCAATAAAAGTTTGGAAATTTGATTTTCATTTCATGTAAAGAAATTTTTTTATAACATCATAAGCTTATGTCTTGTCATTCAACATGTATGCCTACGTCATCCTAGAAAAATCATCTCATGAAATTGATGAGATCATCACGTATCAACGAAGGCGTCGCAAGAAAGATCGCGGGATGAAGAACCAAGCCGTGGGCATTTTTGTGAAGTTTTGGGCATTTTTTGCAAAGTTTGGGTTTTGGATGGGTTTTTTATAAATTGGGCTAAAGCTGCCATTATATGTTTGGGGGTGGGGTTTTCATTATTCTCTTATACAAAACTTAAGTGATAATCCCTAACTTAGAAGAGTAGAACCCTAGATCAAGCGAGAGTAAGCTTTCTCTCTTAGATCAAGCGAGAGTAAGCTTGGAGAGTTGGTTTCCTCTCAAAAGAAACACTTATCTTGTAGTTCTTCTTTGATATTTATAAAGTTCTCATTTTTCATCTTCCAAACCCTAGCTTTCTCATCAAATTGGTATCAGAGAAAAGTTCCACCATGACAAACACAAGATCCATCGAGAAGAAAGATGTCCTAGAGGAGAAAGTAAGAGAAATTGAAGCAACCCTAAAGAAATCCATCAAGGAGCTACAACAAAGTAATAAAAGGTTCACATCCTTGGATAGCATGTTCAAATCTTTCATAGAGGCTCAAGGGAATCAGCGTAGCGATAAGGAAAGACCCAGGAGCGATGAGATTCCATGAAATTGTTCAGATCTGAGCCGAAAAAAATGTCTATGGACAAGGGAAAAGGACGATTGGTGATCTTGGAGGACGTGTCACAGGAGGAAGACGAAGAAGACAGCGCGTGGGGGCAGTTTCCCCCCTCCACCAACTTGGGAGGGGGAATCCCACGCGCGTGCGGCCTTCGCCCCACAAAACCTAGCAGCTGGGGCGGGAGGACTTCCCGCTGGACGCGTCGGACCCCGCCTGGGCTCGGCGCACTCCCTGGATCCCGGCGAGGGTCCGACGAACCTTAGGAGGGCTCGCCGCCCCAAGCGAACCCCTGGGGGTCTAGCGAGCCCCCAGCGGCACTCTGGGCGGCCCGCGAGCCCCCAGCGACTGCCTCGGGGCCTTGCAAGCCCCCAGGGGACCACGGAGGCGGGCGCTGGCCCCGGCGATTGTGTCGGGTATCAGTGGCCCCCAGCGCAGCCGCAGAGAGGTAGTGGGGCTCCCCCACAGTGCTAAAGGAACGAGGCCCCTTCTCCACAGCCACCTAAGAAGAATTCCGGGGATTTTCCATGGCGTTAACCCTCAGTTGCCTCCCAGGGAGGCGGCATGCCACTTTTGGGACCTCCACGGCCCGATGAGACATACGGAGGAGAGTTTGGGGGCTAACGACCTTCCGGGGTGGTCGATGAGCAGTTTCGAAACTATGACGGGGGCGAAGGGAACCCGTGGGGCGCGACTGGCTATGACGAAAGGCCAGGGGGGACCGTGGGGAGACGGAGGACATCCACAAAATGCTTATCAACAATTCCACTATGGTCAACCTGGATCGAGGGTGGAGCAATGGGTGAGTGGACTCGAAAACAAGGTGCGGAAGCTAAAGATGTCGGTTTTCAACAAGGACCTCCATGGATGGGTCTCACGTGCGAAGCGGAACTTTGAGGCCTACCTGATGGGGGAGAGGGAAAAGATGCAGGCGTTGGACGTGTTTGGAGTGTAAGGCATTGTCTTGGTATTTATGTATGCAACAATGACGGCCGATACAATCATGGGGAAGAATTCACATATTGCATGCTACATCGCTTCAGAGACACCCAGGGCAGTGACCTGCATGAGCAGCTTTTGACGCTAAGGCAGGTGCGCACGGTGAGAGACTATTGAAAGAAATTTAAGCCACTTTCTGACCGTGTGGGGAATTATGACCGAGGAGACCTTGGTGGGAAACTTTATGAAGAGGCTGAAAACTGACATTCAGGAAAAGGTTCGGATGCAGAGGCCGAGTGGACTACTAGAGACGATGGACCTCACTCAGATAGTGGATGACAGGCTAGCAACAGATCGACGAGCCAATGGAGCTTGGGGCGGGTCCGCTTTTCGTGGCTCGACGACTCCAGGAGTGCAGCGGGCCCCTGCAAGGAGGTCCAGACGGGGAGCTCCGATGAGCAAGAAGAGAAGCAGCTAAACAGTTTAGGCGCATTACAGAGGCGGAGATACAGAACAAGAAGGCGAAGGAACTGTGTTTTAGGTGTGACGAGAAGTATGCCACAGGGCATCCCTGCCGAGATCGTACATTCTAAATGCTGCAGGTAATGGATGATAAACATGAGGTGGAGGAGTTTGGGGAGGAAGAGGTGGAGCAGGAGCCATCTCATTTGGAGGTGGCGGAGGTGTCACTCAACTCCGTAGTAGGGTTCACTCCGAACCATACTATGAAGTTGATGGAGAGGATCTCTAAGCAGGATGTGGTGGTATTGATTGATAATGGGGACACCCACAATTTTATCTCCAACCGTGTGGTGGAACAGCAGGAGTTGCAGTTGGTTAACACCGGCAGTTTTGGAGTGATGATGGGAACTGAGCATGTAGAGCGAAGCAGGGGAGTATGCAGTGGCGTGATTTTGACCCTACAGGAGATACATGTGGTGGTGGAGTTCTTGCCGCTCGATCTGGGCAGCACCAACGTAATTCTAGGCATGAGATGAATGCAGTCTTTGGGAGAAACGAAAACCAACTGGAAGTTGCTAAGAATAGAGTTTCACGCAAGGGGGAAGGTAAGTGACGCTTCAAGGAGACCCCGGTTTGTGCAGATCTAGAGTTTCCTTGAAAACCATGGCGAGGGCTTTCCAGTCCGAAGGAGGAGGCTTCTTGGTGGAGCTATATGGCCTAGCAGTGGAGGCGGGCAGGAGCAAAACATACCATGGGAGCTACTGCAGGTTTTATTTCAGTTTGAGGTGTTTCAGACGCCTCACGGGCTTCCTCCTACACGAGACCACGAGCACGCCATTGTGCTCCGAAAGGGTGTCCCTTCCATCAGCGTACGACCATACCGCTATCCGCAGGTGCAGAATGAGAAGATCAAGAGGATGGTGGACAAGATGATTTAGACGGGGGTGATACAGCCGAGTGTGAGCCCTTTCTCGAGCCCGATGTTAGTAAAGAAGTACGGTAGCTAGAGATTTTGTGTTGATGACCGGACATTGAACAAGGAGACGGTGCCAGACAAATTTCACATCCCCGTGATCGACGAGTTGTTAAATGAGTTGCATGGTGCAGTGGTTTTTTCCAAGATTGACTTGAAGTCTGGTTATCACCAGATCCGGATGAGAGATGAGGATGTGACGAAGACTGCTTTCAGGACACACGAGTGCCACTATGAGTTCTTTGTCATACCATTCGACTTGACTAATGCCCCCGCCACATTCCAAGCATTGATGAACAATGTGTTTCGAACCTATCTGAGGAGGTTTGTTCTGGTATTCTTCAATGACATTGGTTTACAGCCGGTCGATGGAGTCACATGTGGAGCATTTGACGACTGTGCTAAGAGAGTGCAGAAGCATCAGCTATTTGCTAATCGAAAGAAGTGCTCGTTCGGCCAACGGAGTGTAGAGTACTTGGGCCATATTGTTTCCGCGGAGGGAGTGATCGCGGATAGTTCGAAGATAGCGGCCATGGTGGATTGGCCACTCCCTGCCACACTAGGGCGTTGCGGAGATTCTTGGGACTGACGGGTTACTACAGGAAGTTCGTCAGGGGGTACAGCACCATTACATGGCCATTGACGGAACAGCTTTCAGGACAATAGAGGCCACTCGAGCTTTTGAAACCCTGAAAAGGGCCATGACGAGCATTCTTGTTCTTGCGCTTCCGGATTTTACCGGCCATTTGTGGTGGAGACAGATGCGTCGGGTTATAGTTTATGTGTCGTGTTGATGCAGTAAAGCAGACCGGTGGCATATTTTAGCCACGTGTTATCGGCGAGGGCTCGGCTCAAGTCAGTTATGAGCGCGAGCCGATGGCAATGGTGCTGGCGGTGCAAAAAAGGCGACCCTATCTACTTGGATGACGATTCATAGTGAGGATGGACTAGATGAGCCTCAAATACCTTTTGGAGCAGAGGATGTCACCGAAGAGCATCAGAAGTGGTTGACTAATATGTTATGTTACCACATTGAGATCCAGTACATGCCAAGGATTGAGAACAATGCGGCAGATGCACTATCACGGAGGGACGTTGATTCACACTTGTCGGCCTTGTCAGTACCAGTTATGCTAGATTGGGAGCCCCTGTTGAGAGAGATTGAGGACGAGGGTCTAGCCAAGATCAGAGCAGCACTACTACAGGACCCAGCAGCACACCTCGGGTATTCGTTAGAAGGGCACCGTCTCTTGTACAATGGGTGTTTGGGTGTACCGCGGGGGTCGGTTCATATCCCGATGGTGTTATAAGAGTTTCATGGAAGCACAACAGATGGCCACTCTGGAGTCCTGAAGACCTACCAGCGCTTTGCTCGGGAGCTTTTCTGGTAGTGGATACAAAATGATGTGGAGGAAATGGTGGAGAAGTGCGACATATGCTAGCACCATAAATATGTATCCACGGCTTCTGGAGGTTTGCTACAGCATCTCTCGTTACCTGACCGAGTTTGGGATGAGGTGACCATGGATTTCATCGACGGCTTGCTGAAATATCAGAGTGGTACTCAGTCATCATGGTGGTGGTGGATAGGCTGAACAAGTATGCACATTTTGTGGCACTACGACATCCATATACTGCAATGACCGTGGCGACGACATTCATCAGGAAGATGAGGCTTTATGGGATCTCGGGCTCTATTGTGATGGATCGGGATAAAGTTTTTCTTAGCGCCTTTTGGAAGGAATTATTCGGGACACTGGGGACGGTACTGAAGAGGAGCACCGCTTACCATCCCCAGACAGACGGCCAGACGGAGGTCGTCAACAGGACCCTGGAGACATATCTACGGTGTTTTGTTTCTGAGTCTCTGAAGCAGTGGATGAGGTGGCTAGCGTGGGCGGAGTATTGGTACAACACATCTTTCCACACCTCTGCACAGACCACTCCCTTCAGGGTCTTATATGGACGGAATCTCCGCATTTACTTTACTATGGTCACCGCTCTACCCCAGTTTTTCAGGTGGATCTGTATCTTGAGGAGATGGGCCACACTTTGGAGGAGTTGCGGAGACACTTGACGAGTGTGCAGCAGCTTACGAAGAGTTAGGCAGATGAACACAAGCGAGATGTGCAGTTCGATGTGGGCGACATGGTGTATTTGAAGCTGCGACCTTACCAACAGTGCTCCTTGGCACGTAAGCGGAACGAGAAGTTGGCTCGATACTTTGGGCCGTATGAGATAGAGGCCATGATTGGCCAGGTGGCATATCGACTGATGTTGCCACCAGATTCAGCTATCCACCCCGTTTTTCATGGGTCGCAGCTCCATCGGGCCATTGGAGACCATACCTCCTCGTCACTACCCCCAATACTCACGGATGACATGGATGTGCTTCTAGAGCCGACCGAGCTAAGAGGGGTTCGTCAAGAGAGCACGGGAGGTGCTGATTAGGTGGACCGGCCTTCCAGACATGAGACTGGAAACCTTACGATGTTATTACGCAGCGGTTCCCAGACTTCCTTTGGGGGAGTAATGATGAGATCATCATGTATCAATGAAGGCGTCGCAAGAAGGATTGCGGGATGAAGAACTAAGCCGTGGGCATTTTTGTGAAGTTTTGGGCATTTTTGCAAAGTTTGGATTTTTGGATGGGTTTTTTGTAAATTGGGCTAAAGCTGCACGTATATGTTTGGGGTTGGGCTTTTCATTATTCTCTTATGCAAAACTTGAGTGATAATCCCTAGCTTAGTAGAGTAGAACCCTACATCAAGTGAGAGCAAGGTCTCTATTAGATTCAAGCTTGGAGAGTTGGTTTCCTCTCAAAAGAAACCATTATCTTGTAGTTCTTCTTTGATATTTATAAAGTTGTCATTTTTCATCTTCCAAACCCGAGCTTTCTCATCAGAAATTTTCTTAAAATCAGCTCACGTATGCCTAAGTTATCTATGGTATTAATTCTCTTAATAGCCCATTAAATTTACCCAAAGTCTTGAAAATCAGCTCTAAAATAATCCAAAATGGTTAGATAATTGAACCTGACTTAGCTAGATCAGCTTTGGTCCGCTGAATCGGCCTAATTTTGGATGAGCTAATCGGTCAGCTCAAATGCAAGTCGGATCATGTCGCTTTGAGTTATTCAGGTTGTGGTATATCTAAAACTGTCATATATTCTCTGGCGGGCTGGTTCGAATCAAACCATGTTTCCTTGAAGAAGGGTAGTGTATACCCAACAACAAGTGCAACAGTCAAAGATGAAGATGAAAAAGAGGATAATAATCTAAAATGGAATTTGGATGCTTTGGATGGAGGTGGTGATCACAAGTTTCGACGTAGGAAATAATGGTGGATAACGATAATGAAAATGGAGTTGACAACAAAAACGTATGGTTAGGACCAAGGTAGGATCAGGTCGCAATAATGATGTCAGAAGAAAAGTTGGGATAATTTCCCTCGTGACGAGGATGAAGGGGTTGAACATGATTGATATGATCCGGTAGATCGTATAAGCAAATCGATAAATTTAAATGTGGAAAATGGAAAAGGTGGATTTTTTATAGGATAGAAATGCGAAGAACTACAAATAAAATGGGTTTCTTTCGAGACGAAACCCTATCTCCTAGCTTTGAATGTCGGATCAAAGCCTAAGAACCTTCTCTACGATGCCTAACAAGTTCTTCAAAAATCAAGCATATCCTAACCCTAGCTCACGCCCTCACTTATATAATATTTAGGCGTGGTGCGTACAGCAAAACTAACAAAACTTATTGTGCATAAAGAAACTTCGGCCAAACAGTCGGTGCACATAGCAATTACTCTTTCGGCATCCACTCGTACGTAATGATCACATCATTACTCCGCCCCTAAAAGAGCCACCTTGTCCTCAAGGTGGTACATGAAGTCCGCAGAGGCCCTACTCCCAGTGCGCGCAAGCCTCCTCCTGGATCAAAAGGATGAAAATGATCTGCATCGCTTTCATTGTCGTTCTAAAGAAATCCAGATCTGAAAGATGCAGATTTGAAAACTTGAAGATCTGGATCTGAAAATTTCAGATCTGAATCTGAAACTTGAAGATCTGGATCTGAAAATTTCAGATCTGAGACTTTCATATCTGGATCTGAGACTTTCATATCTGGATCTGAAAAATCTGGAACTGAGAATTTCATATCTGGATCTGAGACTTTCAGATCTGGATCTGAGAATTTTAGATCTGAGAATTTCGGATCTGAATCTGAAACTTTCAGATCTGGATCTGAAAGATCTGGATCTGAGAATTTCGGATCTGGATCTGAGACTTCCAGATCTGGATCTGAATCAAGCGCGGAATCGTCCTGATTCTCTTCCCCTTGGATCCTCTTGCCTCGATCTCCTCCCTTCCCGGCCGTTAGGGTTTGTAACATCTCCATTATCGCCGGAATTGACGTCATGGCCTCCCTCACAAACTTTAGATCTGAAGTAGCTTCCTTCAATTCTTGGTGATCGCGTCCCGTCTGCGCGGCTTCCCTCCTCATGGCTCGAAGTTGTTGTAGCAAATCACCCATGGATATTAGATGCTCTGATACCGATTTGATACGATCCGGTAGATCGTATAAGCAAATCGATAAATTTAAAAGTGGAAAATGGAAAAGGTGGATTTTTTATAGGATAGAAATGCGAAGAACTACAAATAAAATGGGTTTCTTTCGAGACGAAACCCTATCTCCTAGCTTTGAATGTCGGATCAAAGCCTAAGAACCTTCTCTACGATGCCTAACAAGTTCTTCAAAAATCAAGCATATCCTAACCCTAGCCCACGCCCTCACTTATATAATATTTAGGCGTGGTGCGTACAACAAAACTAACAAAACTTATTGTGCATAAAGAAACTTCGGCCAAACAGTCGGTGCACATAGCAATTACTCTTTCGGCCTCCACTCGTACGTAATGATCACATCAATGACGTTGATGGGAGTCAACAGTTAAAGGTCTATGCGCGATTACATCGACGAGGGTATGGAAAGTGAAGATGAACTGTTGGTGGTGGCTGATATTGATGGTTGATGTTCAATGATGATGGGGCTTTTAGATCTGAATGAAAATGACATCAAGGTTTGAATGTGATGAAGGAATCGTCGTCAATGTTGAGTGAATGGCGGCAATGTAGTTGTAGAGTGGCACAGGCAAATACCATAGATGATGACGGCAGTGTTGTTTGGATCTAAAGATGAAGAAAACCTCGATATAGGCTTTAATAGCAGGGTGACTTCATCTACCAAAGAGTGACTGTGATGGTTGAAGGTAATAAGGGTTAACCAAGATGATATGAACAGCAATTGTGATGATAAGTATTGTGATTGACAGTGAATGATGGTCCGAATCTTGTGATGGGAACACTCAAGGTTGATGATGATGATGAACAACTCAAGATCGGGATCTGAAACAGTTGTGTTTAGGTTTAGTGCTTGGACTTGGATGTTTCTCTAGTTTAATTTTTTACTAAAATCATAGTGAAAGCGGAGGCTATATAGCAAGGCTAGGGTTTTGACTTGTGGCGACTAGCTAGTGCTAAAGTTTTTGGATTTTTTTCCTTTTTTATTGCGAAAAAGACGGGCCTTTTTGATCTACTTTCTCTTATACCAATTTGATATGGAAATGTGTAACGGAAGCTAAGATAAAGGGTGTTGTGATGGTGAGATTTGAAAATGAAATTAAAGATATATGGATCTGGAGAAAAACTAATGGATCTAAAGATTTAGATATTTAAAGGAGAATTAAACTTACATTATAAATTTTAGACCTTAGTCACCTTATATCCAGGAGCCACATACCCCCACTCACGTGGGCCTCTCGTGTAAGAAGATTTCTAAGAAATCTAGGATTCTTCTTAAACCAACTAGGGTTTTTCTTAAAACTTAATTCATTTTCTTAATTTCACTGCTTAACGAGTTCCAGGTACAAGGTATCCATAGACTAACATATGTGCATAACATAAAAAAGTAAATTAAAACAAAAGAAAATAATAAAGAAGGTTCTAAAATCCTATCAAATCCATTTGCACAAGTGCATCTTATTTAAAATATACCAAGTAGCCTAAATGATTAAAACTAAGCCCGTTTTAAATGAATCTTTAGCACAGACCCAATCTTTTTATTCTTCCACGTAAATGTGTCCTTGATTGCACATTTATCCTGCATCAATGGAGGTTTATAGTAAAACTCCTATTTGGATATTAGTCCCTCACTATATCATTTTGTGACATTTGTTCCCCCACAACATCCAACCACGTGTCATAAGTCTAGCAAATGGTCAAATAATAATCAAAAAGTGTTGATGCGTGGATTTTTCAACAAATGACTCGGACAAGATATTGTCGGGCCGAGCTCCTCCGATGCCTGAGAGAGAGATAGGAATATGGACCTCCGATTCGCCTCCGATACTTAAGTCAATTCAAGTAGGAGCAAGGAGGTATGTAGGTGTAAATGGGTAAATCTGAGCGTACCTGTTGATGGAGCTGTCATGTCGTTTATATAGAGCTGAAGGGCGTAACGACGTAATTGACTCCCACGAATTAGGCATTTACTCTCCTGTCATAAGTGGGAGAGTGGCTATTGAATGCGGAGTTATGATACCTTACGTAATTGACTTCTGCAAGTTAGGCCTTTACTCTCCTATCATAAGTGGGAGTGTGTGTATTAAATGCGCAGCTAAAAGGATCTCAAATCTTTTGACGTAACTGACTCCCTCGGATTGCTCTCTGCTCGTAACAACATGAAGAGAAGATCGAGCATCTGCCGAAGACCAGGTCGCCTGAGTGTGCGGAAAATTTGTGATGGCCGATCTCGTCAGTTGGGCTGACCTTGGACAAGGAGATTGTTGCTAATGGACCGACCTCGAATGTTAAAAATCACATTTTTACCTTTGTCGGTTGTCAAAGGCGGCTCCTTTTTTCTTTAATCTTTGGAATGAAATTCATGGACAACGATGCTATTGCCTCCATCAATCGCGCTTCATTTTTTCCCGAATTCTCCGATATCGCTGCTATCTCCCCTCTGATCTTTTCGGCCATCTCTGCGTCCTCTTGTCGGGCCTCATTAAATCATTCACTGATCCAGGCTTCTATTCTTTCCACTTTCTCTTCCAACTCCTCGATCCGTTCCATAGATCACGTGCTCGCTATGGATCTACTGCTCTGATACCAATTTGATGGGTCTAGGGCTTTTTGTGGGGATAAAGGTGGGATTTTTATGGCTTTGGACTAATAAACTAGGGGTTTTAATGCGAAGAACAGATCTGAATATTACTAATAAATTACGGAAATAATTAATCTAGAGCAACGAACAATAAGAGATTAAAGGAAAATTGTTCTAGGGTTCTACGAAATCAAACTACCTTTTAAATCAATTCTTGCATAACCCTCCTAGGGCCGGCCGGCCTCGCTTAAGGGGGGAATTAGCGAAATGTCGAATTACTAAACTACCCCCGTTGTAGTCACGAAACTACAAGTTTGACACCGGGTCCATGGTGGACCCGAGTCGCCTCCTCCGCTGGTAGACTTAAACCGGCCTCACCCCGTCTTCGCTGGACCCGCCGCGCGCGCCCCCTCTGACCCGCGCCGCATCAGCTTCTCATTACCTCTTCTTCCGCCACCTATGTCGGATAGACACATCCTTGCCTTCTTTCTTCCCTCTTTCATCCGATTGGTTTCTTTTGCTCATTTTTTATCATATGAAAGAATTCCTCTTCTATCTTTTCGTCAAATGCTATCTACTTGACCTGTTACTCACCTAACTCTGGATTCCAAAACCAAAATTAACTTCCATATCTGTTTCCCCTCACAAGCCTAAATGAACCGACTCCAACTCCAGACGTACCAACTTACTGTCCTTGTGCTTCTCCCACCAACCTTCAGGTCACATCTCACAAGGACATAAACTCTCGGGGGTTAATTTCAGTGCTTTAATCTTCAAACCTAAAGATCACTTGGTGGATTGATGATTACATCTTCAAAAATAAATAAAAAATGCATGTCAGGAGCTTTTAGATTCAATAGATAAAGAGCACGGAGACATAGAATTGTTACATAAAGTTCACCACAGCTTTCAGCCTGATTCCATTTACTATTATCAAATTCAAACTCCTGATGTGGTTACTGGAGTTGGGTTTCTAGCTTAGACTTTGATCTGTCCATGTTGGATTTGGACTAGGATTTGAGCTTGTATTTGGATTTAGAAGTTGGATTTAACAGAATTTTTGGACGACTTGTACTAGGTCTAGGATTCGGATTTCGTAGCCAGATTATTGATGAGGTGGCAATATTTGCCTTTGTATATTACATAATCATTTTAATAGGTTAAAATTAACTTAGAATCATTTGATTTACTATATATACTAATTAACCACAAACTACTTACTCTTATCATAATATTTTTACCATTTAGCTAATACTAATAATAACAATACTTAAAATTTTAATCTTCTCGCTTTATTATGCATAAAGTCTAAATATTTTTTAAGAAAAAAGTCCAAGTTCCAAAAGAAAATTATAGAAAATTCCCCCTTTAAATCTTCAGTATCCTTCTCAAATTCAATGTTTAGAAATTTCAAGTATTACATTGTTCTTTATCCTCTATTGAAACCTTAAAATTTTAATTTTCATCTTCTTTTTTCCATTCAATAGACAGATAGAAAGGAGAAAGAGAGGGAAAAGAAAAAGAGGAAAAAGAGATCAATGGAGAGAAAGGAAAGAAGGGACACGGGAGCGATCTAAAGAAAGGGAGACGATAGAGAAAAAGAATAGAAAATCCATGTTGGATTCCTCAAATCCAAGGTTTTTCCTTTGATTTTGTTTGGGTGTTAGCTTGGGAAAACCATATGAGCTTGGATTGAGAAGTTGGATTATTGGATTGGAATCCAAATCCAGAGCCATCTAACCAACACCATCTTTTTAGAACCAAAATGCAAGTTCAAACCCAATAACATCAAATTTTGAAATCCTAATGCAAATAGAAATCCAATCTGGAAATCCAAGACCAATCCAATCTGGAAATCCAAGACCAATAACCCCAACCTGGAAAATCATTGGCAGCTCAAGATCACAAAATGAGTAAACTTGTCTAACTCCCCAGATACAACAAATCTTCCTCTAATGCCCTCACTTAGACTCCCCTACAAATAGGGTTGGAAATTAGGCCAAGCCCGGTCCGAGCTTGACTTAATCCAACCGGATTTAGCAGGTTTGGACCTAGGCTTTTGGCTCAATGTACAAATAGCCGGACAACGGCTTGGGATACTTTGACTGATGGGTTGAAATGTGGCATGTGCTTATACATATTTGATGTTTAAATTTGAGAGATTTGTATGACAAATGTATTTACTTGTTTTCTGAATATTTTGTGTGGATCCTAATACTATATGCATAATGTGGAATAATATAATGTATTTATTGCTATCATAATTGGTAAACAACCATCATTTCACTTCATATTATTGTTAAAAAATAAAATATGAATTTGAGGAAATGGTAAGCAATTTTACAGTTTTGATATAATGTATAATGTTATTTATGCATACATATTGCTTTTTATACTTATCTTTTTAAATATATTATTCACTTGGTTAAATTAAAAAAGTATGCATAATGTTAAATCTATTTACTTATTATTTGAAAAATAGGTCCAATTGAGAAGCGAGTCGGGTCCATATATTCTGCAATGCACTATATCAAGCCCGATATATAAACGGGTCAGGCTTCGGCTTATACTAGTCCGGCCCAAACCCAACCTCTTTCCACCCCTACCTACAAACACGGTTTTTATCTCTTGAAAATTTTGGCAAAATGGTAGGGAAAGATAGATAGAATTAGGGAGAGTTTGGCTTATATTAGTTTGGCCCGACCCAACCTCTTTCCACCCCTACCTACAAACACGGTTCTCATCTCCTGAAAGACTCTGGTGAAAATGGTACGGCAAGAGAGATAGAAATAGAGAGGGGGGTAAACTATGATGTTGATGGTATGGATGTAGCACTTGTGGAGACAATATCAATGTTCACCGAAATTCTCTCCTCAATTAATCTACAGAATTTACCAAGATGTCAGCCTTGGTCCATAAACGCTGAATCTAGATTAGCAAGGAACGAAAATTGGTTTACAATGGGATAAGTTCTTGGGTTAATTTCTATTAGGGAGACAATTGAATTTTTTTAATCTAAGTTTCTAGTTATGATTATTTAAAAAATTTAGACATAGAAAGTAACAAAGTGTCAAATTCAAGCATTCATAAGATTTGAGAACTAATAGCCAAATATCATATAGTGGTGCGGTACTAAGATCCAAAATAGAGATGTGATAGGGACCTTATCCTAGAACTCTATTATACTTTCAACAAATCCCTTTGTATACCAGCTTGATTATTATCGCATTAAGCATACATATAAGTGTTGGTTCTTGAGTTCAAGACCAACATTATTTTTGAAGATGATCAACATTATGTTGTATGCTAATCATCTTATGTTTTAGTCTCAGAATAATTTCATATTTTATATTGTTGGAGACAAAGCATAATGTGATGGAATGCTAGTTTTCAGGCTTGGTGAGAAGATTGGTTGAAGAAATATTGGAGTTCAATATAATTCATTTGTATTTCTCCATTTCTTTTCATAAATTTGATGTAGCCTTAAATAGATGCATACCCACACTCATTTGCATCATTTCCATCTTAGAGAACCATAGGATTATCCTACAACCCATCACATTAGGTTACTTGGCCAAAACACTCTTTATAGTGTTTTTAGACCAGGACCAAACGTCTGGTGAAGGATGCCTAGACGTCTGATGTGTCTGTTTTTATGATCATCGAACAAAGTCTTCTACCAGCCGTCTGAAGTGCATTGGTCAGACATCTGAACAGTTGATTGACTGGTTAACTCCAGCCATCTGATTTCAGTGCGTTTATTTTTCCAGAGCTATATCTCTCTTGACCCACGTTTGATTAGTCGTCTCATGAAGGATTATGAACAGTATCACAGTCGTTTGCTTGTTCTTTAGACGTCTGGTTGTGAGTTTGGTCAAGCTTTTTCTTCAGACCAACTCTTTTGTCAGTCGACTGATATTGTGTTTCCAGACGTCTAAACAGTTGATCAGCCGTCTGCAAACCCATCTTCAAACGTTTGATGACTCGACAAATCTACCTGTTATAGCCGTTACACAGCAATTTTCTGGGTTTCCTTTCTAGGTTTCTGTGCCGATTTGATAGAATATTTAATCCAGTTTAAAAGGCAAATTTGAGCACCCACTTGAAACATTTTGAGATCATTTTGAGAGTGATTTTGTGAGGGTTTTTCATAAGTGAGTTCTTTTTCCTCATTCTCGCTTTCATTCTTTCACTTGAGAAAAGTGTTGGGCTTTGAGTGTTGATGAAGAGAGAAGCTTCCAAGTGCACCAAGGTCATCATCAAGCAACTGGTTTTCACACTTTCATGCCTTCATCTTTGCATAGATAATATCTATTCAAGGCATAGGTAAGTGTGTATGTCGTTTCATTTGTTTTTTGTGAAACCTAGCTCTCGGGTTGTGAGAGCATATTGGAGGGTTACTCCATCTTAGAAGGGTTTGCCCCTTTGTGGCTTAGGATGGTTTACTCCTTTGCACTCCTGTTGGGTTGTGGTGTTGGTTGATTGTGTCCGAGTATGGCTAGTTAAATACACGAAGTGCGATTGCAATATGAGACTGGTGTATGATCGCCTGTGTAAGAGATCCGAACCAGGATACGCCTATTGTGTTTACGTTTGCATTCGTGTTATTCTCTTTGTTGTTGTTGAGCGTATTATTTTTATTTTCGTTGCATTGTGCGTTTAATTATTACTAACTTTTTAATTAAGCATATTTGCTTACATATACACTATTTACGCCCCTTCTAGTGTATGTTGTGTAACCACAGGTCCCAACAGTAAGTACATCATGACAATTATCACAATTTATGAGTTAGTTGTAACTTCTAAAAAGATTCAAAAGCAGTGATTCCCACTCAAATCCAATGACATGTCATCCAAATTTAAAAAACCCCCTTCGTTCAAATCAATCTACATTATTTAGACCACATAAAAATCAAATATCAAGAGATAATGAGTTTCCTTGCCTCCTTGCCAATGCATGAAGCACTCATATAATGTCAGTGCAATAAGTGTCCTAGGATGTGGCAATCCCCAATGAAAATCAACCGAAGGTTTCCATCCACCCGACCCCAAACAAAACAAGCCCAGCAGGAAAAAAGGACGAAAAAGAGAAAAAAAAAAGAAGGAGAAGGTTAGCATTCAAGGGGTTAAAATGTTCCGACCATGATCAAACTTCAAAGGTTGCATTTCTCATTTGGTATGCCCTAAGCACGTTTGACATTTATTTTGTGGTATGTGATGCATACAAATGAAAATTCAAAATCGTTTGATTTGTGGGTTTTAAGCACCCTTCATGATGTAGATCAACTTTAAATAGCCGACTTTCAATTTTGCACACCTCGTGGTTAGATTTGAATGGAACTATTCGTGTGTGCGCGCACGCGCACGCGTGCGTGCATGCGTGCATGATAGACATCAAACTTCACTCCTCATAAACCAATCAAAATCTTAAATTTAATGTTGAAAGCAAGATAAGCACTTAGAGCCAACCTGCAAAATGCAGCTGCATTCAAATCGTTTCGTCGAAGCGCTCCCCCGTCCTTGAAGACAGTTCTTATAAAATAGTTTGTCAACTACAATTACTTCCAGCTGACTAATCTTCTCAAATTTAAGTCGCTTCAGATTGAGATATATGTCTGGGTACATCTTATAAATATAGCGTTGCGCATATGGAAGAATCCAGTTTATTACATAAACTTTCTCTCTACTGTCATGTGTGCCGTAAAATATAGCTTTGCGTGAAACAATCTGTCAAGCATGCAGCATCAGATATTAATTTTGAACCAAATACAAGTAAATCGATACCTAAAGGTGAGAAAACGTTTCCTTGTATACCTCTGAAAGTTTAGGAACCCCAATGTCATTCATTAGTAATGAAACTGTCCCAGAAAGTTTGTCCTGATCTTCTCTACTGAGTTCACCAAAGTGTAAGAAGTCAACACCAACAGCATGCTTAAATTGCTGCTTCAATCCATCGTCATCAGGCCAACATATGAGACCAAAAGAAGGGTGTAGAGACACCCACTTATCTTGCAATGTTGGAAGCACTGTGCATTCCAATTTCAGAAGATTCTCCTTCAGCTCAAGGATTTCTCCTGGATTAACTGACCCGGATTTCATATCATCGGCCCATTTTGCAAAAACCTGAAAGACCTGAAAGACAAAAGGCAGCGTATATGAAACTTTTCAGATAAACTAATCACAGAGCAGTCGTGCATTATTCTCAAGCCGCAAAGAACATAGGCGTAGTTATTTACAAATGAATGAACCTAATGTTCCACTAAGATGTACAAATCATAAGAGATGCACATGCAAGAAAATTGAGAGGGGGAATGATACATCGGCTTCTTGTGCATCACGTGTCTCAACCAGTCAGTTATGAACAAAATGGTCCGTTTTAGACTTGGGATCTCCCCAGTGAATTTGGCAATAGATGCACACAAAACTCAGTTTTCCCAAGAGAACTCCCAGAAAATATTTGGTAACTATAGTTGAATGTAAGAGAGCTTACCAGATGAGCTGCCTGGGAAGGCAGTGCATTGGAGGATAACTGTAGCAGTATCTGAAGATAACTACCAGATTGAGGGATTTTCGGCACACCACATATATTCACAAAAAAGTCATAGAGGCCTGGGTAGATAGTTGCCAATGCCTTGCAAGGAATACAGTCATTATCCTTAGTCGAGGAGCAAAAGATCAACTCTTTTGTCTTGTCCACGCAACCAGTTGGATCATGCCAATACAATTCTTTAGGGGGCAAAAACATACCAGACACAGTGTCGTGTTTGGTGGTTCTCATAAATGGAACGAATATGAAAGAACCTGATGTGAGCTCCTCATTAATCTTTGCTTTTGATCTAATAAGTTCATTAGAGATGAAAGAGTAGAACTTTGACATTTGCAGAATGCTGAAACAAAAACAGTCAATCATATGTTAAAACAAATATGGTTACAAGGAAAGGCATAAAAAGCAATCCTACGAGTATGATAAATTGCTAAAGATGGACATATGACAACTGCTGCTTCAAATGTCCACGACGCCTTAAAATATAGCATAAGTAGTGTGGGAACCGGGAACAATAAGTCTGTATAATAAGACATAAGAAAAACTACTTGGATTCTAAAGGGTAAAACAGTTCCTAGAAACTCCGGTCGCATTTGAACTCATAAGGGTATAATTGTGGTGAAAAGAATTCCAATAAAATTGCTATCAGGAAGACCTAACAGGCATACAATCACCAACTCTTTTAGTGACCTCATTGCTCGTTGTCAGAATCCAAGTCAATAAATTCAGTGCATGTTTAGAGATAGTACACAACATGATACTATTGTCTATATTTTATTGAGTACTAGTCATGATTATAGGTCACAAGGCACTCAAAATATTCCCCCGAAAAATTTCAACCCATTCAAAATCCTTCCCACTCCCCAATTTTAACCACATTCAAACTAAAATTTAGTTCCTACCAGAGAAAATATTCCCCCCAAAAAATGTTAGTTCTCGCCCAAAATCTAGTTCCCTCCATATTTAGTTTCCAACAAAATTTTAAATTTTAGATCCCAAAATTTAGTTCCCTCCCGATTTAATTCCCCCAAAAATTTAAAATTTTTTTATCCCCAAAATTTAGTTTCATTTAGATTTAGTTCCCTCAAAATTTTAAATTAAAATTTTAGTTCCCTTCAAAATTTAGTTCCCTCCAAATTTGATTCTTCAAAATTTAAAATTTTAGTTCTCCTAAAATTTAGTTCCTTCCAAATTTAGTTCCTCCAAAAAATTTAGAGTTTTTTCCTCAAACTTTCGTAAACTCTCATCATAACCATTGATTCCTTAAAATTAAATTGTAATCGTCTGTCTACCCACCTTTTTGTCCTAATCAGCAAACCCATTCAAAAATATTCATCAATTGTATAATAGACTAGTCATAACCTGTGACCATAGGTCACAAGGCATTCAAAATACCCGAAAAATTTTATCCCATGCAAAATATCTACCTAAAATTTTAACCATATTCAAGCTAAATTAAAATTTATTTACCCACAGAGAATTTAGGTCTCCCCAATATGTTAATTTCCCCTAAAATTTAGTTCCCTCCAGATTTAATTTCTCCCGAAATTTTAAATTAAAATTTAGTTCCGCAAAGAATTTTCTTCTCCTAAAAAATTTTAGTTTTCTGCAAAATTTAATTCTCTCCCGATTTGGTTTCTCCAAAATTTAAAATTTTAGTTCCCCCAAAATTTAGTTCCCCCCTAAATATTTAGGATTTTCCTCAAAATTTTCACAAACTCTCATCCTAACCATTGATTCCTTAAAATTAAATCGCAACTGTCTTTCTACCCACCTTTTTGTCCTAGTCAGCAAACCCATTCAAAAACATCCATCATTTTTATAATAGATTTGCAGCAATAGTAACAACATATTAACTTTAGTCAGATCACTACAATCCACAATTAAAAAATCAAAAAAATACCTTGTCATACAATGGGATTTAGACATTTTCTGGGAATGAAGAATTCTCAGAGCATCGTCTAATGATACTTCAGTCCTGAACCCAATATCCTTTCGAAGCAATTTGCTTGTTATCTGAACAGAAAGTTAATAAAAGACAGCTTATATCTGGAAAAAAACTGCATGTCTTGTCAATCAATAGCAACAAAGAATAAAGATAGAATATTCTGCAAATTAGATCATGAAATGTGATGCTAATGACATTCTATGGATATTAAGTTGAAATTTGAAGCATGATGTCAGGTTTGGCTCTTTGCACAACTTGCATGAGTTTCCACTAAAACCAGTGCATGGAGGTAAAGATGATCAATCAACTAAAAGCAGGAATATGTATAATGATAGGAAATTGGTTCGGCAGGTACATAGGCTTCCCGTGAATAACAAAATCCATGGCTTTCAACAACCAAAGCTATACGAGATCGTGGATTTTTGAGGAAGCACCAGAAACCAAACACAAGGTTGGAATCACATCAGCACATGTTTGCTGGTCAAGCGGGAAACCAGATAGATTAAGCAGCAGAGAGCAGCTGAATATAAAAATAACTATGTCAGTCAAGTTACAGAAATTTTCTTAAGATTTGAAACAAGGATAAGCGAATGCTTGCTTAGACAAGCATCATCATTTAGATCACATGTACTTTATTATAGTTAGATGTCTTAGAACGTGCAAATGCACTTGAGCTAAATAATAAAATCCTGTAAGTTTTAATTTCTAAATGATGTGTTAAAAAATAGTGTTTAATTTTTATAATTTATTGAGTTTAACCTTTATCGAATATTAGTGGGGATTTGATAGAAGACATGGCATATCATTGGAAATGGATGTGTATCAAATGTGATTTAATAATGATTATTTTTCTGTCAAAATTATTTTTAAATCATTTTTCCATATAAAAACTATTAGGTGTTAGATTGGTCCATTACATCAAATTGGAATTGCAAGTCTAATTGGAAGGGGAGAGGAGTTGTAGTTATAAGCGTAAATGTATAACTCTAAGAAATATATCAAAATTTTACATTATAAAAAATGTGCTGAGTCAAATGCAATACGTTTGACTTCAGTATTTGAATATGCAATAGATGTACATTCTGGGAAAGCAATAGTAAGTCTTGTCGTTCATGAAGGGCTTTTAACCAGAGATATGTAAGAAATAAAGATAAGCCCTTGATTCTATTTTAGTTTAATTGTCACCAATATGGGAGCCAAATTTTATTAACCAAAACTTGCCATCTTCCCTCGTCGTTATGTTTTAGCATTTCAGCACTATTATAATGCCAACTCTCCCCTCCCTCTCATCTGAAAATGAAATTTCAATCTGGGATACCATGGACTAATATAACATCCTTATTTAGTTAATTTCCAAAAAGAACAAAAAATTGAGTTAATAATTTAATATAATCAAGTCATGGTCGCATCATGGTCATCGTCTTCTTCTAAACCTTTTTCTCAAAAAAAAAATCAATATGATTAGATTTGGAGACATACTCTCCATTAATGAAACTCTTGCCAAACCACCCACCGAAAAGGTATGTCACAGATCCAAGGGGTGGACACAGATCCCTGTATGGAGACACACAATAGGTAGTTAAATATTGACGGCTTTTATAGAATTTTATTAGGGTTTGTTAGCGACAAGCTTATACAAGGATAACATGAAAATAAAGATGGCAATTGAAATTTGCATCAGCATTAACTGGTTAGTCACTTCTCACTAAGGGTCATGGATCGAATCTAGACAAATCCATAATTTTATTTTTTATATTCATATCCCCCCAAATTAGTTTACAAGACTAATCAATGTTTTTTTTATAGATTAAACCATTCTCTCAAATTAGTCAGTGAAACGTACGTATTATTCTTAATTATAGATTGTATTAAATGAGATATAATAAGTAGATACATTTTATTTAAAAACATAGTTCATCTTAACAAAAAGAAATATTAGCCAAGTCTTTGAACTTGGGACCTCCAATCCAACACCTTTACACTGATCCAAGCCCCAGCAGCGATTTGCGCATAAGATCTTTTAATCCAAAAATAAGAATCATGGTTAATAATTTTTTGTTAACCAAATCTCAAAAGATCTTATAATGGCCTACTTCTATTCACCTAAACATATTTCAAGGTTCACAATCTTAAGTGCTTATAATGTTGTTCCAATCTTCCTTACATGTGCAAAGCACAAATACGTGCCATTTCCTTCTGCGCATAGTGACAAAAATATCATGCATTCATCACTGCACGGATCCCACAAGGCCAGTTGGCAGATTAAGAAAACCTACCATATCACTCCTGCAAATTAAGCTGTTGTGGCTAAGGAGTAAACCACCAAAACTTCTCCTAAACTAGGAGAGATTCTAGAAGAATGGGAAAGATGTCAGATTTACTATAGGAAATCAAATAAGCCATCATGTCCTTTTTCTTTTGGCACCTGATCAATTATACAAAGTCTAAAATCCTTTCATTTTCATATCATATTTTCGAGGCACAAGGAACGGAGTCAAACTGGAGTGGAAGGACATATTCCAACCAGTAAATGGAATAAAATGGGTATATTAAAAAATTGCATGTCAGATTTCCAAATGAAATGTAAATGCAGCCCAGCTCCTATTCTGGCACCACACAGAGACGTGAGTAGATTCAGTATTATAAATTCATCTTTAAAAAGGGAAGAAGAAAAAAGAATGAGCAACTGCAAAAACAAGATTGAATTTTACAGGTGTGATAAACACTAGGTCTAATCAAAACTTCCGGAAGCCCGGACTTCCATAAAATTCTGATCTAATCCCACCTAATGAAAGTGCTCATTTGTATTCTCATGTACCAACGAATATAATGAGTATATGAGAGAAGAGAATGGTGAATAAAATGTGATTCATTTATTAGGCAAATGAATAAATAAAAGACATTGCATAACAAATGGAACACCTGACCAGAATCTTGGATAGTTGCACTTTAATAGATTTAGAAATGGGCAAACCTGTGGAACAGCATATGAGGCCAAGTTTCCTAAAATAGAGCGCACTTCATCACAATCATAAAAAAGTTCTTTGGATTGGTGAAGGTTGTAATCCGTACTAGATGCTATCCATTTAAACTCTCGGAGACTTTTCATGAACGATGACTGAATGATTTCCATACCCTCGTTGGTTTTGGAAGTAATGTGACATCTAGCATACTCATTATAGAAATTATCCCACATTTTATCAAGAACTTCTAAAAGATATATACACTTTTCCCGACATTTATTTGAAGAAAATGCAGACAGGAAATATAGCAACTCTGATGACTCCCAATCATTGATAAATGATGAGGCAAAAGTAAGGTCTCCATCAGGTCTCATATCTCCCAAAAAGGTATGTGGAATATCCAATGCATTCCTTCTGATGCATGAAACTTGAACAAAATCAGTGACCCCTAATTCCAGGAAGAACTTCCTACACTGCATCACACCACACTGTAAAGATTGGATACTAGGATGCATTATATAAGCAGCATCAACTTCATGCCATTCATTTCCCAACGTGCCAATTAACTTCTTTATATCAACAGGATTTTCATACTCCCTACCAAAGTGAACTGGCTCATTGATTGGACACTTGTAACCATGGTTTGTCAGTAGTACAGGGCTTTTTCGTAATTCTGATATTATGTCTTTCTTTTCAAAACAACATCTTGCACAATCATATTGAAAATGAAGCAATATGAATGATAAATATTCAATCATCAAATTTCGATCATCATCCATGCACTTGTCTTTAGATAAGGCTACTAGATTGTGGTTTTTTATGACTTCATGAGCTGACAACTGTTGCACGCCAATTTTGCGAAGCATGTGTACAATGTTGTCACTTTTGACCTCTTCAACAGTGTACATGTTTGGGGCTGCTGCCAAGAGGAGAGGGTTGACAGTTCGAAGTTTAGCATATAGGTTGGGAAAATCTGCAACACGGTATTTGCCTTCTATGCCAACACTTGAAGCATCACAAGGTAACCATATGGGCCCATCAACCACAGAACTGTATGAGCCATCTGAAAGTGGAATAAATGGAATCTTTCTAAGAGAATAAATTATATCATGTTCAAATTGAGCGTTTGAGGAATAATGTCCAGAAGAATGAGTAGACAGTGCCAAATAAAGAGCATCAAGCCATGCGGAAAGCCAATCAAGTCCCAAAGACTTTATGTCATCTTTGGAGCGACATACAGATGAAACAATCTGAATTAAGACTTTGGGACCGTAGTCCTGAACGCCAAGTGCCTTTGCTAATGCATCAGACAATTCAATATCCTTGCTCAAATAACCAAGACCAATATGCTTTTGAAGCAAACCATCACATAAAAGCATCCGTACCTGCTCATTCCAACCTCTAAGAACTCTACATGGCAGAACCCAGGTCAAGTCAGGACCATCCAAAGGCAAGCAACTCGACGTCCGCAACTTAGAAATTACCATATGAGGGAGATGAGAAAAGAATCCATGTACTTCCCCCACAAGAGGAACAAAACTCATATATACGCTCACGGCTTTTCCCGGACGATCCTGGAAGCAAGGAAGAGAACAGAAGGATTGCTCAGCACTCACAAATAAAGCAGGGAATTCAGATAACAACCACTGGTTCCAAGCACTATTTCCATCCACTTCTTCTCTAGAAGAAGGTAAAACAAAATCACCTTGAAGTATAAATTTCAGCCCATAGTTTCTCAATGGCAGAAAAGCAAAAACAGGTTGCTGGCTTATATGGGGCTTGTACTCACCACTCTCACACTCCTCTAGTGTGAAAGCAAGAGCTATCTCTGTACTTTGTACATCCGGACGAATCAGATTAGCTGGCACCTTTTTGCTAATTACCAGCCAAGTCATTGTATCCTGACCATGAGAAACCTTGACAATGCCGTTACCAACAGTCTCCCTTCTCATATTAACAAGTGTGTTATCGAGCATGTTCATAAATTTTATACATTTGAGCCGATGTAGAAACAGTAATAACGATGGATGAAGATCTGAAAACATGGCAATTATGGAGGCCATCCCTGTCCCTTCAATACTTTTAGACCTGAAGGGGAGCACAATACAAGTGTTCCACCGAGCATCATTATTCGAGTATCTTTCACCAGACAATTGTTCCCTAAATACATCAATATTACAAGGTGGAATTACAGTGGGCAAAACAAAGCCAATCTGACCTTCAGTTATATCAAATTTCACATGAAACCCATTCGAATGAATCTCCGGAGCATCAGTAACCTGGAGAACAGCCCTTTTTAATCAAACATCTTATGAACAGAATAATTTTGCAAGAAAACCAAGTGCGAACTCACCACATTGATATGCAACATAAGAATTAGTATGGCGTAAAGAAGACATTTAAGATTCACAAAATTTGAGAGTCTGATATGAACATATGTTGCTTAAAAGAGACGAGCCCTTGTGATGGGTTAGGTGATGGAATATTGTAGCCGTCTTTTGACATTTCCTAGAGTTCTCCGAGGAGATCTAGAACAGAGTTTAGGCTTTTCCCTTAGCAAAAGCTAGGAGAGTGGCCAACTCTCCCAAAATTGGCTACTTATCCCTTTGTAACCCTATTTCCCTATTTCCAATTCAATAAAAATCCCCAAATTCCACCAAATCTACCCTAGTCCGCATCATAAACATCCTGAAGAGGATGACCAAAATGCTATACACAGAAAATACAGAAGGATCTGCGCCAATGAAGAGGTGTGACTATGTAATAAAACCACGTGATGAAGGGCAAAGTAAATACATAAGATTAGGACAGTTAGGATTTGTCACGTCATGCATCAATCCACCAGTGACTTTTGGCCAACCATCCCGCCTTTTCAGAACCAAGTACAAAATCATGTAGGAGCCGATAAGCCCAAGAATGCTGGTACGTTGTTGTCTGCATTGCACACATCAGACCAGAGAAGGAACAAAATTTACGCATGTAAATGCGCAAGCATGTTAGATTGCAAAATAATTGTTTTGTTGTGCTTTCAAGGTATATGATTGCATAGATATGATGATATTAATCAGAAGTCAACTCAAAATGCAAAAGAAAATCAAATAAACAACACGCAAAATGCATGCCAAAATGTCACAAACCAAGCTGAATAATGCACTCAATTCAGCTTACCCGAAATACTGATTTGAAGCCAATGCCTTTGTGTCCGATATATCCTGCGCCCGATCCTTTCTTCGTGGAATTTCCAATATCACACAGTGCTCTAATGTTATCAGCAGAGAACCCCAGTTCATTGTTTAAAACAACAATGCCAGCCTCCTGAAGAATGAATACTAAAGCGGGATCCGCATCTTCTGGGTAAATATTATCATCTGCATTTTGTACCTGGTTTACAAACATCAAAGAGCAATTTAGTTGGAGAGGCTCTGGTTTGAAAAGCTAATTCTATTTTGGGTGCACTTGTTCCAAAACAATTCAAAGCACAAACAAAATAACAGAAAATGCATTCTTGGTCTGCTAACTATAAAGTAATGATAAGTAAAAAAACAAAATCAGGAGAAATGTTTAGAATACAATATCTTAAGCAAATCACACCAAGCACAGTACAAGCTCATAGTTATACAAGACAGTTTACATCTAATCAAACAGAAGGATATGCCCAATTCCATATAAAATGCACAATGTTTCAATTCTCAGCATTTCCATTAACCGACATAACATCTAGTTCTGCATCTGCCGACGATGTTATGCACTTAATATTTTCTTACGAAGTAAAAACCTCACCCCCACAGGAATAACAATGATCAAAAGAAGAAGCACAAAGGGTAGTAGAATTCATCCTTGATAGCAACTAGCTGCACATCTTCAACCAGCTTACTTCTAAACAAAACAAAACAAAACAAAAAGATTAGAGAACTAGTGTCGAAGTAACTCAAACCGATGTTTTTCCTTAAAAATAATAAAATAACATCAGACCACGGTTATGATAAATGTCACCAACTAATTTTCAATTATGATATCCTAAATCTTTGGGGATAGTGATGGTCTGCATGGGCATATGAAATAAGCAAAGTTTATACATTGTGACAATGGGAAGAGTTATACAAAGATGAATGTGATGAGATCATCACGTATCAACGAAGGCGTCGCAAGAAGGATCACGGGATGAAGAACTAGGCCGAGGGCATTTTTGCAAAGTTTTTGTTTTGGAGTGGTTTTTTGTATTTTGAGCTAAAGCTGCCCTTATATGTTTGGGGTGGGGTTTTCATTATTTTCTTATGCAAAACTTGAGTGTTAAACCCTAACTTAAAAGAGTAGAACCCTAGATCAATTGAGAGTACCTTTCTCTCTTAGATTCAAGCTTGGAGAGTTTGTTTCCTCTCAAAAAAATCTCAATTTTCATCTTCCAAACCCTAGCTTTCTCATCAGAATGTTTTTTGGGTGGCAATGGGTGTAGCCATAAACAAAGATGGGTGTTATTATATGTTCTATAAGTAGGTAAACTGTGGTGCATTAGAAATTAGAATTCTAAACCTTCTTAAGTCTTGACACATTGTGATGTTGTTTAAGACTCCAAAATAAAAACAAAAAGGTGGATCAGTTGTATGTCAGTCAACGCTTTTATTCGATGCCTTAAATCACATAGAGACTAGAAATAAAGCAAAGTACCATAATGAGTCCAAGAACAGCATTGACATACAACTCGAAGTGCTTAAAAATTACCATGTGTGATATCCAGATAAGGGAATCCATGTGCAATATCCTTCTATTATCTATAGAATTTCACGCTGTGATATTCCTTCTATGTAGGTAAATTGTGAAAAAAAACGTGAACAATATTAGAGAAATGCTTATAATACATGGCAGACCTCAAAAGACAATTGATATCTTTACATAGAAGCAGATGTTATATAATGTCATAAAATTTATCGAGATATGTATAATTGTAGTCAACACAAGACAGTTTTCTAAAAGCTGTTACTACAAGATGTAGATACTAAACAGGTGTAGATCAAATAAGGGTTCATTGCTCTAGGGTAATTCTCCCAATTCGCAGATCATCTTCTCAACCATCTCCCTAAATTCATACCCCAAAAGGTTTTCCAATAACTATGCTCCCAGTTAACCAAAACTTATGTATCCAGTACTTTACTAAGCAGGACTAAAGCGGTCACTGCAATTATCATCTGCAATATCTCATCCAACAGATAGATCATTTCCCTCCTCCTAGTAGCCAAAGCCTTCATCTAGAAGTTCCTCTGTGCTCACCTCAAACTCATACGATACTGCTCACTGACCTTTTAGAAGGTTCTCCAGCTTCATTTGCCTTTCAGTCAAAAATAAGAAGTTTCTTCCTGACTGGTGTGGTGTTTTCCCTGCCAATATACAAGAACTGCATCAAATGGAGTACATTCTTGTTCAACTGCATATGATGTCCAATAACCAAGCATTGAACTGCAGACATCTTGGCAAGTTTCTTCAGATGTGTTCAAGTAAAATTGATATTTTTAAGCAAGAAACCCAATAACTTAACAATACCGAGAAGAAATATTTTGGAGTTATTTTTTGGAATTTTGGAAATATTTGATTATATTCCGCTAGGATTAGGTATTTAGGTGTGTTAATAAAGGGGGAACAATGAGCAGTCTCCATCTATCAACTCTTGAGTTTAGGACATCAATCCAAATAATAACCATCCATTCTCCAAAGGCAGATCCATGAGATGGCTCAAAGAGATCTACCCATTAAATGCATAGTGTCAGGAGAATTACCCATTCAGTGAAATACCTAAAACCTAAAGAACAATAAAGACTACACTCTAGCATGAACCTTTGTAAAAATTGCATCAAACAAGAATATGCAAGAGAACAGAAGAAAGAAAGCATGTTCCAAATTGTACCTGCTATACACAAGGGAGATAAAACAAAAGAGAGAACAAGACTTCCCACCATCCAAGAACCCCAATTTTCTTTTACCATCCATCGTCAATAATTCGAGTAAATTGAGAGACCTAGTTTTTGGACATCCATAAATGTAAATAGAATGTGTATGTCTGTCTGAGGTGGTGGCTGGATATCTTCTCCCTCTTTCTTTTTTTTTCAAGATGGAGGTGAGTGTTATACTTACAAATCAAGTAAATGTTCACCCATGAAGAAAGACTGATTCATTCCTATCAACGTGATGGTCTGATTTCATTGCATTACATATAGATATATACCAACATATATGTGAAATTCACTTATACAAGTACCATGCTAATCAATGGGAACAAGAATTATAGTTAGTTGTGCTTTGCTTCAAACGCTAGGAAGCGTCTATAGTTCTCCTCAAGTATAAACAACTATAACGCAATCATATGAATACTTCCAAAACCCATCAATGCAGACTGCAGTCTTGATAAGGGGTTTATGGAGTTGAAGTGGTAAATTGATGTCACCAGAAAAATGAAAGACGCATTGTTATTTCCCTGGAAATGTGATACGATTCGGGTTAATCGTAGCAAAAGTTCAGATTTTTAGGTGGAAGAAAGAAAAGAAATTTGATGTGGACAATGGAATTGATATGAAATAAGAGATAATTGATCTTTTCTGGAGTAGATCGCTCCCTAACTTGAAATATGGGATCAAGTTTATTCCCCCAAAACCTAGCCGTCAAAATGACGAATTATCTCAATATCTCGATAGCTAACACAATTAGGGTTAATCCCTTTAAATACTCTCCTAACAAAAAACTAAACACACAACAACTTAAAAGACATAGAAGGTAGTGCATAAAGCAAAATAGCAAGATACTAAGTCGATCCCAGCTCCGCTCCCATGCCCGCGTCCTTGCGCCTTCTGCGGTACACAACCGCATCATTACTCCCCCAAAAAATGAACCTTGTCCTCAAGGTTGAAATCTGGGAGCTGCGCTCTGATAGTGTCCTCCAGCTCCCATGTAGCCTCGTGATCGGGCAGTCCCACCTACCGTACCAACACCTCTCGGCCCCCACCCTCAATGCGTACCAACACCTCTCGGCCCCCCACCCTCAATGCGCCGCACCTGTAGAATATCCCGGGGCTCCAACGTACCTCCGAATCAGCTGTCAAAGTAGGTGGCAGAGTGGCCACCGCCGTATGCGTTCCAATCGTCTGCCGTAACTGAGACATGAAAAACTGGATGTAATGCCGATCCCGGGGGCAATGTCAACCTATAAGCCACGGGCCCAATATTCACCTCTATCTGGAAGGGCCGTAAAAGAGAGCAGCCAACTTTTCGTTCCGGCATCGTGCTAGTGATCTCTGACGGTATGGCCTCAACTTCAGATATACCTGGTCTCCCACCGCGTAGTCAAGCTCCCTACGATGTCCATCCGCATTTGCTTTCGTAAGCTGCTGAGCCCTCGTAAGGTGCTTCTTCAGCTCCTCCAAAATTCCATCTCTCTCCTCAAGGTACTGGTCCAACTGTGATACAGGTGCCATCCCACTACGGTAGTGGACCAACGCCAGTGGGTCCCTGCCATACAAAACCCGAAATGGCGTCGTCTGGGCCGCTGAATGGAATGAAGTGGTGTACCAGTACTCGGCCCATGCCAACCACCAGTACCAACTCCTCAGACGATCTGACACAAAGCAGCAAAGGTACGTCTCAACGCTCCTGTTGACGACCTCCGTCTGTCCATCCGTCTGGGGTGGTAGGCGATGCTCCTCCGTAGAACGGTCCCTTTGACCCTGAACAACTCCTTCCAGAACTGGCTCAAGACGACCGTGTCCCTATCCGACACAATGAAAGTGAAGAAACTGTGGAGACGAACCACCTCCTGAATGAAGGTTGTGGCTACTGTCACTGCAGTGCAAGGGTGTCGCAGTCTGATGAAATATGCATACTTGCTCAAACAGTCAATCACTACCAAGATCACGTGTACCCCTCCGACTTGGGTAGCCCGTCAATAAAATCCATGCTGATCCCCTTCCACACCTGCTCAGGAAGAGCTAGGGGCTGCAGCAGTCCTGCCGACGCCATGGCAAGGTACTTGTGACGCTGGCAGACGTCACAACTGGCTACCATCTCTGCTATGTCCTTCTTCATCCCCACCAGTACAGCTCTCTAGCCATCCGTATATAGGTCTGCTGGACGCCAGAATGACCCCCTACTGCGCTTCCATAGAACCCCTGAAAGATCAACGGTATATGAACTGAAGCCCGTGTTATGACTAACCTCCCTCGATATAACAGCCGACACCCCTCCAGTGAATAGCCCGGGTGCTCAGCCACCCCCTTGAACCAAGTCCTCGCGGATCCTAGATAGCTCCTCATCGGTGTCCACCTCCCTCCATAACGGCTCCCACTCTGTCAGCAATGGTACTGACAAGGCCGCCAAGGATATGACCTCGTCTCTCCGCGATAATGCATCAGCAGCTTTGTTCTCCAACCCCGGCCGATAGTGTATCTCAAACTTGTAGTCAACAAGTTTAGATAACCACTTCTGATAGTCTGCCACCACTAGCCTCTGCTCCAGCAAATACTTCAACGACCTCTGATCCGTGCGCACCACAAAATGCCGTCCCAACAGGTAAGGATGCCACTTCTGAATCGATAAGGCGATCGCCATCAGCTCCCTCTCATACACGGATTTCTGCCTCGCCCGTGCAGACAAACCCTAACTAAAGTAGGCCACTGGTTGTTGATCATGCATCAACACTGCTCCAAGCCCATGCCCCGAGGCATCGATCTCCACCACAAAAGGCCTGCTAAAATCAGGAAGAGCCAATACCGGAATTGTCGTTATCGCCCTCTTCAATGCCTCAAACGCCGTCGTAGCCTCATCGCTCCACTGGAACACATCTTTCTTCAATTGCTCTGTCAGAGGCCAGGCAATGGTACTGTAGCCCTGTACGAACTTGCGGTAGTAGCCCGTCAAGCCCAAAAACCCTCGCAACGCCCTCAATGTCGTCGGCTGCAGCCAATCTAACATGGCCTCAATGTTGGCTCTATCCGCTGCCACCCCCTCTGCTGACACTACGTGCTCCAAGTACTCCACTCTCTCCTGAGCAAACGTGCACTTCTTCCTGTTGGCATATAACTGGTGGGCATGCAGCTCCTGCAGCACCGTCTCCAAATCCTGTACTCCTCCACCATTCGGCTGTAGACCAGTATGTCGTCAAAGAACACCAAGACAAACTGTCGCAGATAAAGCTGAAATATCTTGTTCATCAACGCCTGAAAAGTAGCGGGCGCATTCGTCAGCCCAAATGGCATGACGAGGAACTCGTAGTGCCCCTCATGAGTCCGAAAGGCAGTCTTGTGCACATCCTCAACCTTCATCCTGATCTGGTAATATCCCGACTTCATATCAATTTTCGAAAAGATCGACGCCACATGTAGCTCATCTAATAGCTCATCTATCACCTGTATGGGAAAACGATCCGCCACCGTCTCCTTGTTGAGGGCACGGTAGTCCACACAGAACCTCCAACTACCGTCCTTCACTAAGAGCACTGGGCTAGAAAAGAGACTGACACTCGGTCGTATCATCCCTGCCTGTATCATCTCCATGATCAGCCGCTCAATCTCATCCTTCTGAATATGATGGTATCTATAAGGCCGAACGTTGATCGGGGCCGCTTCCTCACGCAACACGATGGCGTGCTCGTGATCTCTCTGTGGAGGAAGTCCCCGTGGCATCTGAAACACATGCTCATAACTCTCCAGTAACTCCCCCACCTCTGGAGGCATCGCCTGCTCCTCCGCTACTGCTCCCAGCTCCTGATACTAACAAAAAATGCCTCTCCTCCGACTAGTACTGCCCGGGATAGGGACTTAAGGGACGCCGCACGACAGCACAGGCTGGGGTCCCCGAACAGAACCACGGTCCTCCCGTCGTCCTGATACTCCATCCGCAGCAGCTTCCAGTTGAACTTGGTGTCGCCTAAGGTCTGTAATCACTGCATCACCAACACCAAGTCCACCTTCCCCAACTCCAGTGGGTAAAAATCCGCCACTATCTGAGTACCATGCACTGTCAGTATCACTGCCCTACAGATAGGGGTGGCAAAATATACCCGATCCGACCCGAACCCAGCACCGTTGGCCGGGTATGGGTCGGGACCAATCCGGGTCGGGTAGTATCCGGGTCGACCCGACACGACCCAGATAAAATCCGGGTCGGGTACGGGTTTGACCCTCAACCCGAGTTGACCCGAATTCAACCCGGTTAATATATAGATATATAGATAATCTGTGTCAGTTTTCATAGCTCCTGCACTTGGGGACTTGGTTAAGGCGGTGAGCTTGAGTTCTCTCTCGAATAGACCCAGCTTCGAGTCCTGCCAATCCCACTTTTAGTGTTGCCTTTTTTAAAAATGAGTGTTTGTGTTTGGAATTTGTATAAATAAATACACTGATGTAGAGTATTCACACGTTGTGTAGCTCAGTTGGTTTGTCTGAGAGTTCGTTTGTAGGGGAACGCGAGTTCGATTCCCATTCTTCGCTAGGTAGTTTGAATTTTTTAAAACAAAAAGAGGCAAGCGGGTCGGGTTTGGGTGACCCGCCAACCCGCCGGGTCGGGTACGGGTTCTGTGTTCCCGACCCGAATTAAATTCGGGTCGGGTTCGGGTCCACCCCTAAACGGGTTCGGTCGGATCTGACCCAACCCGAACCCGACCCGACCCGTTTGCTACCCCTACCAGCAGACCCCCTGCTCTCCTCCCTCTGGCCTGTGTCCAAAATCACCCCAAAAGTGGACGTCTCACTCATATCAAGCCACTGCTGCTCCACCACCTTCTTCGAAATGAAGTTATGGGTTACCCCACTGTCCACCAGTATCACCACCTCCTGATCTGCCAACCTGCCTGCCAGCTTCATGGTGTGATAGGACGTAAATCCCACCACAGAGCTGAGCAACACCTCCACGGTATCCAAGTGTACATGCTGCTCTGCCTCCTTGTCCACTGCATCAAGTATAACCGTAATGTCTCCCTCGGCCTTCTCCTCTGCCGTCACCTCCAACTGCATGGCTCGCCCCGCACACCTATGTCCTGGTGTGAATCTCTCGTCGCACTTGAAGCACAGCCCCTTGACCCTGCGCTCCCTCATCTCCGCCTCTGTCATCCGGCGAGTCTGCCCTCCTGGCCTGGCCTCCGCTGGTGGAGTCCCGACAGTGATCCTGGGTACTGTCGTCAGAGCTGGGCTGCGTGCTGTGACCCCGCCCCACGTTCCTCGAGACCTCCTCTCCTAAGTCTGCATGTCCTCCACTCTACTGGCCACTCGCATCATGGCTGCCAGCCCCTTAGGGTCATGTGCTGCCAGCTCCGCTCTAACGACTGGCTTCAGCCCCTTCAAAAAATTTCCCCCCATCGATTCCACCGACACCCCCTCTACTCGGCTCAGAGTGTCTCGAACTTCGTGATATAGTCACGTACGGTCACATCCTACCTCAAGACGTATAACTCCTCAAATAGGCCTCCCCCGTTGGTCTCCTGAAACCTCTCCATAATGCACTCTGTCAGCTCCCTCCAAGTCTGTATGACCTCTGCTTCTGGGTCCACCGATACCACGCAAGAGCCTCATCCTCGAAGTTCAGTGTCACTGCCCTCGGTCTCTCCGCCTCAGTGAAGCCCGCGACCTCAAAGTACCTCTCTATCTGGTAAATCCATCCATCGAGGTCCTTCCCATCAAAAAGCGGCGCCTTCAACTTCCTCATCTCTGGGTTGGTGTCACCTCGTGGTGGCCCTTCCCTATTCACTGTCTGTCGCCTCTGTAAGGGTGATCCTCAGTCCTCCATTGTCCCACATCTCCCCTAGCCCTCTCATTGGGGAGTGCACCTACATCGTCCCACTCGTCAACCTGCTCTCGCCGGAGTCCTTCACGTAGCCACCCTTCTTCGACGCCACCAAAAGGAGGGGAAAATCGTCTTGTGGGCCCCAGATGGGCCCGCCCGTCCTCGCCGCCCCCCACAGGGTCCGCCTGTCGCCTAGGGGCCCCAAATGGGCCGGCCACCCTCCTCCGCACCCCACGGGGGGGCGGATCACCATCTGCAGGCCCGAGGTGGGCCCGCCTGCCATCCCCCCGTGCCGGGGGCGGAAAACCCCCCGTGCCCCAGGTTGGGGGCGCCACCCTCCATCGCCCCCCATAGGGGTGGAAATGCCCCAGCGGGCCCCAGATGGGCCCGCTGCTGTTCACCGCCCCCAAAAGGGGGCGGTTGCCCTCCGGCGGCCCCAGTTTGGGGCCGCCCGCCTTTGCCGCCCCCAGTTGGGGGCGGCCAATCATCGGCGGGCCCCTGGTTGGGCCGCCCATCCTCCCTCTGTCTCATGTCGTCCCCCCACGAAAGGGAAGCCCCTCCTTCAAACCCTAGGGCTATGGTTTGACTTCCGCCGTCGCCGTTTCCCGGGTTTGTTCACGAGATCAAATCTGAAGATCCGGACGATTTCGGATCTGGATCTCGCTGAAAAAATTGCTGCTGCTGAAGCACCTTCGCTACCTCGGCAAATCCCTCCTTCATCTCGCACGAATGTCGCTCCGAGGTCCGATTCATTTTCTCATCCATGGTTGCGCTCAGATCTGTCTTGATCTCTTCCCTCATATCCGTCATCTCCTTCTGCAACCCCGAGATCTCTGCATCAAGTCGCTCCTCCAGGGTTTTCGTTGCAATCGCTCGTGTGTTCGTAATAGAATCGAGCGCTATGATACCAAATTGATACGGTTAGGGTTAATCGTAGCAAAAGTTCAGATTTTTAGGTAGAAGAAAGAAAAGAAATTTGATGTGGACAATGAGATTGATAAGAAATAAGAGATAATTGATCTTTTCTGGAGTAGATCGCTCCCTAACTTGAAATATAGGAACAAGTTTATTCCCCCAAAACCTAGCCGTCAAAATGACGAATTATCTCAATATCTCGATAGCTACCATAATTAGGGTTAACCCTTTTAAATACTCTCCTAACAAAATACTAAACACACAACAACTTAAAAGACATAGAAGGTAGTACATAAAGCAAAATAGCAAGATACTAAGTCGATCCCAGCTCCGCTCCCACGCCCGCGTCCTTGCGCCTTATGTGGTACACAACCGCATCAAAATGTTGAAATTTATGTTACATAATTAGTCAGACACGTTGGCATTTGAGAAAGATATTGTGAGAAGGATATTGTAATGCAAATAGAAACTATCCAGTAACGTTATAATCAAATTGATATTGAAGTTAGAGAATAAACAAAAGATGTATAACTATAAGAAGCTGTTTAGTATTATAAAACGTTTGACATACACAGGTTCCATTAAACAACTCATATTCTCCACTGAAAGGCTACCAACAATGCAAATGTATGTTGCCTGCAGAGAATAGGTTCGATACTTACAAGCTCCAGTAGAAGATGTGAATCCTGTGAATACAGCTCTTGTGAAAGACAATGTAAAGCTCTTCCTAGGCGAGCATGCTGCTTCTTTAGCATGCAGCTCTCAGAATAATCGAGAGTAGGATCTAGACCAAATTCTTCACGTCGAATGGATTCAATAACTGAGGCTGCATCTTTGACAATGCTGTTTTCTACGATACCACGGCTCTCACTGACTGCACCATCAAAATCTTTCCTTTTCACATGCCCATTTGCCAAAATAGCATCATATTCTCCTGCATTATCTCCATTGTACAGATCATTTGCATCTGCATCTGAAGCGTCAGCATTGTCACAACCAGACATGCTCTGATGGTTAGATACATGCTTCTCACATGTATCTCCTGCATGAATGGAGCTTCCCCCTGATCCAGAATGTACAGAAGTTCTATTCAAGGTTGCAGAGGAGGGGAACAAATCAGTAGCAACAGAACTAAACTCATGGAAATCATCAATCCATTCTGATATTCCAAGAGATAATCCAATGTCATGAAGCATGAGTCGCTGACTGGTCTGACTGCATTCACGCAACATGACTGAATTTGCATCTTTAGCAACAGATCGAAGTCCGGATACCAATATATCTGATCCAAAACTCCTGAATTCTGAAGGCAAATAATCCAGGCACTGGAGAATAAATCTCGAGACATCTCTAACAGCTTGAGTGAATCCACCTAAGCTTTCCGATAAAACACATCCCCTACGAATGGATTCAAAACCTTCTTGATTCTCAACGGAACATGTATCAATATTTGCGACCAAATCTCGAGCAACTTGTCCTTGCCATGCACTATTATGCATCAAATCCTCCTCATCGAGCCTTGGTTTCGCTGAATTAGTAGAGTTTCGTATTGAGATATCAACCGCTTGCTGCACATAGCACTTGAGAAGAGACACAGGAACATTGCTAACTCCTCCATATAACGACAACAAGGATAAGAGTTTGAGAGCTACTTGGAATGGTGAACTCTGGACCATAGCTTCCAAAAACTCATCCGTGGTTGCTGATTGATCAATTCTGATAAATTTACCATCCATTGTGGCAATACATTTCAATTCTTTAACATCAACTTCATTTAACAACCAATCAGACAGAGAACCGAGGGAGGGAGCATACAAAACATCCCAGTGAGACCAATAGAGCAAATCCGACAACATCGGTACCTTGAGTAAGCAATCAATAGCTTCTTTTGAAGTGACGTTACCATGAGAATAAATTTCACCGACTGTTTCGATCCCCATCAAAGTATCTTCTGCTAGATGTTTTTCCTGGAATGCCAACAAGTCCCGAGTCGAGTGTTTCCCCAGCAATGACATGGAGTACATGATGCAGCTAGAATTATTTTGATCCTTCTGTCTATTAACGAGATTCATAAAGCATTTTTCTGGTTCATTGCCCACTATTTGGAAGCTGATAGTTGGAAATTGTTTCTTGAGCATCAGAGAAATATCAGATTTAGATATTCCCCCTTTGTGAAACAGGTTACTCTCAGCTTGACAGAGCAAGATTTCCAAATGATGTTCAAGTATGGAAGCCTCGACGCGAGATGGCTCGGGAGATTTCCTACTAAGGAAAGAATATAGTTCATTTGGAAGGAAAGAAGCATGCTCTTCCAGAAAAGTAAAGAAACTTCCGTGGCCAAGAGAACTGAATTCCTTGACAGAAAACTGAGCTGCCAACCAGCTTTCACACGCACAAAAATTTTTCAAGGCGTTAAATAGTTCCCCAGAAGACACATCTCTTTCAATAGGCATGACAATATCATGCCTAAAAAATTCGGCAACATTTTTAATGATGTCATCTACAGTGACTCCTGTAATATCCAAAAGAACATTGAAAGAAAATATAGCTTCAAGAAGGCATAAAGTGGTCATGCAACACATTTACATTACATCAAAAGATAGAGCATTATAGAAGAGAAAAAATTTCCAAGCACAAGCAGCACTCAAAAAAAGCTAGATATGCCAGGCTTCACGGGAATTGGCAAAATATACTTACTGAACACTAACAAAAATTTAAATAAAAAGAATATCAAACAGCATGAGAGTATTGTCACTAGCTTCCATCAAAGGATCCATTGAACAGTCAAAAGTACACATCTACATTTAAAGTTTCCTACAAACGGAACTAGGGAGAACATGACACTTACTGCTTTCAGAAACAGAACCTAAAACAAAGCTATGCAAAAAAGATGTTTGAGAAAAAGAGAAGTAACTCACTGTAACCACGATCATCGATGTCCTTAGTAGTATTTAATAATGACTCTTCTTTTACTGAAGGTTTGGATGGTATCATAATTTCAGGAGACGAATCAGAACCATGTTCACCAAAGATTTGGATGGTATCATATACACTATCTAACAATCCACGTTTAATGGATATTACCTGCAACATTCAAATTCAAATTAAAAAATTGAATGGTGTGATAAGTTATAAGAAGATGACACGTGAAAATTATATACAATAGATATCCGACCGATCAAAATTATGTGATGTGCTATGAAATTTAAATACTATCACCATGCTGAACATGAAAAGAGAAGCATGACATGCTAGATAAATCAAAATCCCTTTGAACAAAAAACAAAGAGAAATAAAGAAGGAAAACATATAAGCATATACAAAAAAGCTAGTCAAGCACATCATAATAATAACATGTACGAGGGCCAAAAAAATCCCTCAAACAATCTCAGTGTTCCATTTGCCGCTCAGCAGTCTGCATATTGAACACCCCTCTTTCTTGTCAGCTTTTAACTACCAATCGAGAAGAAACCCAGGCTCCAGTTTCAGGTTTTGATTAAGATAATGAATAATGCAAACTGAATATGAAATATTATCAAATTAAAATAAAAAATAATCCCGAAAAAATAAGCACTACAGTGCAGCCACTAAAATGCAAACAAAAAGTTGTATTGGAAAGACACAATGGTCCTTGTATGTAAGTGATGATGTGATGGCACTTGGATACATCATCCAGGGGATGTACAAGTAGGAAGTCTACAAGCAGATTAAAAAGCTTAAACATCAAAATATCCAAAAATGATGAAAAGATGATATAGCCCTAATAGTTGTCCACCTGAAATAGCAGAACTGTATGTTATTTCACAAAATTTCAAATCCATTGGATAGTTAATTAATACCAGTGGCCTCATTAGATAATACTTGTGTGCTTTGCACCTGCTCAATGCTTGGAAAAAATGACTACATGATACATACTAACTATGTTTACATGAGTTAAGGAATAGTAGTTTCCGGTTCATAAAAAAGAAAAATATTTTCCAATTTAAAAATAAAGATTATAGTTTAAAGTTTAAGAGTAGGAATCGAATGAGAATTGTTGTAATCGAAATTGTATCATTCCGTATTTTCAAGCTATGTAGCAATGCACTACCCTTGCTTTGTAATTAAATATGGCATTAGAGCTCATAATCTGTGGTGATGTGGTCAGGTCACCACTAATAAACCACACAAACCTAAGCTCATCTTCCTCCTTTCCTTAATGCCCACATTCATATTGTATCGTTCTCATCTTCTTCCCTGAGTTCAAACCCACTCGCCCTACAAAAACCCTACCAGCCATCAAACTGCCCACCTCTGCCTCTTCTCATCAACACCTTCTTCCCTCAATCCCTTCATCCATTTATCTTATAACCGAAACGCAACAACGACCCCAAGTTCTTCAAAAAAGGCGGGGAAATCCAACAGGATACAACAGCGGCCCAATCGTGACCTAGTCCCACTCTCGTAATACAAATCTGACCAGATATCGATACCATAACCCAAAACTGTTGCAGACCTGTTCAAAAATCCACCTCGAATCAAACTTATAACCCAAATCTGACTCGATCCGGATTTCCACCCATTTGACCCTAGCCTAATCATGTGTTGTGTGTGCCGCCGCCTACATGCCATCTCCTTCGACTTCTTCAGCTTCTTCAATTTCTCTTTCTTCAACTTCTCCTGCTTTCCTTCTTTTTAGAGCTGTAGCACCAAAAAATATCTAGATCGGATCTTTGAAAATTCCCGAGCCTATCCGAAACTAGAAAAAAGAAAGAGGAAAAAAAAAGGAGAATCATGTCTTTTGCGTTTTGATTTTGAGCTTGAGTGGGTTTGAGAGCTTATGTAAGTGAATTTTGGTGGGAGTTGTGATTTGATTCAACTGTTTAGAAGGGCCATAGTTTTTGTGTTTTAGTTGTTTAGGAGATTTTTCCAGAATGGTCCGGAAGAATCCATTGATTTGCCCATTCTATCTTCAATCTCTTTCCGCCACCAGCCATTATGAAAATGCTGTGTTCCCATCCACTGACAAAACCAACATTTCCAGATATTTTTCTTTCATCGCTCTCTTTTTTTTATTTCCCTATTGTTACAAATTCTCCATTTCTTCTTCAGTCGTGCCTCTGCTTCAATGTAACCATATTCCTAGTTGTTAGCCTGCTTTTAAAAGAAGGTTTAGATTTCTGTTCCGGTTCTTCTGGCAGAATCAAAGCATGAGTCATAATCTGTGATTTTGGAGCTTATTTTGGATAAAGTACACTAGAAAACTAGACAAAGACTATTACCTACATTAAAAGATTATAAAAATACATCTTATCGAAAGAGGCTTGGAGTCATCTCATTAAGGACCCTCTTAGTCCTAAACAGGTGAATGCGAAGAAGAAGAAGGCATGATATGCGGCCAGGTTCTCAACACATCAAAGCTCAAAATTTGGTAATTCACACTTCCACGGTATCTTAGGAATCATATTGAGAATATGAACAGAGCATTTGATGACATTCAAATGATGTTTTGGAGTAAGAAAGAAGCAAGACCTTATCTCAGCACTATGCTGATATCAAGATCTACAAAGAGCTGAAAGTGTTAGTTTCCTTTTCGTCGGAAATAGAGATGATGTGAATGCAGTGGGATTATTTAGCAGTATTGACTTTCTTGAAATGTTTGTCACATGGCACGAGCACAAGTTATAGTGGTTATATTGTTCATTATTTACCATAGACATTGCTTTCTACAGATGAATTGCAAAATAGCACAGGCATGGGTCATACGAACAATTAGCCCTACCCGTTTAACAGAGGCAGTTTGCAACAACTGGGGAGTGAAAAAGACGATTTGGTGATTTCAGAGGATGAGTCGGTCATGGTAGAGGAGCTAGACAATTAGACTTTGAACATGACAAAGGTGGACTTGTGAGGGCAATCTTTGAAGTGGAGAAGGATTCAAGAACCTAAGATATCCAAAATTTCATTTTTATTCTAAGGAAGGTCATAAAATGAGTCATAAAAGTATAGTAAGTACAGACACAGCTTGTACTTCAAAGTATATTCTATCAGCATCCAAGGGCATTACTATATTAGAAGAGGGAGTTCAAGCGATATCAGATGTTTCAAATTGTCAACAATTTCAGGCGACTTATGTTACTGAGGATCGATCAATTAATTTCAGATTTAAAAGAGGGAAAAAATATAAAAAGTGGAATTTTTATGAAACTTAGATTGCGAAGAACGAAGATTTGATTGATAAATGAGCCTCTTTCGAGAGGAGACTCGCTCTACTAACTTTTATTGCACGGAACAAAAGCCTAAAAACCCTCACAAAAGATGCTTACAAGTTCTTCACTAAATAAACATGAGAAAATAAGAATGGCTGCTAGCTTTAATAAATAGAAAAGAATGGATTTACTAATCTAGTCTGAAAAGACTAGAATACCCATAGGCTAACCCACTACGTGGTACCACGCCTCCTACGCCGCACGTAAGTCACCAAGGGTGGGCCCGCCCCTTCATGGTAGCCGGATGCGTCCGCATCAATACCCCCCTAAAAGAGCCACCTTGTCCTCAAGGTGGAAGTCTGAGAACTGCTCATGGATCACGTTGTACGCCTCCCATGTCACATCGCAATCTGACAACCCCGCCCAATGTATCAGCACCTCTCTGTGCCTGCTCGGTCCCCGGCGAACGGCTCAAACCTCCAGTGGTTTCCAGTAGCACCTCCATATCCTCAGTAAGGGTGGGTGGTAGGGCAGACGACACCGTCTGCTCTCCAATGGGCTCGGCGAAGCTGCGACACATGAAAAACTGGGTGGATCGTAACTGTCAGGGGAAGCTTCAACCTGTAAGCAACCTGGCCAATCTTGGCCGAAATCTCAAAGGGTCCACAGAATCTAGCCGACAGCTTCTCGTTCCGTCTCCTCGCTAGCGATCTCTGTCGGTAGGGCATCAGCTTCAGATATACCATATTGCCCTCCTGAAAGTGTACATCGCAGCGATTTCTATCTGCTCTAGCCTTCATCACCTGCTGAGCCCGTAACAAGTGCTTCTTCAGCTCCTCCAGCATACTCTCCCTCTCCCCCGTGTAATCCTCCACCTGTGATACCAGTGTCTGCCTCTCCCCAAATCGAAGCAACTCTGCTGGGTCCCTCCCATACAACACCCGAAAGGGTGTTGTCCCTGCTGCTGAGTGGTACGAAGTATTGTACCAATACTCCGCCCATGCCAACCATCGATACCACTGTCGAGATATCTCCGACGCAAAGCACTGTAGATACGTCTCGATGATGTGGTTCACTACCTCTGTCTGCCCGTCAGTCTGAGGGTGATAGGCGGTACTCCTCTTTAACACCGTCCCCTTGACACGGAATATCTCCCACCAAAACCCACTCAGGAACACCTGGTCTCTGTCTGACACTATGGACGCTGGAACCACATGCAACTGTATCACCTCTCGAGTAAAAGCTGTAGCCACTGAAATTGTCGTGTACGGGTGTTTCAGAGGTATGAAGTGAGCGTACTTACTCACCCGGTCCACCACCACGAAGATCACTGTGTACCCCTCTGATCTAGATAGTCCATCGATAAAGTCCATCGTCACCTCCTCCCAGACACGCTCAGGCAGTGCTAAAGGCTGCACCGGGGCTGTCGTCACCCCCTCCCAGACACCGTCAGTCCATCGTCACCCCCTCTGATGCCGAAGTCAGGTAGCGTCAACACCGGGGCTGTCGTCATCACCACCTTCAAGGCCTCAAATGCCTTGGTCGCCTCCTCTCCCCACTGGAACCCATCCTTCTTCAGCTGATCAGTCAGTGGTTGTGCAATGGTGTTGTACCCCCTCACGAATTTCCGGTAGTAGCCTGTCAGTCCGAGAAATCCCCGCAACGTCCTCAGAGAGGTAAGTACCGGCCAGTCCAACCTCGACTCTATCTTCGCCCTGTTCGCTGCTACCCATGCGGCCGACACCACATGCCCCAGATACTCTATCTGTCTCTAGCCAAAACTGCACTTCTTCCGGTTTGCATACAGATGGTGCACCAATAACTCCCGAAACACCACCTCCAAATGGCCCACATGCTCCTCCATGGTCTTGCTGTAGAGCAGAATGTCGTCAAAGAAGACGAGTATGAACCTCCTCAGGAACGGCTGAAAGACATTGTTCATCAATGCCTGAAACGTGGAAGGAGCTTTCGTCAAGCCAAAAGGCATGACGAGAAACTCGTAGTGCCCCTCGTGGGTGCGAAATGCTGTCTTCGGCACGTCCTCTGGCCTCATCAGGATCTGCTGATACACCGCCTTTAGATCAATCTTTGATAAAACAACTGCCTAATGCAGCACATCCAGTAGCTCGTCGATAACGGGAATAGGGAACTTGTCAGCCACCATCTCATTATTCAGCACTCGGTAGTCTACGCAGAAACGCAAACTCCCGTCCTTCTTTACCAACAGTACCGGGCTCGAGAACAGGCTAACACTGGGCTGGATTACCCCAGCCTGCAACATCTCACCGACCATCCGCTCTATCTCATCCTTCTGAATGTGGGGGTAACGGTAAGGTCGCACACTCACCCGTGCTGTGCCATCCCACAGAACTATCGCATGCTTGTGCTCCCTCACCGGCGGTAGCCCCTGTGGGTCCTGGAAGACCTCCTGGTACTGCCCCAACACCTGCTCGACCTCCTCGGGAACCCCTGCCTGTGGCTCCTGCTCCACTCCAGCTACACTGCACTCCACCAAATATCACTCCCTCTCTCCGTAAGGCCCGAGTAATGGCCTTGAACGCCACCAGCGACAAACAGAGGGTCAGATCCCCCGTGAGCACCACCGTCCGGTCCCCCTCCTGAAACTCCATTCTGAGACGCTTCCAGTTCACCCGCATATTTCCCAGCTTTTTCAGCCATTGTACGCCCAGAATGATGTCAACATTGCCCAACTCCAAGGGCAAGAAATCCTCCATGATCTGCACTCCCTGCAAGGTCAGGCACAGACCCTTGCAGAGCCCCTTGCTCTCCTCCATCTTCCATGTCCCCAGCAGTACGGTAAACTTCTCCAACGTGCTCAACTGCAGCCCATGCCGCTCCACTACTCGGCTGGAGATGAAATTGTGGGTGGCCCCACTGTCTATCAGCACCATCACCGTCGTGTCCCCTAGCTGCCCTGATAACTTCATGCTGTGGTTCGGAGTGAACCCCACCCGGAGTTCAAGGAAACCTCTGCAAAGTCTAGATGAGACTTCTCCTCCTCCACTGGTGACTCCTCCTCGGGCTCCTCCTCATCACCCGTATACCCCTCCTCGTCGGGTACCATGGTGATCTGCAGCAGGCGGCTCGCACATCTGTGTCCAGTGGTGAATTTCTCGTCGCAACAGAAGCACAACCCCTTGGCACGCTTCTCCCTCACCTCTGCCTCCGTCATCCGCCGCCCGAGAGCAGCTAGGCGGCCGTCTCCTCTAGTCTCAGGTGCAGATGTGGTTGTCCTCTGTGCCGCTGCTGCCGGGGTGGGACGGGAACTCTGGGTCCCCAAGCCCCTCGTATCCTCATCTCCTCCGCATGCTTCTCCTCCGCCTTATGGGCCAGGCGAAGGACATCCTCCAAGGTCGCCGGGCTCTGCATCTGCAACTCCGCTCGTATAGAGGGCTTCAACCCCCTCATGAAGTTCCCAATCATAACCTCATCAGTCACCCCCTTCACCCTGTTGTTCAGCATCTCGAACCTCTACATAATCTCTCACCGTCCCCTCCTGCCTCAGAGCAGACAATTGCTCGTAGAAATCACCCCCTGTGGTCTCCTGGAATCGATCAATGATCAGGGCTGACAGCTCCTCCCAAGTGCGAAAAGGGGTCCGCGCTACCTTTCACCTGTACCACGCCAACGCCTTGCCCTCGAAATAGATCCCGATGGACATCAGAATCTCCTCCTCCGTCAACCTCATCACCTGGAAGTAACGCTCTGCCTGATAGATCCACCCGTCAGGATCCGTGCCGTCAAAAATCGGCATTTTCAACTTCATCAATCGGCGATCCGCATTGATGCCCCCCCGTTGTCCCCCGAAGGGGGTGCCGCCTCAGTCGCGCCCCCAAAGGGGGCGCGGTAGCCTCCAGAGGGGCCGCGAGGCCCCGCCCAGTCTCGGTATGCCTGTGCGGCCCCGGCGCACCTCTAACAGGCCCTAACGGGCCTGTCGACTGAAAAACAGGCCCGTAGGGGCCTGTCGCCTGCCGCCCTAGCCCGGAAAAATCCCCCGAGCCGCCGTCTTGCCCTACGGAGCCCGTCATTGTCGCCGCTTGATCTAGGAGGGCTGATTCGTTGATGGACTCGCCTTGGATCTCCTCCTCTTGGATCCCCTGCCCCGATTTCCTCCTTTCTTCGCAGTTAGGGCTTGCAATATTGCTAACATTGTCGAGATCGATGACGTGGCCTCCTTCAACCCTTGGAGATCGCGGATTGTTTGTGCGGCCTCCCTCCTCATGGCCCGAAGTTCGATTTGGGTGTCTTCCTGCGAGTGGACGTGATCCTTGATCGAATCCCCCACCGTCTTCTTCAACCCCTCGAACTTTTCTTCAAGCCCCCGATTGAGATCTTTCCGTAGTGCTTGAATCTTCTCATTCATGATATCCGCCTTCGATCTTGTGCCCGTCGCCATGAGATCTCACTGCTCTGATACCAATTTGATACGATCTAGAGAATCGATCAATTAATTTCGGATTTAAAAGAGGAAAAAATATAAAAAGTTGAATTTTTATGGAACTTAGATTGCGAAGAACGAAGATTTGATTGATAAATGAGCCTCTTTCGAGAGGAGACTCGCTCTCCTAACTTTTGTTGCACGGAACAAAAGCCTAAAACCCCTCACAAAAGATGTCTACAAGTTCTTCACAAAATAAGCATGAGAAAATAAGAATGGCGGCTAGCCCTAATAAATAGAAAAGAGGTGATTTATTAATCTAGTCTGAAAAGACTAGAATACCCCTAGGCTAACCCACTACGTGGTACCACGCCTCCTACGCCACACGTAAGTCACCAAGGGTGGGCCCACCCCTTCATGGTAGCTGGATGCTTCCGCATCAGTTACACATCAACATTCGATGCTAATAAACAAGTTACTCTATTACATGTCTTGCTTTCAAATTCCTTACTATTTGGGTCATTGACTCGGATGCACATGATCATGTGAATAGAAACAAAGGTATGTTACTTGGGTTGAATCCATCTTCGTCAACTTCGATGATAACTTCAGCAGATGGGTATATATTTTATGTCCATGGTACACGAAATGCTATTGTTACTCCATCACCTTTGTTTTATATCCATTATATTTCAAAATTTCCATTCCATCTGTTATCTATAATAAACATGTGAATTCTTTGAAGTGCTTGATGACATCCTCTCCTTATTATTAAAAACACATTTTTTTTGAATTGCTTAGTGGCATACTATCCATATTATTGTCTATTTTAAGAGATTGCATGCGGACGCATAGAACATGAACATTAAGGATTGTAGCATCTAAAGGTTGATGGTAACCCAGTTGCCTGCATCAATTCTGCTGTGTTAAATCTTCATTGTCAGCTTCAGTTCAATTTTGTTTGATCTTAGTCAACTTGGTTATTCGACTTTGCAAACTTTACAAAAAATTAGTCCATTGCTAGGTCAAGTGTCACCTTGTAATTAGAAGCCATGTCAATTCAGTAAGCTTTATCATATGACTTATCTTTTATGAATCAATAAAAAAGTGTCACCTTGTAATCATTGCTAGGTCAAGTGTCATCTTGAAATTAGAAGCCATGTCAACTGAGTAAGCTTTATCATATGCCTTATCTTTTATGAATCAATAAAAAAATCGTTAGCCCTTTTAAGTTAGTTGATGCAGATATTTAGGATTCATGTCTAATTACGTGGAACATGAACATGAACGTTGTGAGGATTCTCTCGCATAACATGGTTATATCTAGTGTAAAATTGCTCAAAGCTTGTTTCTGTTTTCAAACGTTTTATGCAAAAAATAAAAAAAACAGTTTGGCATTTCCATTTATAATTTAAAAAATAGATAATGCAAGAGTTTCTTAGTATCTTTTATATGGGTTTCTTTTTTACTTTTGAAGAAATTCATCAAACTCATCCTTACACACCATAACAAAATGGTGTAGTATGACGTAAGAACCAACGCTTGATGGTGTACAAACTTTGTTAATCCACATAAATATTTCCAAACATTTATAGGGAATGCGCTACTCGCAGCATGTTATCTTATCAATCACCTGCCTATTTTGCTTGATGGTCAAATTTCAGATTCATTGTTCTACCTCATATGTAATGATTTTTCCTTTGCCTTCGAGGACTTTTGGACGTGTTTGCTTTGTTCATGATAGTAATATTGATAAAACTAAATCAGATCATAAAATTGTTTAGTCAATATGATATGGATGTTCTAGGAATCAGAAAAGGATACATGTGTTATTATCCAACTTCTAATAAATTCTTATTTTAGAAGAAGTTATATTGTTTGGGTCTACGCTATATTTTGAAAAAGATCTTTCATTGCCTATTTTAGAAGATGATTCCATTTATTTTTTTGGTAAATTCATCACCTTTTATAGAACTTAATTCATTGACATCAAAGCATGGAGAACAAGGATAGGTGTATGCAAGCGTACCAAGTCCATATAATTGTGCCAAATAACCTTGCAGATCCAATCTCTGAACCTCACTCATATGAGAATAATACCATTTTTATTAAAACTAGTTCTACAATTGATGCCGACTCACTAATTGATCTTGATATTGCTCACCGTCAGGTGAAATGAAGTAGCACTTTACATTGATTGGAAGGATTCTCGTCTTATTTACATCTTTTCACACAACATCATGCTTTTGTCTCTTCTATTGTTCCCAAGTATGTATGCTTTGTCAAATCCAATGGGAGGCAATGGAAGATAAGATGTAAGTTTTGAAAGAGAATAGAACACGAAAGCAAGTTTTCCTTTCTTATGGAAAGAAATAAGTTGCATGTCATTGGGTATATCTAAGGAAATTGAATCTTGAAGGGTCTTTAGCGTGCTTGAAAGCTAGTTTGGTTGCAAAAGGATGCTCTCAACAAATGCTGTAGATTTTCAGGATACATTTTCTCCTATAACAAACATGACATCAGTCTGTTTGCTCATATATCTTGCATGTACAAATATTTGATCTTTACACTATGTACACATAAAAATAGGTTCCTTCATGGAGTTATTGATGACAAGGTCTATCTGGAGCAACAACCTAGGTCAGTTACTCGAAGGAAATCTAAGAACGTTTGCAGTCTCATAAAGTTAGCATATGATTTGAAGCAATCCCCTAAAGCATGGTTAGGAACAACTACCATAGTCATCAAGGAGCATTGGCTTCACGTTCATAAAAGGATCATCAATCTCCTTTCATTTGCATCAAGATTCAAGAAAAACGAATCCGTTTAGCTATTTATGTGGATAGTTTAGCTATTTATGTGGATAATATTATGATTACCAGTGATGGCGCTCAAGGCATAAGTGATTTAAAATCATATTTCCAATAAATAGTTCAAATGAAAGACCTTGTATAACAAAACTATTATTTGGATATTGAGGTGGCAAGATGTAAAGAGAAAAAAAAAATTCTTAACTAAAGTATGTGTTAAATATGCTTCAAAAGCTGGTATGCTTGAGTGTTTGGTTGCAAATACACCAATAGATCCGAATTCCAAGTTACTAACATATTGGGAAGATCTCTTATAGAATTCAATGAGGTATCGAAGACGTGTTAGGAAAAAAAAATTGTATCACTGTACCCCGTCTTAATATTGCAGACCTAGTGAACATTGTGAGCAATGTTCTAAATGTCGGCCAATTTTCCAAAATGTCCCCAAAATTTCAGAATTTTTAAGCTATAGTCACAGATACAGGTTTTAAATGCAAATGTCATTTTGGGGTTAATTTCATGGAAATGTATTTTTTAAAATTTCAGTCGACACTGGTCAGTTTTGTGTCGAAACACAAGGCACAAGCAAAGGTGGCAATCCAATCTCTCTCCTCTCAGTCGCTCTCTTTCATCTGCAGTTATTTTTATTTTTTTTCAATTTCAGCTTTTTTTGCTTTTTTTTGTGACTGCTCTTCCGCTCACCCTTTTCTCTTTTATGATCTCTCTTAGTCTCTCTTCAACTATCAATCCTAAGGGCTTATTGTTTAATTTGCTTTTTTTTTTTGCTAAATTTCTAACATTTTTGACTAAAAGGTTTTATGGCTGAAAGATTTTAGGACCAAAAATTTCAGTAAACTTGTAGTTTTTTAGTCTTTCATTAGACTGAAAATGAACTCAGTTGTATCACTTTCTTAGTTTGAAATCTCTCTTAACCTCTCTTTGATTGTCTGTAGACTATAAAAAAATTTAATGGATTGTTTTTGTAGACTGTAATTTTTTTGTAAACTAGATCACTAAAGTTTTTTGTAAACTAAATTTCTGAAGTTTTTTGTAAACTAAATTTCTAAAGTTTTTTGTGAACTGTCAAATTTTATGATTTTTCACTAGACTGAAAATAGAACTCATTTTTTGTTCTTTACTTAGCTTGAAATCTCTTTCTTAGTATCTCTTCAATCTTAGGACTGTCAAAAAATTTGTTGATCGGAAAACTTTCTTCATGTAAACTTTTTTGATGACTGTAAAAAAACTTAATGTATTTTTTTAAATTTTAGTACTGAAAATTTTTTGTAGACTCTAAAATTTTTAATAAAAAACTTTTAGGTATTTTTGTACACTTGAAATTTCTCTTTTAGCTTCTTTTCAATTTCATTCTCTCCACAATAATGCCTGAAGTAATGCTAAAATTTGATGGTTTTGTTGTTGGTCGTGTAATTTTGGCTGAAATTTCTTTGAATTTAGCAATTGCTTCGCAAAATATAGCTGAAACCTCACACCAGTATAATTTCCCTACAAAATGAAAGTCATTGGTTATAATTACTGAAATTTGATGAATATAAAAATATTGCTAAAAATTGTTTTTGTTGATGAAATTATTGCAAAAAGTTTTTGCTGAAATTTGCTGAAAAATGGACTGTATTGATTGAATTATTTCTGAAATTCTGTTTAATGAACTAAATAAAGAATATGAAGTAAATTACAGTTTTAAAATGTAATTTAAAAGTTGAAATATAATTCTTAAATAGTATACTGATATTTTCATTTGGTAATACATAATTGTATTATTTAATACATATTTTTTTAAAAAGTGCTACAATTTTGTTACTGGTTAATTTGATTTTTTTTTTCCCTGGACATGGTGTACTTGCCTATATTTGTATTATTTCTTAGCATTTTACCTTTAGGATACATATATCTTGCATCCATTCAATAATCATATGTCAAAGGTATGACACTTAATGGGAACATGCTTTCATTTTTGAAGAAATTGAAAGTGTTTTGCATGCAGTCGGTGATTATAACTTTATAGTTTAATGTGGGTTATCGATATAAGTATACCTTAACCCATCTTTACATAAGTTTATGTCATTCATATATAGTTAGATATGTATATGATATCTAAATAACATGTATCTTTAACATCCAATATGACACCGACGATATTTGACAAAGATCACCAACATATTGCCAACATCCGACCTCGGACATCCAAGATTGAATTTTTAAGGCCAACACTAATCTGACATCTAACATTTAGAACACTAACCGTGAGGCAATTCATGTTCGCTCCACCTACGAATCATTGGAATGCTATAATTCAAATAATGCAATATCTAAAGAGCGGTACATGTAAATAACTCATTTTAAGTGTGGTTATAATCATATAGCATGCTTCTATGATGTAAACTGGCTAGGACATCTGATTGATAAAGATCAACTACATGCTAATGTGTTTTTGTTGGTGGAAATCTCATGTCATGAAAAAGCAAGCAAAAGCAAGCAAAGACCGGTAACTCAATCGAGTGCAGAGGTAATATATCGAGTTGTGGCCATGTGAGTACAAGATATTCTGGTCGAGATGGGATTTGAGTTCATGCCTCCTAAGAGACGATATTATGTCAGACGGGTGCTATTTACATTGCACACAATCATGTGTTTTGTGAGAGAATGAAACATATCAAAATGGATTGTGTCATTTAGTTTGACAAAGTCTAATGCATACATTATCGAGCTAAGACATATCTTTACCAACCAAGTAGGTATGAGTTTGATTTATTTGTGACTAGCTAGGGAAGCACGAATATGGCCTAGAGTGAGTAGTGTTAAGAAATGATAGTTATCAATTTAGAAATAGTCATAATAGTTTCTAATTTAGGAATAAGAAATTATTGGTTCCATTTTAAGAGTAGGAATCGAACAAGAATTGTAATAGAAATTGTAATTATATTGTATTTTTAAAAATATATAAACAATATACTTTTGAGGGCCGGTGCAGAAAATTTCCAACGTCGGCCACTCATCAACATTAATACATCTATGATACAATTAAGGGATGTTTTGAAATGGGTTACTGACTACGACAAAAGGGTAAGTCGAAATATGGCTGGGTTTGAATCTTGAGAAATCAATGGATAAGATAAGATTAGAGTTTCTGAAAATTTTAGTGGGGAACCCTAAAATTTTGGGAAACTCAATATGAATGGAATTAAATTTAGGGGAACTAAAATTATAAATTTTGGTGAACTAAAATCTAAAGGTAACTAACTTTTGAGGGAACTAAAATTTTTGAGGAATTAAATTCTTTGATGGGACTAAATTTTAATTTAAAATTTTGGGAGAACTAAATCTGAAGGAAAATTTAAATTTTAATGTGAAGTAAATCTAGGCAGAATTAAATTTTTGGGTAATAAAAATTTTGGAGGAATTAAATTCTCTCAGAGAACTAAATTTTAGTTTGAGCGTGGTTAAAAAATTTGTTAAATGGGAATATTTTGAATGAGTCGGCAAATTTTGGGGGATTTTTTGAATGGGTTGAAATTTTTCAACTGAATATTTTGAATGACATGTGCCCTATGGTCACAGGTTATGACTAGTCTATTATATAATTGAGTGATGTTTTTGAATGGGGTTGCTGACTAAGAAAAAAGGGTTAATAGAAACATGATTGTGATTGAATCTTGAGAAATCAATGATTAAGATAAGGGTTTATGAAAATTTAAGGGGAGACCTAAAATTTCGGGGACAGATTTTGGGGGAATCTAAAATTTTGGATTAAACTAAATGTAGAATGAACTAATTTTTAAGGAACTAAAATTATAAATTTTAAGAGGAACTAAATCTGGATGGAACTAAAATTTTGTGGGAGGACTAAATTTTAATTTAAAATTTTAAGGAACTAAATAAAATTTTGAATTTTGAATAAACTTTGAGAAGAACTAAATTCTACATGGAAAACTAAATTTTAGTTCGAATGTAGTTAACATTTTATGTTGTGAGAGAAATATTTTTAAAGGTGTCTGTAACTTTTTTTGGAGATTTTGAAGAGACTGCAAATTTTTTTAGGGGTTGAAATATTATGAATGGGTTGAAATTTTTCGGATGAATATTTTGAATGCCACGTGAACTATGGTCATGTGTTATAACTAGTACACATATAATAATGGGAAACGTGTGACAAATATGGCTCAGACATATATATACGACTCGAAAATTCCACTCTTCATTATTTTTTTAGAAGATCGGTACCATTCATTTTGATCTTCATATTCTAAAATCCTAAAACATAAATGTTGCATGAACTCAAAAAAATTTGCCCATCGATTTAAGGATGATAAAAATTCTATTCTTATAAAACTTCTAATTTTTTAATGAAGAGATCGACGAGCAAATAGCTATGGGTTCACTCGTTATTAGGTATTTAGGGGTTTCAGAATATTAAAATTAAGATTAATGGTGCCGATCCTCTTAAAATATAACAGAATTTTTTCAAATCGTACATGTGACTTAACCACATATGTCAAATGTTGCTCATTACACACACACACACACATATTCACATCATTTCTCATTATTCACACACACACACACACACACACACATCAAGAGGCATGTGGATAAAAAGTGTTCCAAATGTGATCGATCTTTAGATTTTATTTAGAACGGCCATGACTCCGACACAACTTTTTTGCAATTAAGGTTGGTTACGGATCCGAAGTATTTGATACATGTCAGGTAAGTATCATGCAAATGTTAATGTCTAACATGTCCTACACGACACTGCACGCATTTTGAAATGCATGTGATTCATAAATTTCGGCTAATTTCTTATATTAGGGGTATTAAAAGTTAAAACACTATGCCAGTGGATCAAGGGTAAAACACTATGCCAATACAACAAGGGTGATTTATATAATTTACCTTACTATTTCAAAATGAAAATTCAGTCTTATTGTGCACACATGTGCGCCAAACACCTGGATCAATGACAGACTACTAGAAATGCAGGTAGTCGCGCGTGTGTGTACTTGTTTTTAGGAAGGTTGGTGATTGTGTGTCACCTTCTAAAAAGGAAGGCCCAGGGGAAATCGACCAACTGAATGGAGAATATGTACTGAAACAAGTGAAATATAAGAATTTCAAGGAAGATGACCTCACCGCAACATCCAGCAATACCAAACCAGGTAATGTTGAGAATATCTCTCGAACCTTCCGTTTCTTTTTCTCAGTGCTCGATGCCATGTAGAAGTTAATCATCAGATCAAGGACCTGTAGACATGGTTTAATTCCCAAAAGGGGGTTAAAAGGGGTTAGCAACACTGGATGTTCCACAGATCAAAAGAAAATGAGCATGCTGCAATTGAAGGAAATAGCAACTGCTTAGTCTAGGCATAACATATAATGACTGATGAACGTGCTGACTCCGCATGTTGTCAACTATGCACTAGTGCAATATATATAATATAGCAAAAAATCTTATGCAGGAAAAAACAATGATTATACACATTGGCTTCTAGATCCCCTAGCTGTATAAACAATAAAGATCAGCAGAAAATTTAACTAACCACAATTTAGTGAAAAAACAACGTGGAATTCATGAGTCCCTATAACCTAATGACTTACCTCTGCAGCGGAATGTTCCCGACAGGAATCTCTCCATGTTGTTATGAACCTATCCAAGCTCGAATCAGGAAGTGTAACACTTTCCAATTTATTGCCAAAGTCAATCGATATGTCTTTCTTTATAAATTTGTTCATGGTGTCATCATGCTTTTCTTGACGCTTCCGCTTCTGCTTCCGCTTCTGCTTCTTGCCAGCTGACCTACCCCAAATATTGGTTAGTTTGTCCTGTAGAGAATTTGCTTTTTCACTGGTGTCGGACTTAAGCCCAAGCCTTATCATCTCTTCAGTCGCTGATGGATATGGACAGCTATCGTTAGATGAAATCTGATATGAAACCCTATTTATATCCTTGCCATCAACATTGTCATCCAAAACATCACACTCGTCATCAGAAGAACAGTCAAAACGGATGTGCTTCCCACTAGAGACATTGCATACAGAGGAAAACGATTTGACCCTGTCAGAAATAGAGTCAAAGCGCTTATTAAGCATCTGTTTTTCTAGCTGCATGTGTGCACTGTGTGGAAGTGCTGTAGAATCCTTTTCTTCCCTGTTACATTTGCTTTTCCCCAAGGATTTACTAAGAATTGTCTTCTCTGCTTTTTCAGCTTGCCGGATAAAGGCTACGTGCAACCTATAAAATTGCAAGTTATAAAAAGAAAATGTGACTCACAAATGGGGAATCAACACATGTTTTTACTAGCAATATGCTAACAGGGTAAATAAACAAAAACTTGTAATATATTCAATAACCCAACATATTCATGTCTTTAAACTTCAAAACTAAGAGATCTTAGATCTCTGCTCGCTAAATTTTAAAAGAGAACAATGAGAATCAGCTACCCAAGGAGATAATTTTATCGATAGTAGCAACAACTCCACTCTTCACTTATTCTCTTGATGATCACAACTGTTCATGTTAATCCATATGTCCTAACTCATAGATACAACAAAAATATTAAGGTTTCCAAAATGTTTAACAGTTTTGCAATAATAGAACTTTCCCACCTCTAGATTAACGAGCAAAAAAAAGCTTGTGGTTCACTAGATCTAAGGTGTATTTGAGTTTTAGAATATGAACATCAAAATTAGTCGTGTCAAACATCCAAAAAATTATAAGAGTGGACTCTTTTACCACACACAGGAGAAGATTCCTCCTTGGGTAGATATCCATGTATTCCTCTCTTTTTTATAAATAGACAAAAGATGAAGTTGGTGCAGTTTATAGTGGAACAATTCATGTAAACCATGGTAAGAGAACTTCTATGTTAAATGTGATTATAGAGATATAGTTAACATTCATGCAAACTACTAACATCAAAGATTTCTTTGACAAATGAATGTTCAAACTACAATAGCATGGCTACCACTTCATTTCGCAATGCAAAAATGGTTTGAGTGAGCAAATAATAATGAGATTTAAGCACATGTATTGTATTAGGGGCCCAATTAAATAGAAGATCCAATTGTAACTTTAATAATGATGAGATTTAACCTGACAACCTGTTTGTTTTTGAAATTTGACATTAAGATAGAAAAATTGTTGGACTTGGGGGGTGCTGTTAGTGGCGGAAACAATGGGAGGCTAAACCAGTGGCAATTCTGTAATTTTAGGCATCATGGGTAAAACTGTACTTTTAGGGACCCATGGGCAGATATGTAATTTTAGAAAAAACTATCTTATAAATGTATGTGGCTAGTTAATTAGGGTTTATGCTAAATTTGAGAGAAAAATTAAGAATTACAAGAGATTATTAGTATGAACCTTAAATCTAGTTGGGTGAGTTAAGACTTACTCTCGAATTAAAGGCTAGAAGAGCGGTCCTTCCGAAAGATGCCAACTATCTTGTATATCCATTCAATGTCAATAAAACCCCTTGATTTCTTCCCCAAAATCCCATCTTTAGCCATAAAAATCCCACCCTTGCCCTAAAAATCCAATCTTTTCCCTAAAAATCCATTAAAATTCTATTTTTATCACCCAAAACCTTAGAAAATCATATCAAAAATCTTGTCATATCTGGAGGACTTAGGTACATGAGGGAAAAAAATTTCCTCTGGCAACTAGCAAAGTTATGTAACAAAAAAAGATGCATACCCCAAGCTTTGAATCCGGACACCAAGCTTCTCCTTGCATGGGACAGACTTCTGCTCTGCAAGAAAATCTAGTAACTCCTCCGCCGAGACTACCCTCTTATTGGAATTCTTCATGAAGCTCCATAAGGAAGCAATAACATCCTCACTTGATATTTTAAAATTTTCAATTGAATCTGAAGGAGTTGAGAAGTAATGATGCACAAGTGGGTGGCGAGAAAGAGGACCCAGGCCAAGCTCTTCAAAACGTTCAATGCCCTCATTCTTGCATATTGACATCTCTAAATCATACAATGATGTAATTCTTTGGGCACCAACAAAGCAGTGTATAAATGCATTCATCTGTCAGTATAAAATATAAGAAATCAAATCAAATCAAATGCAAAAAGATATAATATCGCCATCTTATTTGGCATCCACTGCATTGGAAAAAGATTGGGACGTACATTGTTGTAAACCTTTCAACATATGGACCTTTTTATGTATTGCTAAGGAAGCACTTGAGAACTAGTTGTTGCAAAAATACATTGTATTGAAATGATAAACTATTTTCAAATGAAACTAAAATCTTACTATAGATTTATTGATGAAATCAAAAACTATAAACTTAAGGTACTGAACTATTAACACTATGTTAAGACTGACTTTCATCTGTTTAGACTTAATTTTACCTTCATCTCTATACCTAGTGCCACTAAACTACTAGTTAGAATCTTAAGTTTCAGACTCTATGTACTGATAATTAAAACTGCAAAAAAACATAGCTTGGTACACACTGAACCATACACACTATAGATCAGAACATTTTAAACGATAATTTTTAATAACAAGTTAAAAAGAAACAAGATAGGAATCGTTTACCTACTACTGAAAGAGTAAAGAACAATAGACATTGGGTTTCCTTTTTCTTTTTCTTTTTTCCATCTTCATTTTTTACTGGAAACAAGGAGGCTCAAAAATGTTAATAGGTCAAAATGCTTACAATAAACACAGTACCATATTGACCAACGAATTCTCAAAAATCACCAACCCGAACAGAACTCGACCCGAAGCACCATGAATCACCCAAGTTGTAAGCTTTTCTCAGTTTCATTAAAACAAAATAAGCTAAAATCCGAACCTTTCCTTCGATAGCAAGCAAACGACGAAGAGTCGGAACGTCCTGAAGCTGAAACCCTAGCGAGCTCCAAGAATCCACTTGCAGCGAGACGAGAGACGCTTGCGAGACCTTCCACGCCGTGACATTTTCTCCTGCTGTGATCATGTCCCTGTGTGCCTTGGCAACCATGCCTTCGACCTTCTCCATCGTCACTTGAGAATTCAAAGAGACATTTTGGGTGCGAGTAACAGGAGCCGGCGGCGCTTGGATGTATGGGTTCTGGAAGTTAGTGTTTTGGACCTGAGGAAAAACATTGAGGGGGGTTTGGACGTGGGGATTTTGGAAATTAGGGTTTTGGAAGAAGAGCTGATGAAGATGCTGCTGCTGCTGATAGAATTGTGGGTTGAAGGGGAATTGGGGGTCAGGATTCTGGGGGAAGTAGTTTTGCGCCTGAGAGTAGGCTCCGCCGCCAACTACGCCCGCGGCTCCGCCGTGGGGGCGGGGGTGGCGAAGCTGGGGCCGCATGAAAAAGAGCGCAAGTTTTAACTTGGGCTTTGAAGGACCGGGCGGAACAGTTAGAATTTCGAAGACGGCGGCGGACGAAGGATTTGTGGGGTGAGGAGTAGGGTTATGATTGGTTTAGACGGTGAGATTAAGGGCCTGTTCTTTTGAGTGGAATGGTGTTGGGGAAAGTAGGGGAAATAAAGGAATCAAGAGAGAGAAAATTTTTGTTTTGTGTTTTTTTGGATGAGAAAGTAGAAGGAGAAAGTAGAGGAGAAATGAATTCCTCATGAAATCCCTCATTTTAGTTTCTTTATAGAGGAGAATAGAGAGGGAAAGAGGTTTTGGGAATCCCTTTACGCTGGGAAAACAAAAGAACGGGTTTGGGGAATCCCAATCGGTTTTCCCCCAAAACACTGTTCACAACAGTGAAAAAAGTGGGATTCCCCTCGTTTACACTCAAAAGAACAGGCCCTAAAGGACCCAACCGAAACCGACATGGGAGTTGGGACTTTGAATTTGGTTGGTTCATGTCAAATGGGAATTGCTATGCGCACAGACTTTTTTGCTTACCAACGTACATGTTTTGCCATTTAAACCATAGGGGATGAGAGTAAATTTTGCTCATTCCGAAAAAAATTTCATCCCACGGTCTGTATATTGAACAAAGAGGCCTGGAAGCAGGGCAGGGACGACCGACAAGGAAATCATGGGAGCGGGAGGTCGTACATCTGTAAATTTTCTTCCATCCAAAAATTAAACAAAACAATAAACCAATTTTTGTTATGAATCAACCACTGAGGGAGGAGCCCCAGCTCTTTATTTATAGGCAATAGGGGAGAATACAAATATGGGCTACATTGATATGGGCATATCTCTATGATAGCCCAGAATCTAAACCAACTCCGGTTAAATAACCGTTCACAACACTCCCCCTTATCCAGCCATAGGTGTAGGTTCTGCTCGTGAATACTTCAAGATTCTGAGCATAGAAGAGTCTCACATGGGGTGGATACTTAGGATCCTGAGTTGGTGAGATTTGCCTCGTTAAAACCTTTAGCTATGGAAAACCATGTGGGAAAAATCATAGTTTAAGGAAAAAGAGTATAAACTCTCCTTAACTTCCCCTGATCTGTACAAGCTCTCAAGCTTTCAGATCTCTTAGGCGTCTCATCCCAACCCTTTGTACAAGCTTCCTAAAAGTGGCAGTTGGAAGGGCTTTAGTGAACAAGTCTGCCAAATTGTCACATGATTGTACTTGTCTGATGTCGATCTTGCCATCTCTCTGTAGCTCGTGCGTCTAGAAGAACTTTGGTGAAATGTGCTTTGTTTTGTCGCCTTTGATGAAGCCACCTCGTAACTGAGCTATACAAGCAGCATTGTCATCGAACCTTGTAGTAGGTTCGAGATCTCCAGTCTTCAGTCCGGTCGCAGACAGGATGTGGTGGACAACTGAGCGTAACCATACACATTCTCTGCTTGCTTCATGGATGGCAATGATCTCTGAGTGATTGGATGAGGTCGCAGTCAAGGTTTGCTTGATGGATCTCCAGGAAATGGCTGTCCCTCCATAGGTAAACACGTACCCAGTCTGTGACTTCGCGTTGTGGGGATCAAATAAGTAACCTGCATCAGCATAACCAGCAAGTGTAGAGGATATTCCATTTTTGTAGAAGATTCCAAATCTGTAGACCCTTGGAGGTAGCACAGAAGGTGCTTAACCCCCGGTCCAGTGGTGCTGTGTGGGCGCTGCACTGTATCTGGCTAGTAAATTTACTGCGAACGCTATATCGGGACGCGTGCAGTTTGGCAGATATAAGAGTGCTCCGATGGCACTTAGATAAGGGACTTCTGGACCAAGTATATCCTCTCACTCTTCCAGCGGCTGGAAGGTGTCTTTGTGTGCACCTAGAGATCGTACCATCATGTGTGTACTGAGTGGATGACATTGGTCCATATGGAATCTTTACAATATTTTCTTTGTGTATGTGGCCTGATGTAATAGGATTCTATCTTTTAGATGGTAAATCTGTAAGCCAAGGCAGAGTTTCACTTTTCCTAGATCTTTCATTTCAAATTCTTTTGTTAGGCTTACGGATATATCAGCGATCTCTTCAGGAGATCCAATGAGATTCAGATCGTCTACGTAAACAGCGATTATTACGAATCATTTTCCCGTTGTTCTTATGAAGATACAAGGGCAGACTTCATTGTTGTTGAATCATTGTTTAACAAGGAATTCGCTGAGTCTGTTATACCACATTCTTCCTGATTGTTTGAGACCATACAGTGATCTTTGCATCTTAACAGAGTAGACGTCCCGAGGTCTATTTAGTAGTTCAGCAGGCATTGAAAAACCATCAAGAAGTTTCATTTATATCTCCTTGTCGAGATTACCGTATAGATATGCAGTCACAACATCCATTAGCTACATACTTAAGACTTCATTTGCTGTTAAGCTTATCAGGAATCTGAAAGTGATCGTATCCATGACTGGGGAGTATGTTTCGTCATAGTCAATGCCCGGTCTTTGGGAAAAACCTTGTGCTACAAGTCTTGTTTTGTAGCGTGCGATCTCATTATTTTCATTTCTTTTTCTGACGAATACACATTTGTATCCCACAGGTTTGACACCAATAGGTATCTGGACTATTTGCCCAAAGACTTTGCGTTTTTGAAGCGAGTCCAGCTCGGCTTATATTGCCTGATTCCACTTTGGCCATTCATTTCTACGTTTGCACTCAGCAACGGAATGTGGATCATGATCATCGTCGCTTCCGACGACGTGAATAGCAACGTGAAACGCGAAGTCATCGTCGACTACTGTACTCTTTCTGTCCAATACCTCCCATGTACATACGTAAGTTAATGATATTTCAGTTTCTCCGGGCAGTTCCTCTACAGTGGATTCCGAGAGGGGAGAGGGTATGGACACGAGCTCGTTTCTCTGTGTGGGGTATCGTCCTAAGGTCTCCTGATATTTTTCTTTTTCTTGGATTTTTATCCTTAAAGCCTGGTGGTCTGCCTCTTTTCTGTTAAGGTGCAGCCACTTCTGCTGGTGGTGGATTGCATCCATCCTTTGGGATGTCAATCCTAGCTAGAGTATTTGCAGCAGGGATGTGTGATTTGACAATCTTTTGGTTGTTAGTAAACGAGTCCGGTAATCTATGAACTGTGTTCTGGATGTGTAAGATCTTCATGATCTCATCATCACATTGTTTTGTTACCGGATCGTAGTGGGTCAAACTTTTTGTATCCAACGTTAACATTTGCTTTGCGCTAGACTTTTCAATGTCTATGCCCATTTTGGGGAAATATGTCTCATCAAAGTCACAGTCTTCAAGACGTGCCTTAAAAGCGTCCCCCGTCTGGGGTTCTATGTATCTTATAATGGAGGGTGAGTCCATAAATACCTAGGCGACGTTGAGGGCCCATCTTGGTCCTCTGGGGTGGTGCAATGGGATATAAACTGCGCAGCCGAAGATTCTCAAGTGAGAAATGTTCAGCGGCGTTCCATATGCAAGTTGCATTGGAGAGAGACTCTGACCTCCTGATGGTCTTATTCTTATTAGTGATGCAGCATGCAGAATTGCATGTCCCCATGCATCTACCGACAACTGGGATTTCATTAGCAATGGACGTGCAATCCATTGGAGTCTTTTAATTAGCGACTCAGCTAACCCATTCTGGGTGTGAACATGCGGCACCGGATGTTCAATTTCTATTCTCGTTGCCTGGCAGTATTCTTGAAATGACTGAGAGGTAAATTCCCCTGCATTATCCAGACGTATTATCTATATTTGGTTGTCTGAAAAATACGCCCGCAACTTTATAATTTGTGCCAGGAGCTTTGGAAAAGCTAAGTTGCGGGTTGAAAGTAGACACACGTACGAGTATTTCGAAGATGCATCAATCAGTACCATGAAGTACCGGAAAGGCCCACTAAGGGGTGGATGGGTCCACATATGTCTTCGTGTATTCTTTCAAGGAAGCTTGGAGACTCAATATCCACTTTAAGTGGTGATGGCCTTGTTATTAATTTACCTTTGGAGCAGGGTACACAAGGGAATTCTCCCTTCTGAAGAATCTTCTGGTTCTTCAGGTTATGTCCATGAGATTGTGACAAAATGTGGTGCATCATCACAGTTTCAGGGTGGCCAAGTCGATCATGCCAAAGTAAAAATTTGGCTGATGTCGGGCACTTCAGGTGCTCCGTCAGATTTGCTTCATCTCTCCAAATCTTTGTATGGTAGAGGCCGAGAAGAGGCCCGAGGCCCGAGGAGAGGCTCTCAAAACGTTCAAGTATGGTTTTAACTCCATTTTCTTGAGACGTTACATACAGTAATTCATTTTCTTTTACATTTGTTGTTTCCAAGTGGAATCCGTTCAAACGGATATCTTTGAAACTTAGTAAGTTTCGCTTGGAATTCAGAGAGTATAATGCATCTTTAATTATTATTTCTGTTCCTTTGGGAAGCAACAATGTTGCATTCCCAGCACCTTCAATTATATCTGATGGCCCTGAAATTGTATTTACAGGGTTCTTATACGGAATAATGCTATGAAAATAGCATTTGTGCTGAAGGATCATATGTGCGAAGCACTGTCTACCAAGTAGTCATGAGAGGATTTCATCTAAAAAGATGAGTAAAACATTTGCATTCAGAAACTAAAATTTATTCAAAGGAAATCAAATTACATAAAAAGCTCTCATAAAATAGATTGTTCTGAAAATAAAATGCTAAGATAAATGTAGTAGGCTAATCAAGCATGTCCTCTGATTCGAAGTCTTTTGCTGTGAACTTGACTGCATTGTTTGCAGCTACCAGGTTTGTTTAAGCTTTCTTTTTCTTGCTTTGTTTATATAGCTCCTAGAGATGCACTAGGGTCATGCACACTCTGAACCCGTGGCCTATCATGCCACAGCTGTGGCACTGGTCTTCCTAATCCCTCTTGGGTGGGGGTGCATTGTTTTTCTTGTTGTCATTTCTGCGCCAGGTGAACTTGCGCTTTCCTTCATTCTTTCGCTGCTGAACCTGACCCTTGGCTCTTTTCTATTGTCCCCCCTTTCTGTGGTCTTTCTTTTCTTTTATTATCTCTCTTCTTTTTGAAGGAAGAGATATGGTGAGCTTCTGGTAGAGGGGCAGTGCCAGGAGGACACATATTGTGAGTGGCGAGAAGAAGCTCTCTGTTTTGTTCGGCCACGAGTAAACATGATAGCAGCTCAGAATACTTGGTGAACTTGCGTTCACGGTATTGCTGCATGAGTATCGCATCTTTTTCATAGAAAGACGTATATGTCTTTTCCAGCATGCGATCTTCTAAGACTTTCTCACCACACAACTTCAAGCGTGAGGTGATGCTAAAAAGTGTTGAGTTGTACTCAGCAATGGATTTGAAGTCCTCAGTCTCAGGTTCTCCCACTCATATCGTGCTCTTGGAAGTATAACATCTTTCTGATGTTTATACCTATCCTCAAGGACGGTCCATGGCTCAAGTGGATCTTCGACCGTAAGGTACTCAGCCTTTAAGGTCTTGTCCACATGGCGGAAAATATAGATAATGGCTTGCGCCTTTTCTATATCGCTAACATTTTCTTTTTCTGTTACAGCAGCAATGAGGGATTTTGCCCGCAGGTGAAACTTTACATCTAGCTGCCAGCTCAGATAGTTTCTACCTGATGCATCCAACACTTTGAAATCAATGCTTGCCATTTTAGCCATTTATCTAGTAGGGCACAAACATGAATGAATTAGTATTTTAATCAAAGAAAACATTTTCATGCAGATGCAATATTGAATGAGAAGCTAAATGCATGGATTGGCCAGTCCCACATAAAAAAGTCCAAAGTCCATACAGTCCATATTACACAATTTGCAGCTTAAAAGGAAAATACAACTTTGGAAACCCCGTGGGTCCCATATGATATCTCCAGCTTCAATTGTGGCATCCGTCTTCATGGAAATTGGTCTTCTGTCTTTGACATTTACATAAATTCCTCACTGTAATTTCTCTCAAAAATAAAAGAAAAGTGTGGGAAATAAAATGTGGGACTTAAACAACTGATCCAAAAACCACATTTAGCCATTCATGCAGAAATATTGTGCTCATCAACACTTTCATTCACAGACATCGCAGGCAGCAATATTCACACGAGGATAAATAATTTAATCACTTAATAATTATTGGACCACTGGGCAACGTCATACACCGTTAGGTTAGGTGACTAACGGCAGAGCAGTCGCATGATCTTCCTAATTATTAAGTTTTAAATATAATGTACAACCACGCATATAATATCCACAGAATAAGCGAGTGATGTAGAGCATGTATAGATGATTTTACAGAAAGAAAAATCATTTGATGCAAGGGTTGTAAAATTTCTGGGTTTAATCAATAAATAAATAAGAGCCCAATAGTGACATTTTCTGTTTAAAAGGAAAAAGTTTTCCTTTTTAATACATCCCAATAACCCCTAATAGTCCCCAATAATCCCTTATATGTCCATTTATTTGCCCCATAATATACCGTGATTTTCACGAATTTATAGGCCCACAAACGCCCTTTATAATTAATTTTTGACCCAAAAAAATCTTTTAAGGCTTATTTATTAGCCTTCGCCTCCCTTTTTTTGAATAAACCCTGACCTGCAGGCCTGAAGACCGCAGGTTGGCTGCGGGCTTCAGGCCCGCAGTCAATTTTTTTGATAAAAAGAACTGACCTGCGGGCTTCAAGCCCGCAGTCAATTTTTTTTGAATCAGGGTCCTAGGCCCAATAGGGTTTTTGGAGGCGGCTGCTAGGGTTAGCCACCGCCACCTCCTTGCTTCCGCCGGTCGGCGGGGGGGGGGGGGGGGGGGGGGGGGGGGGGGGGGGCGCCCCCCTGCAGGGGGGTCGGCGGGCCGCCGCCCCCCTGCGCAGGGGGGACGGCGGTGGGGCGTCGGCTGCCCCCTGCAGCGGGTCGGGCACGGCGCTGACCGCCCCCCTAGAGGGGGGTGCGGCCATGGATGTTTGGGGGGTAGAAAACCCTAAAAATTGGAATTTTGGGACGAAAAATTCGTCGTTTTTAGGCGATCGTATCGATCTTGCGAGATCTAAGGGTAGAACAATCATACGTATGATTAAAAATATCATTTTAGCGATTTTACCTCTATATCCGTCCTCCGGATATAGCGATGGTTGAACGAAGCCCTACGCAGATGAAGACGCTCGATTGAAGAAGCCTTGCACCGCGCACATGGATCTCCCGTCTCCTTTCGCCTTCGCAACGAACGAAAAAAAAATTTGTGGAAAATTTTCTAGAGTCTCGTGTTGATAACGTGTTATGAATCAACCACTGGGGGAGGAGCCCCCAGCTCTTTATTTGTAGGCAATATGGGAGAATACAAATATGTGCTACATTGATATGGGACTATCTCTAGGATAGACCAGAATCTAAACCAACTCTGGTTAAATAACCGTTCACAACAATTTTAAAAATAATGGATAAAGGAAACCTCAATGATGATTAGAGGGAGCAGACATCTAATTCTGCAAGGACTACAAAGGAGTAGGGCTGTTGACGAACGAGCTTGAACGAGCTTGAACAGGGAGCTTGGTTTTGTTCATGAACAAAATCCATGTTCAAGCTCTGTTCGTTTACTAACCGAGCTCTAAAAACCTGTTCAAGCTTGTTAGTTAAGCTTACCGAACGAACGTAAACGAACGTAAACAAACATTTACCGAGCTTGTTCACGAGTAGTTAATCGAACGTTTTGTTCATTAACAAGACTTATTGAGCTTGTTCGTGAACATGTTTAGGAACATGTTCGTGAGCACACAATCAATCTTGTTCATGAACAGATTTTCAATCAAACAAACGAACGTCAATTTTTTAATCAGGAATAATACTATTTAAACATAATTGCTAATGACTAAATCAATTAAATAAAAGGATTAAATATTTGTAGGACAAAAACAAATAAATCCAGCATAATAGCTCCATAAATCCCATTACAAACATCCATTTCTAGTATAGTACAAAAATATAGTATTTGTCTAAATTTACTATTTTCGGTACATGTTCGTTTACGAACACTTAACGAGCTTGTTCATGAACATCACTTAACGAGCTTGTTCACGAACACTTAACGAGCTTGTTCATGAACATAAATGAACGAACATAGTTATGTTCAAGCTCTGTTCGTTTATTAACCGAGCTCTAAAAATCTGTTCAAGCTTGTTCATTAAGCTTTCTGAACGAACGTAAACGAACATGTACCGAGCTTGTTCACGAGTAGTTCGTCGAACATTCTGTTCGTCAACAGCCCTACAAAGGAGGAAGCTAGGTCATCAATTGGATTTTTTTTGGATCCATTCTCTTCTCCGTTTTCCCCCTTGTTTTTTCTTTTTTAATTATTTTTTCAACTAAATTTAATTGTTTAGGGTTTTCTCTAGGGGTGGCAAACGGGTCGGGTCGGATTGGATTCGGGTTGGATCAGGTTTGAACCGACCTGGATATAGGTAAACACGTACCCGACCCGAATTGAATTCGGGTCAGGATCATGAAACACGAACCCGACCCGGAGATAACCCGGGTCACCCGAACCCAACACGGGTTTCTTTTAAACTGAAATTGCTGCAAAATTGCTTTTGCTGCAAAATTGCTTTTGCTAAAGCTTGAACTCGCGACCTACTCGAGCAGGTTCAATGCACTAGCCAACTGGACATAAGTTACTTGGTGTTTTGAAAGCATTTCAGTTATTAAATACATTTACTACTAGTAAACGTTGAATTAAATCGGAAAAAATTGGGAGGCGCAAGGAATTGATCCTGTGACCCCTTGGCAATATTGGTAAACAACTCAAACCAACTAACCAAACGGCCAATTTGCTGACTTATTATTATGTTACTGTGTGTGTGTGTGTGTGTGTGAAGGAACCTAATGCCTCTGAGGCCGAACCTGATGCTGTTGAAGTCCTGAACAACTGGGGAATTTGGGATACTGGGTGAGACTTTTTGGCCGATTGCATCAACAGATTATTGAGGAATGCTGGATACTTGTTATCTGACCGTGGTACCTCCCCTTCTTCGCATGATGTACTTGAGTATCCTTAGTTTTGGACTGATGGCAGCTATGGCCTAGCTTGGAATTTTGAACAACTTGTGTACTTTTTCTTTTTAGTTTTGAGTGGCTAGTACATAGGAACTGGCTGATAGTAGGGAGTGACGACGCATGTGTCCGCTCCTCTCTCTATTTTGACTAGCTTCCTACAGACTGCCACTGTGTATTGTTGTGCACATTTTAATATAGATTCTGACTTATCCTTCAAAAAAAATATGTTAAAGAAAACGGGTAGAATCCGGGTCAACCCGGGTTGACGGGTCAAACCCGCACCCGACCCAGATTTTATTCGGGTCAGTCGGGTTGACCCGAACTCTACCCGACCCGGATAGCCCTCTACCCATACCTGGTTAAAAGGGCCGGATTCGAGTCGGGTCGGGTGCATTTTGCCACCCCTAATTTTCTCTTTCCTTGACCAGTAAAATGTGCCACTGGATCTTTCAGGAAAAGGTGGAGGGGGAGGGGCAAGAGCGGGGGAGGAGGCAGTGCTTGTGCCGGCGGAGAGGAAAAATGTGATGAAGTGGTCTGTGTACTGAGCAATTTCAATGGCATTGGCACACCTGTAAATTTGAATGGAGATGAGTGCTAAAGATGAAAAAGTTTCAATGGCTCACATGTAAAAAATGAACGGCAAACTTGTAAATAAATGGTTTTTGAACTGAGCAAAAAGATCTGTTCGCATAGCAACTCCCAAATTCAATACACATAGAACTAATTGCTTTACACAGAAACTACTTTACACAGAGGGTGAGCGTGTCCATGTACCCTTTTTTCATGGTACACAGGCCCTACCCTATAAGGGATCGGTTCCTAAAATTTGAAACCGAAACCTACCATATTGGACCTTGTACCCAGAACCTAATCGGACCCTCTAGTTCCGGGTAGATTCCAGGTACCCTTAAAAAACAAGATTTTTTTGTGGCATGTATAAAAAATTTCATGATGGTTATGTAAAAAATGATTTTTTTTTAAATGCATTGATACCTTCAAGAGTTGAAAATATGAATTCGTGTTATAGAAACTTAAAATCGAATAAGACGTGAACTATTATATCTATTAGAGTCAATAGAACTGATTCATCATCACAAGCTTAGTAGTGTATATACTATCAAATAAATAATATAAAGACTATTTATTAAAAAATAAAATAATTTATAATTGAGGATCGGTTCTGGTTTCGGTTCAGGGTCAGGGTATCGATTCGCTACACATGGGAACCAGAACCGAAACTGGTTGACACCGTTTCTTAATTTTTCTACCTGGAACCTACCTAGAACTAATGAGTATATACCAAGAACCTACTCGTTCGGGTTAGTTTCAATCGGGAATCTGGGTACCTTATGCCTATGCACACCCCTCCTTTACACACCTATCATCTTCCATCACACTCATCTTCCTCCTCCTCTTCCCCCACCTATGACTCTGTTGCCTCGTCCTTTAGGACCGGCAACAGCCACCAACTCTTCTACTTTGTGATCTCCAGCTTCTTTTTCCTCTTCCTACTCATCTCTCTTTCTTCTTCTTCTTCTACTAACGTGTAGGAGGTGGCGTGATGGAGGCGGCAGTGGCAACATGATGGCGGAGGTAGCGACGAAAGGGGTTGAGATGAGACCGAGGCGACAACAGCAACGAGGAAGATGAGGGGTAGAGATAAGGAGGAAGAGAGGCAGATGGTTTAAAAAATAAATAAAAGTAATAGCAAACTTGTAAATTTTAACAGGCACGGCTGTAAATAAATGATCTGTAAGTACCGCAATTAGGTCTGTGTGAATAGCAACTCCCATCAAAGTGGACCAAGCAAAGACGAAGATCATTACCCATACTTAAGGAAGTATCCACAAAGTACCCTCTCTAATTATGGTGCTTCTATGTACACCCCATAAGTTTCTAACAATAGTACCCTTTTAATTAAAGGCTACTTCTATTTGTACTTCACTTTTCCTTAAACACACTGCACTTCTATACACACTACAAAAAATTTCAAAATTTTCTAAGCTCACAACGCTTCTTCCCATTTTACCCTCTCATCCACCATCCCCCCCATCTTCTTTCCATAGACTTAGTATCTAACACCTTTGCTGTCACCCCCTTTTCTCAACCAATTCATCCTCTCATTCCTCCACCTTATACACTCCTCTTCTTGTTCATCGTCATCCTCCTCCTCATCCAGCCACCTCTTTTAGTTCCTTCTTGGATGATTTTAATTAACATAATCAAATTCTTAAAAAATCAATCAAGGACAAAGAACATGAAACTCAATTAAAATATTAAAAAATCGATGTGGTCAGGTACATTACCCCGAGCGCCACAAAAAATATACAAAAGCAACACACACAAAATTCAAAAAAGAGTTGCTGAGGATAGCAAAATTGAGCAACAATGTGTAAGTCTACTTGGCTGGAAATTTTAATCAAATTAGAAAAGTGGAAGTGGTAAATTTCAAAAAGAAATTAACTCTAGTGCAATTACCCCAAAATATACAAAATTCATAAATTAAAACTAAGGAATAAAAATCGTATTTTATGTGGAAATTCTTATGCAATATCTATTCTCCAAAACTTCGATGCAGATCACCGATCTCCTCGCCAACAAGCACGATAGAAGTTTTGCCTTGATGGAAAACCACTTACGATCCATGAGCTATCCAAGAACTCAAACTCGATCTCAAAAGTTGCTAGTGTTTGAGAGAAAGAGAAAGAAAAAATTATTTCTTTTGGATAGAAAAGTTCTATCTTCAAGCCAAAATTTAAGGTTATTTTTCTCTTGATTTTTCAATCCTAGATGCCTTTGAGATGATGAGAGGACCCTTTCATATAATGCTAGAATCCCATGAGTTCTTTGATCTAATTAAATGCGAGACTAAAAAAATATTCCAAAAAACCCTTTGTCTTTAGATGATGTAGTTTGAGTCAAAATCTATCGTTTGGTTTAAATTATGATCCAAAAATTGGATCTAAATCAACCCAAATCAAACCCAAACACCCCCAAAATTTACACATACATAGGTCGTAGATTGCCACTACCGTTTGTTGTTAGACGGCGGTCGCCAGCTGCCAATTAGTCGGCTATCAGCTGGCTTATTGGCTCGGCTAGCCAACAATCGGCCAATGGTCGATTTCTATTCATCCGATCTCCGGTGATGTCATTTCATCATCATTGCCATTTTAAACTTATTTTCCCTCTGGTTTTCATCTTTTCTTTTTGAACGAAGTGTTTGTACCACTTTACAAACACTTTGCGCTCACTTCCCAACACTTTGTGATGAGCTCCACTATTTTAATCAAGATGGTCACAACTCCTTTTCATTCCTTGACTTTTGTATATCTTATTAATGTAATATATTTTTTCCTTCAATTATCATAACAAGTCCATTATCTTTGTGAGACTCCAAAAGCTCGATTCCTACTTTGGAAGTGACGTGATCATACTCAACGATCACAGGTGTGACACTGGCTGCATATGAAGGTCACCCATTTTGAAATCATAATTATTTGGTTAGTGTGAGACTAGACTCTCGTTTAAAGTAAATTTATGCATGTCAATAATAGCTACCATGTAATTGCGTCTCTTTGTCATGAATGTGTTGCTAAGATGTCTATGGTATAGAAATCTATCACACCCCATGAACATCTTAACGTGGTGAGTCGTGTATGGGATACCGTAGACAAAAATGGATTAAACTTATTACTCTAATAAGTTTATCCATTCCACTTAGCCAAAGATTTACTATGAATTTATACCAACTCCCTGTGATACTGATCCCCCCATAACAGAAGAGACAAATCCCATCTTGACCACTACCTCTCTTCATATGCTTTAGAATACAGTCAACGGGTACATAGCAATGACTGCATCATCATTAGTTAGTAAAAGTCAAAGCGTAGCCTTTCTGTAGGATCTACCTGCAATGTTAAGCAACACACAATTGGGATGAATAGTGTAATGGCAATTTAAAGCTAATAAACAAAATTCTTGTAATGCGGAATTATAAAGAGTAAGACAATTAGCACATGCACAAAAAGAACAATACAAATGCAAACACAATGTATCATGGTTCAGCTAAGCATACTATAGTCACACACTCATTCCAGCGTCTTGTGAATTTCCACTATATAATCTCTTCAGAGGCAAAGCAATACAATCCCTAAAATGGGACACAACAATCACTTCTAAGATCACACACACTATTATAAGAACCACACAATCTATTTCAAGATAACACACCATATTCCAAGGGCTAACCTTTCTTCTCAGAGAGATACTCCCACAGCTTGGGAGCTAGATTTCACAATCAAATAAAATAAGAAATTACACTCTTACTTATTGTCTTGATTAGATAGACTTACTACTGTGAAGTGCAAGGCAATGTAGAGTTGGTGTCCAAGTATTGGAATCAAGCTTTGGCACTTGTAGACTTCCCGTAAACTTTGGATGCAACCACAATAAACAAAAAAGCTCAAAGAGGGAAAATGAGAGAGATGAAAGATTGAACTTTTCTCTTGAGATTTGGCTCACAAAATGTTCTCTATCTGTTTGTTTGAGTGCTCAAATCTCCCTCATAATTGGGTTTATATATCCTCTCAAATTTGCACAGAACCCAAGAAAACAGACCAAGGAAAAAGTAGTTTAACGACTATAAACTGGTAGATTTTCAGAGTGATCATACAGTTGAACTTAAGTGTTCAGAACAAATTGTTCAGTCGTCTGTAAACTTTTCATCAATCAAATGAAGCAGAGGTTGGATAGAAAGAAAAGATTGTCCAACACACAACGTCTAGATGTCATGAGCACACCACTGAGTTATCTGGGACACTATTCAGGCATCTGAGAACGCTACATCAGATGCCTGACAAATTCAAACAAAGACTGGACATGAAAAAAAATATAGTCCACCACTCATCATCTAAACATTTGGAGTTCACCACTCAATCGTTTGAAAAACTATTCAGACATCTGACAAATGAGCTTCAGATGACTGAAATAGGTTGTGTATGTTTAAATGAAAAACATGCACACCAAATGTCTGGGAAAGCTTTTCCAGTCGTCTGGTCTGGTCCAAAACACCAATAAGAGTGTTTTGGCCATGAAACCTATTAGGATATGTTCTAGGCTTCTCCTATGGTTCTCTAAGATGTAAATGACATCAAAGTATGTGCATGACGATCTAACAAGGCATACATTATGCTACAAAATAAAGAGCAAAATATATAGAGACTAAATAAAAAATACAACGAAGATTCTTAATTCTTAATGCCATATAAGCTCATATACTCCAAGCCTTGAGTCAACCAACCCATCAGCTCTATGCTTAGTCTCCATGTCACGCCCCGCTTCCCAAAAATGTGGAGGCGAGACGTGAGAAGGTCCGCTCAGACTTGAAGCTACAAAGCTGCAAGTCCGATAAGCGTCAATCAACTTTAATAGCAGGTCCTTGGAACGCGAAACGAAACAAAGATAATAATAAGGAAATGAGACAGAAGATAAATCTCAGAATATCCATAATAATAAACTCCAACATCGCAGAAAAGCCACCAGGCTAAAAGAAAAGAGTCTAAAAAGAGGCCCCAGCATGGCCAACAAAAGTACAACGTACAAAAGCAAAGTAATGGTGCTACGCACCGACAACTAACAACAACCTAAAGCAAAAGCAACTCAAATCAGTCTCTAAGACTGGTCTCCGGTGTCCACCAACTCCTCGTCAAACGTAGGCTCCGGCTTAGCGTCAGCAAACACCTCGTCCTCAGCTACGGTCTCTGGCTCAGGGTCTAACATGTGACACCCAAAAGAGCAAGGGGCACATGTCAGCAAGTCTACAAGAGACTTGTGCAAGGAAACTGAAAGTGAAAGTAGGCAACCTAGCAGTTCTAGCATGATGCAATGACATGGCAGTTAAAGTAAGAGTGCAACAAGTAAATTAAAGTACGAGCATGTCATTTAAACATGGCATGGATGACAAGTTTTACAAGAAACATTCACAAGGACAAGTACAAGTCAAGTAAGCACGTCGTGCACAGAGATTACGCCTTTTGGCTAGAGTTGCTGCACGGGCCAACTCCTAAGCTCAAGTGATCGCTTATCCCTACCCCTCCACATGTGTATGGACTGGCACCCATCTTCTGGATCGCGAGCCAGGAAGTGTTTTATCATGATGGCATATGGGTGCACCTAGCCGAACAAGGAAGTACAAGTAGTGTAGCGTGTGCTACGAATGCAACAATCAACTTGGATGACATGTAAGATGCAATGCATGGCAGTTAAAAGTGCGTACAGTTAAGGAATTTAAACGTGACAGATATCAATGCATGCATGACATGGCAGGGTGTCAGATCTAGCTTCGTTGTCAAACTAGATCTTAAAGTTGCGTCTAGACAGCTATCATTTCACTGTCTAGTCTCTTTTACGCTAAAAGCAAGGAAGTGGCCTAAAAACATGGCCATAAGCAAGAATTGGCAAGTTTCACTTGCCTGCAAGTATAACGTTTGAGAACACCGTCCAACGAGTCCGAAGTCACAATTATCCTACGTGCACAAGTCCACCGGCCTACATTCCCGTTTTATTAATCTTCATTAGTGAATTCTAAAACATTTAAAATACTTTAAAAACATCAATTTTTAGTCTTGATTATCAGGCAATAGGTTGGGGGTCCTAAGGGTGCAAAGCGTTACCTCAACACGACGCGAAAGCTACACTGGCGTCGGGTAGCGACGCCAGGGGTTGGAATAAAAGAACGCACTCCTAGTCCAGATTCCAAATAGGCTCCTCACTCGCCAAGTTCTGGACAGCAACTAGGTCAACGGACCAAGATTCCAAAGCTAGAACGTGCGACAATGGCCTACGACATATCGTAACGTCGTAAACGTCAAATCCACGATGTAAAGACACCTAGGTGGGGCCCACATTAGTCCTAGGGACCAATGGGGGACCCACAATACCTCTGGAGAACTTGGGGGGCCCACGGTGGCAAGCGGTGCGACGGATGCGGGGTTGCGACGAATGTCTCTCGGTCAGACACAGCCGATGCGAGGATTTGGCTCAGTCAGACACGGCGGGCGGCTGTGCAGCGCAGCGGGGTGCGATGCGGGGGTTGATCTCTCGGTCAGACACAGCCTGATGCGGAAGCGGTCGTCGGTCGGGTGCTTGGCGGGCGTTGCAACGTTGCAACGTTGCAACGAAGCGGGGGAGAGCGGGCGAAGCGGGGGATTCTGTCGGTCGGTGCGGGCGGGGAGCGTCGGTCGGGCGCTTGGGGAGCGGGGCGATGCGGAGCGGGGGTCGGTGCGGGCGAAGCTCTCGGTCAGACCGAGAGAATCTCTCGGTCGGACACGGGGCGGTGTGGAGAGATGCTGTGCGGTGCGGTGCGGAGCGGGCGGCCTCTCGGTCAGACCGAGAGAACGGGGGCGATTTTCTCGGTTGGTGCGGGGGCGGCTGCTGTAACGTTGCGACGAATCGTCGCAAGCGGGGTTTTGGATTTTGGGAGCGGCTAGGGTCAATTTCTTGCGAAAATGAGTCTTCCTAGGGGTTGTTTATATAGTGTAGAGGGGTTGACTTGGTCTAGGGCTAAATCTAATAGGATTAGGATTTTAAAATATTTAAAATTCAAAACTCCCTCTCCTAATCACGTATAGATTGGGTGCGGCCAATATAGGGGCTAGGATTTGGCTCAAAATTCGTTTGAAATATTATAAACTTAATAAAATTTTATTTGGCCGAAAATTAATTTAAAAATTGGTATTTAAAAATATTTAAAGCTTTGCCTAAAATATATAATAGGTCAAACGAACTCCGAAAATTGTGAAATAAATACTGGGTGGTCGGGACGACGAGAGAAAGGTAACTAAGGAGACGGATCTCAATTTTGACATCGAGCGACAAAACTAAAAATAGAAACGTCTCACGTCAAAAGCGAAAATCACAACGTTTCTTCGAATAAGATCAAATCGTGGGAAAACGACCCGAGAAATGTCGTTCCAAATTAGTGCCACAATTTAATACTCTCAGAGACGTTCACAACGACATACCACACTAAAGTGTTCACAAACAAACAAAGTCTAAAATAAACACGTGCACGGTCAAAAGCACGTGCACGAACAAAGTACGATCGAAAAGTGGTCGTTACATCCTCCCCACCTTAGAAATGACTCCGTCCTCGGAAACAACATCAATCACTGCTCGGGAAAAGGTGCGGGAAGCGCTCTCTCATCTCATCCTCACGCTCCCAGGTGGACTCACCAGGGGAACCGTGACGCCACTGCACTCGAACCAAGTCGACGGTCTTATTCCTCAGCTGCTTCTGTCGACGATCCAAAATCTCAACTGGCTGCTGATCATATGACAGATCCGGACGAACTGTGATCTCCGAAAAATCCACAGCATGGGACGAATCACTAACGTATCGACGTAACTGAGATACGTGAAATACGTCGTGAACTCCCTCCAGCGATGGCGGCAACGCCAAGCGATAAGCCACAGCTCCAACTCTCTCCAGGACATCAAACGGCCCAATGTACCTCGGACTCAGCTTGCCTCTCTTCCCAAATCGAATAACTCCGCGGTTCGGAGAAATCTTCAGAAAGACATGATCTCCAGGCTGAAACTCCAAAGGCCTCCGTTTAGCATCAGCCCAATGCTTGAAACGATCCTGCGCAATCCTCAGCTTCTCCCGGATGTTTCTCACAACATCCACGGCTTCCACAATCATCTCTGGTCCCAACAGCTCCCGATCTCCATTGTCATCCCAGCTCAGTAGCGATCGACATTTCTTTCCATATAGCGCGGCGAAAGGCGCCATGCCAATACTCGCCTGGTAGCTGTTATTGTAGGCAAACTCAACGTGATGGAGATGATCTTCCCAAGATCCCTTGAAGTCCAACATGCACGCTCTCAGCATGTCCTCCAAAATCTGAATCGTCCTCTCGGACTGGCCATCCGTCTGCGGGTGGTACGCCGTACTCAAACTCAGACTCGTACCCAAGCTCTTCTGCAGACTCTGCCAAAACTGAGACGTGAATCTCGTGTCTCTGTCCGACACGATACTCACAGGGACTCCGTGAAGTCGTACGATCTCCTGCACGATTCACGTTACATCAATATATAAACTAGAAAAGGAAATAGAAAAGGAGAGTAAAAGAATTTACCTCCATATATCTCCTCGCTAGCGTCTCAGTAGACTGTCCTACTCAGAAGGGGATAAAGTGCGCGGATTTGGTCAATCGGTCTACGATCACCCAAATCGTGTCGTTCTGTTTCGGACTCCGAGGTAGTCCAGTCACGAAATCCATAGTGATGTGCTGCCACTTCCACTCCGGAATCGGAAGCGGTTGTAGCAACCCTGCCGTAAGCTGATGCTCCGCCTTTACTTGCTGGCAAACCAAACACTTGGCTACGCTCCGAGCCACACTCCTCTTCATACCATGCCACCAATAGTTCAGACGAAGATCCTTGTACATATTGGTACTACCAGGATGCACAGAATACGGCGAACTGTGTGCCTCCACCAATAATTCCTCTCTGATATCTCCAGCTGCACACACAACCTGGCTCCAAATCTCAACGAACCATCCTCATGAATCAAAAAGTCAGTCCGCAGACCGGGTTCCACCTGCTCCCGAATCTTCACCAGCTTAGCATCTCCAGCCTGTCCAGCCTTGATCCTATCCACGATCGTCGACTGTATCTGCATACTCATCAACGAAGAAGTCTCTTCAGGAAGAATAATCTCGATACCAGACTCGCAAAAATCCTGCTGCAATCTCCACTGCGAAGTCAACATCATCACCGCCGGAAGTCTGCTCAGCGCATCCGGAACCACATTCACCTTGCCAGGGTGAAACTGTAAGTCGATCTCATAGTCTGCCATGAGCTCCAACCATCGACGATGTCGCATGTTGAGCTCCTTCTGCGTAAAGATATACTTCAAGCTTTTGTGATCGGTGAAGATCTTCACTTTCTCACTCAGCAGGAAGTGCCTCCAAATCTTTAGCGCAAACACGACTGCAGCCAACTCCAAATCATGTGTCGGGTGATTCTTCTCATGAGCCTTAAGCTGACGAGAAGCATACCCAACCACATACCCATGCCGATGCAACACATAACCAAGACCCCTGCCAGAAGCATCGCAAAAGATCTCGAATCCTCCACTCCGATCAGGCACAGCAAGAACATGGGCAGTCGTCAACCTCTCCTTCAGAATATCAAAAGCCTTCTCACAATCATCAGACCAAACATATGGTACATCCTTCCATGTCAGTCTGGTCATCGGCTCAGCAATCCGGGAAAATTCCTTAATGAAACGCCGATAATAACCTGCAAGCCCAAGGAAACTCCGAATCTCAGATGCTGACTGCGTAACATGCCACTCTATGATAGCCTTAATCTTCTCGTGATCCACCGAAATTCCATCGCATGACACCACATGCCCGAGAAAAGCAACTCTATCCAGCCAAAACTCGCACTTGGAATACTTAGCATACAAACGATGCTTCCTCAAAATCTCCAACACTGTCCTTAAGTGCGATGCATGCTCTTCCTCCGACTTTGAATAGATCAGGATGTCATCAATAAAGATAACAACAAACTTGTCTAGAAATTCGTAGAAGATCAGATTCATCAGGTTCATAAACACTGCGGGTGCGTTGATCACACCGAAAGGCATAACCACGAACTCGTAGTGACCATACTTCGTCCTGAACGCTGTCTTCGGGATGTCCTCCTTCTTCACCTTAAGCTGATGGTAACCACTCCTCAGATCCAACTTAGAGAACACCCTCGATCCTCCAAGCTGATCAAAGATGTCATCTATACGTGGCAATGGATATTTATTCTCGATGGTCACAGCATTCAGCTCCCGGTAATCCACGCACATGCGACGCGAACCATCCTTCTTCTTTACCAGCAACACCGGTGCTCCCCACGGGGACATGCTAGGATTGATGTAACCCTTCTGTAGAAGCTCATCCAGCTGCCTACGCAACTCCTCCAACTCTGCTGGAGCCATACGATACGGCGCCTTTGAAATAGGCTGCGCTCCTAGCATAAGATCGATCGAAAACTCGAGAGCTCAATCGGGCGGCAGTCCAGACATCTCCTCGGGGAAGACGTCGTCAAATTCACGTACCACAGCTGGTCTACTCTGCTTCATTTGCATAGCAACAATCTCCACCGGTCTGGCCCGAAACCTGATAGGGCCAAGCGAACTGCTACCTCGACTGAACTCAAACACTGGATGTCCAGGGATCTCGAATACCACCTTCTTCCTCCGGTAATCCATTGTAGCATAGAAAATCGCAAGCCAATCCATCCCAAGCACTGCATCGTAGTTGATGATGTCGTGGACAATAAAATCAGCGTAAAGCTCATGTCCACAGACCACCAAAGGGCAAGAATTGCACCCAAGATGCACCGAGATCACGCCATTTCCTGTAACGATGTCCCAACTCTTGGGAATAGGGGAAGTCGTCAAGGAATGCTTTTCCACGAAGCTCCGAGAAATAATGCACATCGATGCACCAGAGTCAAAGAGGGCTCGTGCAGGAAATGTGCAAACCAAAATCACACCTATCAAACAATCTAACAATCAACCCTATTCTAATAAACAATCATATGCAAGCAATCTAACATGGCTAACAACCAAAATTATCTAAGGAAGGAAACAACTAGATTGAGAGTTACCTGCGATAACCTCATCCACAGCCTCGCTCTCCACTGTCGTCATCAGATAAGCCTGCCTCCTCGGTTGCATGGCCTGCTGAAAAGCCTGCTTCTGCAGAACGAGGGCTGGTCCACGACCTGCAGGTACAGGTGCTCTCTGCTGCAACGGCTGTGCTGCGACTGGTTCCTTCCAAGGCTGCTTAGACTTCGGGCACTCCTTCATAGCATGAGTAGGATCTCTACAAATCAGGCACTGTCCCAACTGTTGGTAATTCGCGGTCCCTTAGGGCACAAAAAAACTCTAGTCCCGTCCTAAGTCGGACGGAACATAGACAGAAAAGAGAATTGCAGCGGAAGGAAAACTAGTTAATCTAAATTAACATGCAGTTAAAACATTTTTAACTTAGCCCTAAGGTCCAAGACCCTATGCCAAGATCTATGCCGACTTGGGATGGATCTGACCATCCCAAGAAGGATCTAGCCTACTGCGATTAAACTAAACTAATGCTAATAAAATACTTTAACCACATACCCGGAATCTCAACCCTGGAGCAGGCGAGATGTTTCGCACCGTCTTCCGAGCTGCTCCCGTCCCACGCTGAGCCGCTCCTTGAACCGCTCCCCGAACCGCTTCTCGAACCGCTCCGCATCCCGAGGCGATCAATCCCCGTGCCGCCGAGCCAACCACGCGCCGAAGAAAGTTTCACGCGAGTGAAATCTCCGCCAAGATTTTAGATTCAGAATCCGAACTCCTTCGTGGCTTTGCTAGAGCCCTCAGGAGTAAGGCAGAAATTTAGGGAGAAGAGAAATATTAATTTAAGCTTAGATCCGAGCGTGCTCCAACATTTACGAGAGCCGCTCAGATCTAGAGCTTGGGACGAGTTTTGAGAAAGGGGGGAGACCCCTATTTATATAGGCGGCGGACTCTCCCCTTTTCTCAAAATCTGATGTGGGACTAAACAATGGGATTATTAAAATCAAGTTAGTTTGCACTTCACAAAGTGTAAACTTCCGTGAATTTTAACTCACTCACCGTTGAGCTTCAGGATTGATACAACCTATCAATACGACAAGCGTTCAACGGTGAACGCATAGGAAAAAACCGTTCGTCAATCGGAGTTCGTTTGACCCTCCAATTGAATGTCCAAAGATCAGCCCTAACCCCACCTAAAGCACAAAACCCAGCCGTCAAGAAATTCTGCCTAGGGTTCGCAACCCTAGGCGTGTGGGGCCCACCAGGGGCCCCACTGCATTGAACTGCGCGCGCAAAACAGCCTGGGCTAGCCCAGGCAGCGCCTGGGCTAGCCCAGGCAGCCTGTTCTACCTTGCATTTACTGGGCCTGGCCTGGTTTGATACTTTGGGCTGTTTTGGCTCTAACTTGAGCATTTGGAGTCCGATTTGGATGCCGTTCGAACCTGGGTCTAGACCGGGACATTCCCGTCTTACCCGTGAACTTTTCCTTACGTTTATTTTATTAAATATTGTATTAAACAATTTAATACACATTTAATTGCTTTTGCATCAAATGCAAGATAGTCCATATCTAAGCTTAAATTACCATATTGCATCAAATGCAATTATCTCTTCTTTTACATCAAATGCAAATATTCTCCCTAACTATTTTCTACCTATTACTAGACGAAGCGTTGCACTCTGTGTGAGACCATACAGCCTGACCCTTACAACAGCTTGGGCTCGAAGCCCTATACGGCAGTGACCACGAGTAGTGGTTGTCGTCCCTGCTTCAGGAATCATCATTATGTGGTTAACTCATTGACATGAGTATTGTCGGGACCACCTGACTGTTTCCGTGATGAATTCCGCAGTTATAGTCTCTTCGTCTTAAATATGTCGTGTAGACCAAGTCTAGGGTACGGTCAAAACTGTCAACCACAATAACTTGACTCCGGTTAGTTTCTATCAATCTTTAGTCAATAAATGTTGGACTTCTTCCAACATACTCTGCGTAGAGTTTTTACTAAAGACCGAACTAACTCTACGACACTAACTCCCATTGACCGGGAGAGACGAATCCTCTCTTGGTCATTACTCGCCTCGTACGTTTCAAGTGACACCCAATCAAAAGACCTTTCGACAGGCATTGCCTCGAAGCTAGGTCAGTCGATATAAGTGGCACCGTTCACGCACAGGTTTGTCAAAATGACCTCAAGTCAAAAGACCAACTATCCTATCATCACTCAGAGTTATCACTGACAGATTGGTCAATATAACCATATGATAACTCTAGTGGATCGTTCAGTGAACTCATTCTAATGAGCACCTGTGTCTCGTCTTCGACTTCGCCAAGTCAAGCGATCATGAGATCATCGCCACCGCTAAACGGTGAAGACTAATACACAATGGTCTATCCGATGTTTCGATATCCTTGTCTCGGAACATCTACGACCACGAACCATTTTAGACTTATGCTACAGACGGTCAAACGTTTCTCCATGATCGAGATACTCATCTCGATACCCGTTTGACCTTGCATAAAGTCTCAGGACTTTACCTAAGTCGATATCTAATTATAAAATAACTTGGATAAATCATTACCAAACAGCTTACTGTTATTTCGAACAAGATGTTTGTGCTATTCACACAGGAATAAATGGCCTCGAGGGCATCATATTCCTACACCAACATCCTCCTACACTGCTCCTTGACATGCCCGGTCTTGTCACAGAAATGGTAAGTCTTCTGAGTAGGCCCACCTGGCCTCTTGAACTGCACCGTCTGAGTAGGCCTAACCACTCCTCTGATCTGCTCCATAGGCCTCTTCCCAGTTCCCGGTGCCTGTCCTCTCTTCTGCCTCGAAATCCGCTCCTGTCTCTGAGCAACTACCAGTAACTTCTGATATGACTCCATATCCGTCGTAGACATCAGGCTCTGCAAGTCTAGGGAAAGGCCCTGCAGAAACCTCTGAGCTTTCTCCTCAGCATCCTCCACCATCTTTGGTGCGAAGCGACTCAATCTAGTGAACTCCTGGTGGTACTGGTCCACCGTCAGATTTCCCTGCTTCAGCTCAATGAAGCGCTGCAACATGTCCCTCCTGGCAGCCTTCGGAAAGTACTCCTCATCGAACCTGGACTTAAAAGTAGCCCAAGGTATAGGGCTCACCAACAGCTCCTCCTTTGCATCCCACCAGTTACGGGCATTATCTTTGAGCTGCTTCTTCACCAACTCAACCCATCCAGCCGGGTTGACCTTCGACATCTTCAATTTATCCTCAGTATTTCTGATCCACTCCTCAGCAGCCAACGGTCCTTCAGATCCATCAAAGTAAGTCAGGCCCAGCTCCCGAAACTGCTTCGCTCCTGGCTCGAAGCGAGGGGCACTCTGGGTATTCTGGAGCATACCCTGCTGCACCTGCATCATCTGATGCATCATCCTCATGATCTCAGCATTGGTAGGCTCTCTATCCGGCACCTCAACACGATTGGGCCCACCACTAGCTCGGGTCTGTCGTCTTCCAGCCATCTAATGACATAGAAAACGAACAAAAATTAGACTCAAAGCTTAATGACTTGGATGTTGTAATTTATTTAATGGACATTCCGTTATTATCGTTGTTCCGTTAGTTTGCAATTGCAAGACCGACCTGCATGGGCCACTAACAAAACCTGTCACGCCCCGCTTCCCAAAAATGTGGAGGCGAGACGTGAGAAGGTCCGCTCAGACTTGAAGCTACAAAGCTGCAAGTCCGATAAGCGTCAATCAACTTTAATAGCAGGTCCTTGGAACGCGAAACGAAACAAAGATAATAATAAGGAAATGAGACAGAAGATAAATCTCAGAATATCCATAATAATAAACTCCAACATCGCAGAAAAGCCACCAGGCTAAAAGAAAAGAGTCTAAAAAGAGGCCCCAGCATGGCCAACAAAAGTACAACGTACAAAAGCAAAGTAATGGTGCTACGCACCGACAACTAACAACAACCTAAAGCAAAAGCAACTCAAATCAGTCTCTAAGACTGGTCTCCGGTGTCCACCAACTCCTCGTCAAACGTAGGCTCCGGCTCAGCGTCAGCAAACACCTCGTCCTCAACTACGGTCTCTGGCTCAGGGTCTAACATGTGACACCCAAAAGAGCAATGGGCACATGTCAGCAAGTCTACAAGAGACTTATGCAAGGAAACTGAAAGTGAAAGTAGGCAACCTAGCAGTTCTAGCATGATGCAATGACATGGAAGTTAAAGTAAGAGTGCAACAAGTAAAGTAAAGTACGAGCATGTCATTTAAACATGGCATGGATGACAAGTTTTACAAGAAACATTCACAAAAACAAGTACAAGTCAAGTAAGCACGTCGTGCACAGAGATTACACCTTTTGGCTAGAGTGGTTGCGCGGGCCAACTCCTAAGCTCAAGTGATCGCTTATCCCTACCCCTCCACGTGTGTATGGACTGGCGCCCATCTTCTGGATCGCGAGCCATGAAGTGTTTTATCATGATGGCATTTGGGTGCACCTAGCCGGACAAGGAAGTACAAGTAGTGTAGCGTGTGCTACGAATGCAACAATCAACTTGGATGACATGTAAGATGCAATGCATGGCAGTTAAAAGTGCGTGCAGTTAAGGAATTTAAACGTGACAGATATCAATGCATGCATGACATGGCAGTGTGTCAGATCTAGCTTCGTTGTCAAGCTAGATCTTAAAGTTGCGTCTAGACAGCTATCATTTCACTGTCTAGTCTCTTTTACGCTAAAAGCAAGGAAGTGGCCTAAAAACATGGCCCCAAGCAAGAATTGACAAGTTTCACTTGCCTGCAAGTACAACGTTTGAGAACACCGTCCAACGAGTCCGAAGTCACAATTATCCTACGTGCACAAGTCCACCGGCCTACATTCCCGTTTTATTAATCTTCATTAGTGAATTCTAAAACATTTAAAATACTTTAAAAACATCAATTTTTAGTCTTGATTATCATGCAATAGGTTGGGGGTCCTAAGGGTGCAAAGCGTTACCTCAACACGACGCGAAAGCTACACTGGCGTCGGGTAGCGACGCCAGGGGTTGGAATAAAAGAACGCGCTCCTAGTCCAGATTCCAAATAGGTTCCTCGCTCGCCAAGTTCTGGACAGCAACTAGGTCAACGGACCAAGATTCCAAAGCTAGAACGTGCGACGACGGCCTACGACGTATCGTAACGTCGTAAACGTCAAATCACGAAGTAGAGACACCTAGGTGGGGCCCACAGTAGTCCCAGGGACCAATGGGGGACCCACAATACCTCTGGAGAACTTGGGGGGCCCACGGTGGCAAGCGGTGCGACGGATGCAGGGTTGCGACGAATGTCTCTCGGTCAGACACAGCCGGTGCGAGGATTTGGCTCGGTCAGACACGGCGGGCGGCTGTGCAGCGCAGCGGGGTGCGATGCGGGGGTTGGTCTCTCGGTCAGACACAGCCCGATGCGGAAGCGGTCGTCGGTCGGGCGCTTGGCGGGCGTTGCAACGTTGCAACGAAGCGGGGGAGAGCGGGCGAAGCGGGGGATTCTGTCGGTCGGTGCGGGCGGGAGCGTCGGTCGGGCGCTTGGGGAGCGTGGCGATGCGGAGTGGGGGTCGGTGCGGGCGAAGCTCTCGGTCAGACCGAGAGAATCTCTCGGTCGGACACGGGGCGGTGTGGAGCGATGCTGTGCGGTGCGGAGCGGGCGATGGTGCGGGCGGCCTCTCGGTCAGACCGAGAGAACGGGGGCGATTTCCTCGGTCGGTGCGGGGGGCGGCTGCTGTAACGTTGCGACGAATCGTCGCAAGCGGGTTTTTGGGTTTTGGGAGCGGCTAGGGTTAATTTCTTGCGAAAATGAGTCTTCCTAGGGGTTGTTTATATAGTGTAGAGGGGTTGACTTGGTCTAGGGCTAAATCTAATAGGATTAGGATTTTAAAATATTTAAAATTCAAAACTCCCTCTCCTAATCACGTATAGATTGGGTGCGGCCAAGATAGGGGCTAGGATTTGGCTCAAAATTCGTTTGAAATATTATAAACTTAATAAAATTTTATTTGGCCGAAAATTAATTTAAAAATTGGTATTTAAAAATATTTAAAGCTTTGCCTAAAATATAAAATAGGTCAAACGAACTCCGAAAATTGTGAAATAAATACTGGGTGATCGGGGCGACGAGAGAAATGTAACTAAGGAGACGGATCTCAATTTTGACATCGAGCGATGAAACTAAAAATAGAAACGTCTCACGTCAAAAGCGAAAATCACAACGTCTCTTCGAATAAGATCAAATCGTGGGAAAACGACCCGAGAAATGTCGTTCCAAATTAGTGCCACAATTTAATACTCTCAGAGACGTTCACAACGACATACCACACCAACGTGTTCACAAACAAACAAAGTCTAAAATAAACACGTGCACGGTCAAAAGCACGTGCACTAACAAAGTACGATCGAAAAGTAGTCGTTACACTCCATCAAGATATAATCATGTAATTAATCTGAGACTAAAATAATTAGAGGCATTAGTAACAGATAATGTGGTGATTATCATCAAAACCGTTTTAGGCTTAATGGCCAATATCCAACATTTTCCCCCTTTTAATGATGACATCCATTTGTAAAAATAAACATTAAAACATACTAATGGATTCCCTACTTATATGCATCCGAATTGAAATGAAATAAAGATAATAATGTATATAAGAGGCCATATGTAAAAACAATGCTAAATGAAATAAATCATAAATGTAAGCATACATTTTTACATAATCACCTTTCTCTTTCCATTGTCCTCGTCAAAAAGGTGGACATGAAAGTCTCTCTCCCAAATACATGACAACAAATATACGAGACTGAGATATGTATGATAACAAATCAAACATAACGTGGGTATCAATCCCTATAACATGCTCCCCCTAAATCATAGAATTGGTCAAAGTTTTGACTCTATGAACCAACACATAAATGGAGACATGTGCCAAATAGCATCAATGCCTTGACATAAGACATCAATCAAGGGCATTGATACATGATATTGCCAATGAAACTAAACAAGCCAAAGATGTCAACATCAAGAAATTGATGTTGAAACCATATCTGCAATTGATAAACATTATTTATTTGATAAACATTATTATATTTTTATGAGATAAAATAGCATCAATGTTAAATTTAAGTGTGCATGCTAAAATTGTTTATTTGATAAACATTATTCTATTTAATTTTTAAATAATTGTACACTCTTTATGCGATAAATATTTTTAGTGGCATGCATATCATATGATCCATTTAAACCTATTATATTTTTATGAGATAAAAATTAAATGTTTTAAATTCATTATTTTAAATTTAAATGTTAAATTTAAGTATGCATGCTAAAATTGTTTATTAGATAAATAATTTTCTATTTAATTGTTAAATGGTAGGACACTCTTTTTATGTGTTAAAATTAGTGTAACTTTATGTTAATGGCTATGTAAATGTTGTCACTTATTTGATAACACAAGACAACCCTCTTAGGTTAGCCATTAAGAACTCGTTAAACATTATGAGATAAATTCTAATGACATGCTATATTTTAATAAAACATTAACAACACTTTAAGACCTAATTCCTGATTAGGGTAGTCCCTATAAAAATTTTAATTCTAATTGTTATGAAATTAATTCTCATTAAAGGACTTCGCTTTTAGCGTTGTTAATAAATTTATTAAAATCCTAATTTTAGGATATTACGTGAACCTTATAGTTGATAAGGATTTAATAAAAGTTATTAAACAAATCCTAAAATTTTGAATTTAAGGATTCAACTAGTTGATAGGATTAATTAGTTGTTAATAAAAGTCTTTTAGTCTATGGCACACATATAAAAAGGACAAGATTCATTCAATGGATCATGATCCAGTCAATGTGCTTGGCTAAGTTTGTTAGATCACCCTAGCTAGTCTAAGGGATAAGTGATACTGGCTTAGTTAATTCTCTGGCTGTGTTCTGCTGGACCGCAATGACGCGAATCATGATTATATGACACCCTGGACTATATCTAAGTCAAATACGTTAATAATCTTCTTCAAGATTAGTCGCAGCCCTCCTTGCTTTAGGGGTTGGCAACTATAGGACCCATGTTCCAGTTGTTGAGCTACACTAAAGCTGTGACATGGCAATCTTATAGAAACCAATTTCTTAAACACATATGATGTAGTCTAAGACCCGACCCAAACCGACGTGTCGTGAATACACCGAGCGCTGGGGCAAGTCAAGCTAAACGCGAAAATAAGGGTCCGACTAGACTGGTCACTGTGATTTGGATGAGCACACTCATGATCGCAAATGGCTAGGGGTAAAAACTGATAAGAGGGTTATATCTGATATGATCGATGAAGAGTCATCTTCCGATTACAGAGTCAAGAAACTTGTTGAGCTACACTCAAGGTTGTTAGGCTCAGAGTGATTGGATCTCTTACCTATTTATTTAATTCGATTAAATTGTTCATTGTTAAGACTTAAAATGATCGTAAAAATAGTGGGAGGGTATAGATAGATAAAAGCAAATCTACCTATATTTAATATTGAACATATGCTAAACTAGGGCAAGACTATGTTTACAAATGAAATCAAAATATAATATTTTAATGAAATAAGTTAACTGGTCAAATAGGTTGATTAATGGAATGTCAAAGATAAATTCTAATTGATAGAATTAAACCATATTCTCGTTGACATTAAAATGACCTTCTAAAGAACAGACTTGAGAAATATGATTTCATTAAGTTCTGTGTCGAACAAATAAATTCACGTTACATGTCACTCGCCTCTATATGGGGCAGCTTGAACATATAGGATATTCGAAGTATGTTTCTCCCTACAACTTGTTGACCTACACTCAAGGTTTTATGGAAAAACAATTTTTATCCACAAAGTTCGAGAATTCGATTAAACTGTTTGAGTCGAATACGAGTGCATGAGCGGTGCAAGACTATGCATCCCGACCAGATCTTGAGACGAGCAACTTGTTGAGCTACTCTCAAGGTTGCAAAGCTCAAGCGTTTGGATACATAAGATGCTTGCATAGCTATTCATTTATGTTGGGCTATTTAATATCTAAATGTGATTTAGAAAAAGAAGAAGGCACTCCGGAAAGTAAATCCAGTTAAAAAGTTTAATTTATCATTATTAAATGCATAAGTAGGAGGGAATGAAAATGTGACATATTTTGATGTCACGATTTCATGATTATTGTTATACAAAAGGTTAACTCATTTTGACAAATGTCGTCACATTGCTTCTGAAGCAATGAGTAATATGTATAATGATTATATATATATATATATATATATATATAAATAAAATGTTAATATATAAATACACAAGATAGTAGCAAACTTATATGGCAAAATAGACAAGGCCATATCGAGAGACTAAGCTTCACAAGTCACATAAAGAGGGGTCTGACCTCTCGTATTATGAAGTCTATGGACACTTGTGAATCTTATCCTCTTAGATTAATGGTCGAAACCCATCTGTAAGACAGTGGGAGAATGAGTTGTCGAACTCAGTCTCGTACATACTGATATACCCGAGTCTAGATTAACCAAAATAAGTTATTCTTATATTTTATTAAGACACGTGTTCTTGATGAAACACAAGTTTGATAAAATAAAGAATGAAATGACAGAAGTATTTAAACTGATTCGATTAGATCGAATGGTCAAATACTTAGCTATATAAAATCTTGTGTAATTAACAGAAAATATGATTTTCTCTCAGATCAAGTCTGTTAACACATCGGAGTGTTAAAAGGTATAAATCACACTTAGTTAGACTTGGTGCGATCCATAGCAAGTGACTCTGAGTTAAGTCCTCCCTCTGGGTTAAGTCCCAGATTGTAATGCCTAGGTTTTGATAATGTTCTATGATGACATTATCAATAAGATATTCATTAAATCGATCATTAGGAATTTGTATAATTACTCGAATCTCGTGAGACGAAGAGTCGAGTTAGACATCATAATTGATGATGACTTAGTCAACTTCTAGGATGAAATTCGGAGTAGTAGCTCCGATTTATAACTTGATGCAATCAGAATAGGTCCATGTGCGTAAATAAATATTGGAATTTAGTTTATATGCCCAAGGAAAATGTTTCCTCACTTTCTGCAAGTAAATCTTTAAGTTGAAAGATTGGTGCAGAAAGAAAATAGTAAAGTACAATCATGTTGGTCGAGAACGGTTTTCATCCTAATTCCTATAAACGGATTATGTTGAAACCATCTCGCTAACAGATGTGTACGGATCTACTCGGACCAAACTCGATGTAAATGCTCATGATGACCATGAAAACTAGAACATTCGATTATACGTTCGTTTTTCTAAATATGATTTAGACGAACCAACTTATATGAATCACAAAGAGAGTTTTCAAGGTCAGTAGGAGTAAACAAATTACATGTGAGGCATCAAAGGGATGGAACATATATTTCGACAAAGTAATCAAAAAGTTTGATACTTTCTTAGAAATAGATATGAGCCATTTGAAATGACCAGTAACAAATTTAAATGGTTATCGTAAGGTACAATGAGCTGGATAATCGAAGGAAATAAAATATTATGGATTTCGAAAGACCAAGTGAATTATTTGAATAAGATTCAAATGGTTGGTCCAATATGAACATAGAAACCCCTTAAGTCTATATAGTAGACGGTTTAGCAGATCCACTCACGGAGGCTCTACCACATGAAATCTAGAAAGACTTATGTGTAAAAACGAAATAAGATACCGAGCTAAATAGGCCTGAGTGCAAGTGGAAGATCCACTCACAAAGGCTCTACCACATGAAATCTAGAAAGACTTATGTGTAAAAACGAAATAAGATATCGAGCTAAATGGGCCTGAGTGCAAGTGGGAGATGTATAGAGATGAATACCCTCTAGGCAATTTATCTCTGTGTAAACAATACAAACGTCATGTTTGAAATAACAGTAAGATGTTTGGTAATAATTTATCTAAGTTATATTATAATGTAGTTAACAACTTAGGTAAAGTCCTGAGACTTTATGCAAGGTCAAATATATATCGAGATGAGTATCTCAATCATGGAGAAATGTTTGACCGTTTGTAGCATAAGTCTAAAAGAGTTCGTGGTCGTTGATGTTTCGAGACAAGGATATCGAAACATTGGATAGACCCTTGTGTCTTAGTCTTCACCGTTTAGCGGTGGCGATGATCTCATGTTCGTTTGACTTGACGAAGTCGAAGACGAGACACATGTGCTCATTAGAGAATGAGTTCACTGAACGATCCATAAGAGTTATCATATGGTTACATTGACCAATCTGTTAATAATAACTCTTTGTGATGATAGGCAAGTTGGTCTTTTGACTTGAGGTCATTTTACGAACCTATGCGTGAACGGTGACACTTAGATCACTGACCTAGCTTCGAGGCTAGGCCTGTCGAAAGGTTTTTGATTGGGTGTCACTTGAAGCGTACGAGGAGAGTAATGACCAAGAGAGGATTCGTCTCTCCCGGTTAATGGGAGTTAGTGTCGTAAAGTTAATTCGGTCTTTAGTAAAATCTCTGATAGAGTATGTTGAAAGAAGTCCAACATTAGTTGACTAAAGATCGATAGAAACTAACCGGAGTCAAGTTATTGGGGTTGACAGTTTGACCGTACCCTAGACTTGAATTAAACGACATAGTTTAGACGGAGAGACTAAAACTCCAGAACTCATCACAGACACGGTCATGGTGGTCCCGACAATTCTCATGTTGATGAGCTAACCACATAATTATGATTCTGAAACAGGGACGGCAGCCACTGCTCGTGGTCACTGTCGTATAGGGCTTTGAGCCCAAAATGTAGTAGGGTCAGGTCGTTCACACACAGTGTGCGACCTTCGTCTAGTAATATGTAGAATCATTGGGGAGAATATGCATTTGATGCAAGGGATAAAATATTGCAAAAGATGTTTGCAGTTATCTCCTACATTCGGGATAAATGATCCTGAGTGCAAGTGGGACATGTTGGGGGATATGCCCTCAGATCATTTGCATTTGATGCAAATGAAAATTTAAGCTTAGATAAGGACTTATTTGCATATGATGCAAAAAGAGATTAAATGTGTCTTAAATTGTTTAAGACTATATTTAATTAAATAAACGCAAGGAAAAGTTTACGGGTAAGACTGGAATGTCCCGGTCTAAATCCAGGTTCAAACAGATCACAAATCGGACTCCAAATTCCCAGAAAATCGCCAAAACCGTTAAGGAGGGGCAACCCAATATGTTGGTCTAAACCCAACAGTGAAAACGGGCCCGCTAGGCGGGCCCGTGCCCGCAAAGGGCTTGCAGCCCACAGGCACGGGCGGGCGTCCCGCCCATTAAGCGGGCGGGCCCCTGCCCGCCCGCTGCGGGCGCAGCGCGCGCCTCTGTGAGGCGTGTGCAGTGCACGCGCCTCGAGGCACACTTTGAACGCAGCTGGCGCATGCGTTGCAAGCAGCTGGAGCACGCGGGGGCCCCACTGAACCCTAGGGTTCTGTGCGAACTTTTGACGGCTGCTTGTATTTGCGAAATACAATGTTTGGGCTGATCTTTGGACGATCAATTGGAGGGTCAAACGGACTCGGATTGACGAGCCGTTTTTTCTTATGCGTTCACCGTTGAACACCCTTCGAATTGATTGGTTGTATCAATCATGAAGCTCAACGTTGAGGGAGTTAAAATTTACGGAAGTTTGGCCTTTGTGAAAGGTAAACTAAATTGAATTTATTAACTCCAAATAATAGTCCCACATCGGATTTTGAGTAAAGGGGAGGGTTCAGCTCCCTATATAAATAGGGGTCTGCTCTCCTCCTCCAAACTTGTCCCAAGCTCAAGAACTGAGCGGCTCTCATAAATGTTGGAGCACGCTCGGATCGAAGCTTAAATTAATTCTTCTTCTCCCTATATTTCTGCCTTACTCCTGAAGGACTCTAGCAAAGCCACGAAGAAGTTTGGATTCGGATCCGAAAGCTTGGCGAAGGCTTTCACTCGCATGAAACTTTCTTCGGCGCGTGGTTGGCTCGGCGACACGAGAATTGTTCGCCTTGGGATGCGAAGCGGTTCCAGGAGCGGTTCGAGGAGCGGCTCGGCGTGAGACGGAGAGCGGCTCGGAAGACGGTACGGTACATCTTGCTGCCCCAGGGCAAGATTCCGGGTATGTGTTTTATAAGCATTAGTTTAATTTAATCGCAGTAGGTTAGATCTTTCTTGTGATTGTCAGATCCATCCCGAGTCGGCATAGATCTTGGCTAAGGGTCTTGTACCTTAGGGCTAAGGTAAAATGTTTAACTGCATGTTAATTAGATTAACTTGTTTATTTTTCCGCTGCAATTTTTTTGCTTCAGTGTTCCGTCCGACTTAGGACGAGCACAGATTTTAGCTCTGAATGTCCGCGAAAACCCTACAAATAGATCACCCAAATCGGCCACCAAACGAGCAATCTATGCACAAATCAATTCTGACAGTTAGATCACCAACCAAAAAACTTCACCAAACCTGGGTACTATAACGTTGTTGTATGTACATTGTACAATAGCTACAATATTGCAAAATTTTCTTGGGCGTTATTATTTCTTCTTCTTCTTCAATCTCCTGACGCCATCAATCTTCGCACAATCTCCTTCATCCATCTTGCCAGCCCAAAGATGGATCGAACACCATGAAGCACTGATACCAATTGTTGGGGTTTCGAGCACCCGCGAAAAATCAAACACACAAGAGAACGAACAATCGCATGAAATCAAAAAGGAGAATATCAAGATATATGTGGTTCCGCTGACCAATCTTAGCTAACATCCATAGAGTGTAGATATAGAAATTCACTATGTGAAGGGAATACAAGATTACAAGATATATGCTCATTTGATCGATAGTCTCTGTCTTTTCCCACCTACACTCAAATCTATATCACATGACTTCCATGGCCACAAAATCCAAAGCCGAGCGAAGCCAAACCCATCCTCATCTAACAATGAGAAAGATATAACGATACAAGAAATTGTTATTCCAGTTTAATTCTTATACAAGAAAACATATCTTAGTAGGACTCTTATTTCATAGTAGCTCACATAACTAAATAACCAAAATTCCAAGTCAATAGGACTTCTATCCAAATGGAATTTCTACAAACCGAAGTAATTCATTGCTGCCAAGGATTCCGTGGCTCGAATCGTTTATGTTTTTTGAATGCGTCAAACATCAGGAGCCAGCTTGAGAATAAAGCAATAACCATAACAAGAACACCGACACTTGCCACATGTTTCTCAATTATTTCGAAACATTCAACGCTATGTAATGAGTAATCCGTTTATTTACAATACCGAAAGATAATTGCTGACACGAAAAAAAAGAATACATGAGAAAACCCCCGGAATTAGCAACCCTGCAAACTGAACCCAGACCGTTGCCAGCAAGTAATCACAGTCGTAACAAGAGGTTTGATATGGGCTGCCAGCCAAGAAGCCACGGCCTCTTGCTCGCCGGCAAGGCAAAGTTCAGCTCGAACATCTCCTTGCTGACATTTCCGCCCTCACAAAAGCCCACCAGTCTAGCCACTATGTCGGCGCTCTGTTCAATGTGATCTTTGTCATTCGGATCAGTCCAAAGCTTGCTCACCAGCTGGATTCTTCTGTGCTTTCCCTCGAGGGGAACATCCCATCTCACGTACAGCCGCTCACGCTCCTCTTCAGTCAGCCTTGAGTTCAGCCTCTTGGAAAGAAACTCTCTTTCTTGTCTCAATGCTTTGATGCTGCATTTATGAAGGGTCAGCGGAGACTGAAACTAACGAAACAATTAGCAAACAAAACTAAGACGAACATTTTTATCCCCCCCTAAGTCACAAATGTGGCATTTCTACATATTCTGTACTGCCCTAGTGGATTTGGTGGAAAAACAGAAAGGCATGTTGGCAAAGAATTTGTGGGATGGCTCGAAAGCAAAAAAAAAAACTAATAAAAGAAAATAACTAAAGATACTGTAAAATTTCTCAGGCATATGGTAATGCACAAAAGCAATTATACGTTAAAATAACAGCGAGAAAAATGCAATTTGATATTTCTAGACAATGCGGTTCTGTTTACCAGATGTCAATGCAATGAGGTTCTTTAAAAAACCATGACATTGGGCAAACATAGAGATTTAATCACAATTTGAGATGATAGTAAATAATATAATGTTGCTTCACTACCAAAGAGGTGCAAAAAATGCAAGCTCTCAATGAGTATACACAGATCTGCTAGCATTCCTGACATATAACAAACTTGAGAATTATTCCATCATCTTTTCCAATAATGCAGCAAAATCATGTCAGCAATCTATGTAAATATTGAAATTTCAAAACAGAAAATTTATCATACCTTGACGACAAAGAAATTGTCTTGTCATCTCCGCCATGGGCAGGGCTTGCATCTCCGCCCTCTAAAAAATGCTGCTGCATCCAAATCAGTCTCCTAAGCTCCACCTCTATATAAATCTGATCTGCTGGATCACCACGGAATAACAAATAAAACTGGGTACGATGTATTATTGATACACTGCAAACATCCCATAATTGAATGATCTGCTGCATCTGCTCCTTAAAGATGGTATGCCATGTATTTGGGGATTTCTGTATATCAACAATATTTTCATCATTATCTGATGCGTCATTTGTGTCTGCCTCGTTTGCTTCCAGCTCCAAGACCTATGTGAGATGAACAGATAAAGTCATAAAATATTATCCCAGTGAGCAATTATGCATCAGTTGTTGCTACACTGACATCATGTGAGCATTTGAAAGTTACTAGAGCAGGGCTGAAAGTCTGCAATATAGGGATCCCTTCGTGTATAATTCATAAATTTTTATGTTTACATAGTAGTGAAAATAGAAAAAGAGTGACAAAGAAAATAATATTTGACAGAAATTGCATGATTAGAGACAAAACAAACTTTATTTATCAATAAACATGAGTAGAATAATTGTCTTACAGACAAATACTGAAATGATGATTAATAAACTGATATCAGGAAAATATTTCCTAGAGATTCCTTACTAAAAAAGGGAACAGATGGAAACGAAAACGTGTATTTAAGAACATTTGTGAGCATTAAAAGTTAAAAACATGAAAGTGAGTAAAAGAAAATATTTATAAGCCAGAGATAGAAACAAGGAGATGATTTGCAGACCTGACATACAAGAAGCTGCTTTTGGTATTGAAGTTTAGCAACTCGTTCTTTGAGCTCAGCAACATAAGCTTTTATGCTCCGCACATTTTCTTCTGCTGCATTCTGGAACATTTTCTGCATCTTCTTCATGTTAACAGAGCTTGAACGACGGTAGCGGGGTGTGCCCTCCCTTGATGAAATGTCCCCACAATCATCACTCTTAGTTGGAGTAGGCTTTTCAGAACCTGATAAAGACTGGTGTGCTACAGTGTCAACTTCCGGTGGCTTGTTCTCCATATCGGATTCTGAAACCTTCTGCGAAGATGAAAGAGGAGAGCATGTGCCTCTTATAAGATGTGGCTGGTTCACTGCATTGCTTACATTTAGCGGAAGCATCTTCTTCTTGGATGACACCTTGGTAGAGGATTGTGGAGTGTTCTCATTGAACTGGAAGTTGAGTGGGAGAGACATTGCTAACTTGTCTATAGACTTCTGCACATTTTCTAATTGCTCCTCAAGATTAGCTATATTATCCCCCTGAGAATGGAGTCTTGTGATCTCTTCCTTGAGATTGGCAACAGGTTTCTTATTACCACCCACATCTTTGATTACAACCTCCTTGGCTAGAGACCGAATTGCACGCATCTCTTTAATTTCGGCTTGTAGTCTGGCAATGGTTTCAGCAGCATCTTGATTACCAAGGCGGTGGCAGGACACCTCTTTTTGTAGGACTTCAAGAGCTCTGTTCGCTTCCTCTCCGAGTTGCTCCTGTAACTGTTCAAGCTTGTAAATCTCTTGTATGAGCATAGTTGGAGCAGTAGATGATTGTCTCATCGGATTTCTTGTTTGGTTGATCGCCCGGACAACTCCCTTCTGATAAGATGTGCCAGAAAAAGTGAGGCACTTTGCCACTCGCTGTGGTGACGACTCCTGAAAGTGAATATTAAAAAAATACGGTAAGTAACGGCACATAATCAATATGTTTATTTTTCTTTTTTTTTCTGTTTAGTGTTGAAGGGGCCAGGGGGTATCTTACATCATGATCCACATTTACTTTCTGGCGAAGTTCTTCCAGTTGTGATTGTACAAGATCTCTTTCCCGCTTCAGTTCTTCCATTTCCATTTCCATCTACTCATCGAAGGTAAAGAAATTGAATGGCATTATTACCGTTGATATAAATCATGTCTTAAATAGAAGCCTATCACGATTCTTAGTCAGAATAAGCATCTTCCATCTGAGCAGGGATAGATCTCAAATTTGCCAAACCACTGAAATGAGTTAGCGAATAGACATTTATATTCATCTTCACATACCTTTTCCTACAGAGGGCTGAGATTGTGCTGTTACTCTACATGAATAAGCTTGTGACATAGATGGAACAATGATATTTTAAGACATCCGGTTGGGTGCAACAGTTACCAAAAGACAAACATAATGTGTTTAACATGGTATGTGTTTGCGCGTGTGGTTGTGTGTTCGCACATGCATGTAAACTTTTTTTATATGTTTGAAAATGCCTATGTATGGATGAAGCTCAAACTTGTCTTCATAAAGGTGGGTGCAACTGCGTAAATGAAACACATAGGGACAACCACAGCAAAGCTCACACTTTTACCTAACAGTCTCATTTGAAGTAAAGCCACAGGTAGCAGCAGTCCATACCAATGGGAAAAAATAAACAATGAAAAAGACTATTTTACCTTTTTAATTTTCATTTCTTTCTCCAAGAGAGCTTCTGAACATGAGGATGCTGGAGTACGCCGTTCTGCTTCAAGTCTAGCTACCTCCTTCTGCAAATGCTTGACTAATTGTTTGTCTGACACAAACTGATTAAAAATAAAATAAAAACAGGGAAGTTTCAAAATGAACATTTATTATATAACAAATAGATGAATGAGAGAAGACATAAGCTGATTAATCCATACTTACCATGTTAACGTGTGCTGTATTCGTTACTTCTTTTGCACAGGTTGCAAAGAAGAGAGTGTTACGAGATTGCTCTACATGGCTGAGTGCAGGACTCAATGTACAAATAATCGCAGTCCTTGCATTTCCTCCAAGAGACAGCTGTAGTATTCGTGTTAGCTTCGAATCCCTATATGGTATGTGTCCACCTTTTTTCCCCACACTGAAAGCTAGGCAGCAGAAGGCATCAGAAATCAATGGTAATATAAAAATGTGGGTCTTTGTTGCAATGAGATTAATTCAACAGTTTTCTTGAACAAGAATATTATGGGAAAAGATGGTCTCAATGAAATCATGGAACAAAATGAAACAGCGATAAACAAAAACTATGGCATTTAGCACTGGATGGATGCATCAGCATGTTGCATGCATGATTCTGATCCCATCATATTTTCAGTTGACACTTGTGCTTGAGAAGTTGTCAAGGACAAAATCCTTTACCTAGTGATCAAAGTTACACTGATGAAGTATGTTCATTTAACCCTGATATGCCTCCCGGATCAACAATTGGTTCCAGATCACTGTGTTTGTTTTATCAAACCCACAATTTAATAAATTTCCCTCGTTTTTCCATAAAACCCACTACTTATTCTGCTTCAATCAAGAAAATTCTATGTATTTGATAGGGAAGAAAAGAACCGATACCGTCCAATGCTAACACTTTAATATGGAGGTATCTCAATTCTCTCTCCACATAAAGCATCTGTTAAGCAGCTTTCCGGTAGACACGGTAAAACTCGACATTGGGAGCATTAGGTCTGTAAGCCTCTTGGCCTATTAGCCATTCCAGTAAGTGAAGCGTTAGTTAATATAAATCATCGTGATTGACAAGCAACACCAGACAGGCTGGAAATTGAAAGCATGGTTAGAAGTCAAATTGACAACATGGGTAGCTAAGGGCCACAATGAGGGATGATGGTTCTTCAAAGTATCCATAACTAAGAAACTCTTGCATTGACCTTATTTAACATGGTGTGAAATTAAAACATACTAACACCATAACCATACTATCATATATGAGTTGGAGTACAAAATTTTTGTTTGCTTTTTGAATGAAAGATAAACGCCATCAAATAAAAAATTGGGAACACAAATGACAAATTCATTCCGGTGATATTGGATATGATCTAGCCTATCTAAACTATTTAAAGCATAAATTATTTCGTCAAGTTTTACCCATGCATCAAAATGTGCAAAATTAGTCATTTTAAATAAATTTCTAAAAAAATACGTTTGATGCCATTTGATACATGGGTAAAACATATCAATATCATTTGAATTTTTATCACTAGAAAGTTTATACGGATTAGATCACATCAAATGAAACAGATTTCTATTTGGCTTCATAATTTTTTTATCTGGGTCAAGTATTTGTTCAAAAATTACCAAAATTTTGTTTTGTGTGTGTGTCTGAGGAATATGGAGGCGTGTTGACATCACATGAACGGATTTGCTGTGATGTCAGCATGTTAGAGGTCAAAACAGTTATTTTAAATTTTTTTCAATGTGTTCTACAACTTGTTGGCTACCTTCATGCACTGGATGGAGCGGTCTTTTTGAAATGCATGAATGGAGGCTCAAAAAGTGTTTGAATTCACTTGAAAATTACGTTTAAACTAAACTATTTAAAGCATAAATTATTTCATCAAGTTTTACCCATGCATCAAAATGTAAAAAATTAGTCATTTTAAATAAAATTCTAAAAAACTACATTTGATGCCATTTGATATTGTTTAGGGGTCAAAATAGGTTTTTAAAAAAATTTCCATGTCTTCTACAACTTGGTGGCTACCTTCATGCAATGGATGGAGCGGTCTTTTTGAAATACATGAATGGAGACTCAAAAAGTGTTGAATTCACTTGAAAATTACGTTTAAACTAAACTATTTAAAGCAAAAATTATTTCATCAAGTTTTACCCATGCATCAAAATGTGCAAAATTAGTCATTTTTAATAAAATTCTAAAATTTATGTTTGATGCCATTTGATACATGGGTAAAACATATCAATATCATTTGAATTTTTATCACTAGAAAATACGGATTAGATCACATCAAATGAAACAGATTTCTATTTGGCTTCATAATTTTTATATGGGTCATCAAGTATTTGTTCAAAAATTAACAAAATTTTGTTTTGTGTGTGTCTGAGGAATATGGAGGTGTGTTGACATCACATGAACGGATTTTCTGTGCTGTCAGTATTTTAGGGGTCAAAACAGTATTTTTTAAATTTTTTCAATGTGTTCTACTACTTGTTGGCTACCTTCATGCAATGGATGGAGCGGTCTTTTTGAAATGCATGAATAGAGGCTCAAAAAGTATTGGATTCACTTGAAAATTGGTAGGGATGTCCATTTGATACATGGGTAAAACATATCAATATCATTTGAATTGTTATCACTAGAAAGTTTATACGGATTAGATCAAATGAAACAGATTTCTATTTGGCTTCATAATTTTTTATCTGGGTCATCAAGTATTTGTTCAAAAATTAACAAAACTTTGTTGTGTGTGTGTCTGAGGAATATGGAGGTGTGTTGACATCACATGAACGGATTTGTTGTGCTGTCAGCATTTTAGGAGTCAAAACAGTTTTTTTTAAAAATCAATGTGTTCTATAACTTGTTGGCTCTCTTCATGCAATGGATGGAGCTGTCTTTTTGACATGCATGGATGGAGGCTCAAAAAGTGTTGGATTCACTTGAAAATTGATAGGGATGTAGCTAACAAGTTGTAGAACACATTGCAAAATTAAAAAAATACTGTTGACACCCAAAATGCTGACATCACAGAAAATTTCATGTGCTGTCAGCGCACACACACGCATATGAGAAACATGAGCATTAGATAGTCCACTGATGGTATTCATCCTTAACTCGGTAAAAAATCCACTCTTCACTACTTTTCCAGATAAACAGAACCAGTCATTTTGATATTCATAATCTAAACTTTGAAACACAAAATATTTAATGAACACATGATTTGCTCAATCATTCACACATCACAAATTTAATGGTTTAATACAACTTTTTGCAACAGCTATATGAACAAGCAAAACTGCTTAGGTTCAATAGATGTTGGGGCATTTTAAGATTTTAGAATATGAAGATCAAAGCGAACAATTCTGATTGCCCAAAAACAATATGGAGTGAATTCTTTTAACAAGAGCCAAGGATGGATTTCCTTCTTGATTAGTTGATGCACACACATATATATAACAATAAATATGGTATCATAAGAGAAAATGGCCTTCTATAGCAGTTAGAAATTCCATTATATGTATATTTTTTAGACGATGAGTATCTTTAACATCGTTAACATTGATATACATATCCTTAAATATAAATAGATCAAAAATTGTGTGATTCTCATATTGTTTGCACATGCATTGGATTGTTAAAAGTTTGACGGTTTTGCGGTAATAGAACAATTTTTTATTTCTAAATTAAACACCAAAAATACTAAGATTTATTAGATCTTTGTGTTGAATATTGAGTCATTACACTCCTAACACACCTCATGAATCTTTTGATGATGAGCAAACATATTGGGTATTAATAAGTTTAAGAGTGTAGGAATGAAATATGCTGACAATCAAGGATGTGTGGAGTCTACAAAGACAATGGAGTTCAAAGGAATCAAGACATAGCTTATGATCAAGTGCTACATCAAAGAGCTTCAAGTATATATGTATTTTTGATGTAAGTTTTATTTTTGTCTTGGTAGAATGTTAAAGTCTTTGTTGAAGCTTATACACATGTAGGATCACATTACAAACATTTTGAAAATGACTTAAAATCTTTTCTAAGTTTAAAAAGTCAAAAAATATGTTTTTATAGTTGACTAGTCAACTAGAACCGATACCTAGTCGACCGGGTATAACTGAAGCAATGGATAGGCAAGTATCAGTAAACTAGTCAACCAATGTTCATGGTCTAGTCGACTAGAAACAATAATCTAATCGACTAGCCAATGACCTATAGTTGACTGAAAATAACAGAGCCCATACAGCCACTAACCAAGTCGACTAGAGTGAATGAACTAATCAACTAGCTCTTGAATAGTCGACTAATACATGACTCTAGTCGACCAATAACTAGTTGTTGGGCTCAAACGATTCAGTAAAGATAACATCAACATCACCATCCAACTTTATCAACTGTCTTGACTTAAAATAAAGAGTTTCAGGGTAACGTATTTATAAACGATGCATCCTTCAAGTGACTGACCTAAGCTTTCTGATAACATTTGTGAGAGTCAACAAGCTGCGATTTATATGGCATCCTTCTTTAAACCTAACCCCTTCCGCCTGCGTTTGGGAGACCCTCTCACTCCCAGCAAGGTCCACAAAGTTCTGCAGAATTCCAAAATGCAAAAATTGATATCTCCATCAAGAGGCTTCAATATTAAAGCAGGGCCACATGCTTACCAGGCTAGCTACGAAGGATTTCACACAGCCTGATTTTTCTCGTAGGCTACTCTCAACTGTCTAGATAAGAGATCAAAGATGACCCATAAGCACATCAATCAACATAAATTTAGCGTAGAAGTAGCCAACACCATTATATATTACCATCTTAATGATTTGGTGTGATCTGGAGCTGTTATCGTTCAAGGAAGTCTCACCAACCTGCCTTTTTGCTGTAATCATATGTTATGACTTGGAAAGAGAACAAAAAGGCGACGAGCAGTAAGACATTTTTCTAAATCATATTTGACTGTTTAGATGACCAACCTTCACAGATGCCAATCATATGTCTCAGATGTTGATCATCTTTTGCCGTTACTTCATCCAGTTTCTCGACAATTGTTCCTTTCTGCACACACGGAGAAAGTAAACACATTGGTAAAGGACTAATATGGGAGAAATGCTTGTAATAAGAAAGAAATCATAAAACTTCCAAATTTAATTGTACCTCAGGATCATCTAGTAGTCGAAGGGGGCCAGATTCAGGTTTTAACAAATCATGTACTACCTCGTTATAAATTTCCATTGCAGAAATCTTAATAACAAAATCCCTCTCTGGAGTCTGGAGACCCAAAATAAGAATACTTAAAATCATTTTAAAAAATTAAATAATTGCTCATGGTACTACATTGGCATCAGTAGGAAGCTATAATATGCATGAGACTTGTAGAATATGGGTGAAGATTACATTATGTATGTGCTTGTATATATCATTTACAGCACTCTCAGTGATTCCTCTCATAGTGAATGTTTTCCCGCTGCTAGTCTGACCGTAAGCAAAAATAGTAGCTACATGAAATATATCAGAATATCCATCATTATATGTATACAAACTAGGCCCTAACAAGTAAACAACTATAAAAAGTCATATTTACCATTAATTCCTTTCAATGCTGATAATGCTACATCTTTGGCTCCTTTTTCATAAACTGCCTCCGTTAAACAGGACGGTCCAAATACTTTGTCTGAGAAAAATCAAAAACATAGATAGAAGCCATCAAAACTTTGTTCCTATATTTCTAGTCATTAGTACAGATGCATTCTAAAGATAATATAGCACAAAGTCATATGAAGTCACATTTGAGAGAGAGAATACCAAACGTATAAAAGGTGCTTGAACTCTTGAATACAATGGTATGGTCATCAACACAATCCCATGCTACTTGGTCTTTGAGTGCTTGTTCTTTATTGCTAAGAGGCCTCACACGTACTGTAACAAAAAGCTTCTCCTCTTTAAGTCTGGATCCAGCCGATGTAGACATTGGCGTTCTTTCCAGCTTTGTAGAAGGTGTACATGGAGAAGAAATGGGCATCCTTTCTAATTTTGAAGCAGGAGTACTAGGTACCGACTTTGGCATTTTTTCTATCCTTGAAGCTGGGATACCATTTGTCCTGGTTGTTGCCATCTCCTGCGGAACAATCCAAGTGGTCTATCACTTGGGAGAGAATAGATAAGCCAGCACCTACACTCCCCTGGTACCTGAGAAAATCAGAACCTTTTTGCCGTTGAAACAGCGTAACTGTTATTACATTATATTTTGAACCAAAAATGAGAAACATTTGAACGCTATGACTTGAAATATATGCTGCAATTTAATATGCATTATGCAACTCCCAGGAAATATTGTGTCAATCACATGTTCTCAAAGATTTCATTAACAGGATTAAAACAAACTAAAAATGAGGCAGCCACTTTGCTACTGAATTATCCTAGAGGATTGTGCCAGACAATTCTTCGACACACCTAGATTGAACCAAAAATGAGAAACATTTGGACACTGACTTTAAATTTAAGCTGCAATTTAATATGCATTATGTAACTCCCAGGAAATATTATGTCAATCACATGCTCTCAAAGATTCCATTAACGGTGGTAAAACAAACGAAAGATGACTTTGCTACTGAATTATCCCAAAGGATTGTTCCTAACAATTCTTCGACATGGTGAGTTGGCCCCTCTCCTAGCTTTTGCTAAGGGAAAAGCCTAAACTCTCTTCTAGATCTCCTCAGAGAACTCTAGGCAATGTCAAATGACGGCTCACAAATTCGATACCCTAACCCTAGCCCACGCCCTCACTTATATAATGATGAGGCGTGGTGCGTACAGCAATTAAGACCCACTAATGGTGCCTAAAGTAATTTTATCCCCAAACCTTCGGTACGCCCAGCAATTACTCCTTAGTCTTCTTGCGCCGCCTCTCGTAGGTGATAAGCGTATCACTACTCCCCCCCAGGAGTTTCACCTTGTCCTCAAGGTGAAAATCTGGGTACTGCTCCAAGATGTGATCATATAACTCCCATGTGGCCTCGAACTCCGGTAATCCCGACCAACGAATAAGGACTTCCCGTGCTCCCGATGCTCCCGTACGAATGCCTGTGACCTCCTCGGGTGCAAGAAGTACCTCCATGTCAACAGTGAGAGTCGGGGGTAAAGTGGACGTTGCCTCATGATCTCCAATAGCGCGGCGCAACTGTGAGACGTGAAAAACCGGGTGAATGCGGGTAGTAGGAGGCAGCTTCAGTCGATACGCCACCTTGCCGATCCTGGCCTCAATCTCATACGGCCCATAGTACCTTGCCGCTAGCTTCTCGTTGCGCCGGTGAGCCATAGAACGCTGTCGGTATGGTCGAAGCTTCAGATAGACGCGTTCCCCTACATCAAACTCCACCTCCCTGCGATGTGCATCTGCCTTCTTCTTCATGATCTGCTGCGCGCGCAGTAGGTGGCGCTTCAACTCTTCCAGGACTCGATCTCGATCCTCTAGCTGCTGCTCCAATCCTGACACCGGGGTGGATCCCCTACTGTAATGCACTAAATGGGGCGGATCCCTGCCATAGACGATCTGAAACGGTGTCATCCTCGCCGCTGAGTGGTACGAGGTGTTGTACCAATACTCAGCCCACATCAACCACCCGGCCCACTTCCTAGGAGTCTCTGACGCAAAGCACCGCAGGTACGTCTCTACACTGCGGTTGAGGACCTCCGTCTGGCCGTCCGTCTGGGGGTGGTATGCCGTGCTCCGTCGAAGTGCTGTACCCTGCAGACGGAACATCTCCTTCCAAAAGGTGCTCAGAAAGACTTTATCTCTGTCGGACACAATAGAGCGGGGGTACCCATGCAGCCTGACCACCTCCTTCAGAAAAGCTACTGCTACCGATGCTGCTGTAAATGGGTGGCGGAGTGGAATGAAATGACCGTATTTGCTGAGGCGGTCAACCACAACAAATATAGTAGTATAGCCCTCGGATCGTGGCAGTCCCTCCACGAAATCCATCGAGATGTCCTCCCATATCCTCTCTGGTAACTCCAAGGGCTGTAGAAGACCGGCTGGAGATGTCGCCTGATACTTGTGGCGCTGACATATATCGCACTCCGCGACCAGCCTCGCAATGTCCTTCCTCATGCCCGGCCAGTAAAGCTCCCGGGCCATCCTCTGATACGTCTGGTAACCTCCCGAGTGTCCACCTACTGCGCTGCTGTGGAACTCATGGAAGAGTGCCGGAATGTGACTCGAAGTCCGAGGAATCACTAGCCGCCTCCGGTACAGGAGCAGTCCCCCCTCCAATGTGTACCCTGGAAAGTCTGTAGACCCCCCAACAATCGCCTCCCGGATTCGCCGCAGCTCCTCATCTGCCTCAATCTCTGCTAGCAGGGTGTCGCTCCTCAACATCAACGGAATAGACAAAGCCACCACCTGCACCCCCTCATCTCGTCGGGAGAGCGCATCTGCCGCCTTGTTGTCCGAGCCGGGTTTGTAATGGATCTCAAATTTGTACCCGCTCAACTTGGACAACCATCTCTGGTGCTCCTCTGCCACCATGCGCTGCTCCAAGAGGTACTTTAGACTCCGCTGGTCTGTCCGTACCACAAACTCCCTCCCCAGTAAGTAGGGTCTCCACTTCTGAACTGACAGCACAATTGCCATCAACTCTCGCTCGTAGACTGACTTCAGCCGGGCTCTGGTGGACAAGACCTGGCTGAAGTAAGCGACCGGCCTCTGCTCCTGCATCAGTACGGCCCCCAAACCGAACCCCGAAGCATCTGACTCCACGATGAATTTCTTCTCAAAATCTGGGAGCGCCAGCACCGGCACCGTCGTCATCGCCTCCTTGAGGGCCTGGAACGCCCTCGTCGCCTCCTCTCCCCAGCAAAAATTATCCTTCTTCAGCTGCTCCGTTAGGGGCCACGCCAATGTGCCGTACCCCTTCACGAACCGCCTGTAATACCCTGTAAGCCCCAGAAACCCCCTCAAGGCCCGTAGTGTCCTAGGCTGGGGCCAATCCAACATGGCCGAAATCTTCGATCGATCGGCGGCCACTCCCTCAGCCGACACAATGTGCCCCAGGTACTCCACCTGCGCCTGTCCGAATAGACACTTCTTCCGGTTGGCCTGCAGCTGATGGCCCTCCAACTCCCGCATCACTATCTCCAGATGGCCCAAATGATCCTGTAGTGATGCGCTGTAGACCAGGATATCATCAAAAAAGACCAAAACGAACCTCCGCAAATAAGGTCGGAAGACCTTGTTCATCAGGGACTGGAAGGTCGCGGGGGCGTTCGTCAGCCCAAAGGGCATGACGAGGAACTCGTAGTGGCCTTCGTGAGTTCTGAAGGCGGTCTTCTGCACATCTTCCTGCCTCATGCGAATCTGGTGGTACCCCGACTTCAGGTCGATCTTCGAGAACACCACCGCTCCGTGCAGCTCGTCCAATAGTTCGTCGATCACCGGAATGGGAAACTTGTCGGGGACAGTCTCCTTGTTGAGAGCCCGGTAATCGACACAAAATCTCCAACTGCCGTCCTTTTTCTTAACCAGAAGCACTGGGCTAGAGAAAGGACTAGCACTAGGACGGATGACACCTGCTTGTAACATCTCCTGCACCAACTTCTCAATTTCATCCTTCTGTACCTGGGGGTATCGGTACGGTCGCACACTGATAGGTGACACCCCCTCCTTTAGCACAATCGCGTGCTCATGGTCTCTCGGCGGTGGAAGACCGCTAGGTGGCTGAAACACTCCCTCAAACCCCTGCAGTAGCTGCTCCACCTCCGGCGGTACTACTGTCGCCCCGATGGCCTCGTCCGACGCCAACCCCTGGAGCTCAATCAAGAACCCCCCTCCCTCGGCCTGGAGTGTCTTCGCCATGGTCTTGTAGGACACCGACGAACAACACAAACTCGGGTCACCCAACAGCACCACCTTCCGGCCGTCTACCTGGAACTCCATCCGTAGTAGCCTCCAATTGAACTTCGTCTCTCCCAGCGACTGCAGCCATTGCATCCCCAAAATCAAGTCGACGTTGCCCAAGGTCAAGGGCAGGAAGTCTCCCGTGATCACCACCCCCTGTATGGACACCATCAAGTCCCGGCAGATACCTCTACTCTGCTCGACCACCCCGGTCCCGAGCATGACCCCAAAGCCCTCTGTCTCCGTGACTGGTAACCCTTGACTCTCAATCACCCTGGGGGATACGAAATTGTGGGTAGCCCCACTATCTATCAAGATCACCACGTCCAGGTCTCGGACTCTACCAGCCAGCTTCATGGTGTGCACCCGCGTAAACCCCGCGATGGAGCTAAGCGAGACCTCGGCCGCCTCCAGTAGTAGAGGCGTGCCCTCCTCATCGGCCCCTGCCGCCTCCTCCTCTGCCTGCTCCCCCTCCAAGTCCTCCGCATATACCTCGTATACCTGCAGGGCCTGGTTGCGACACCGATGCCCAGGGGTAAACTTCTCGTCGCACTTGAAGCATAACCCCTTTGCCCTCCGGTCTCGCATCTCCGCGTCCGTCATCCTCTTGTAAGGCCCGCCCGGCCTCACATCCCCGGGTCTCCCTCCGGCCGCTGGGGCCCCTCCTGCAGCGCCTGTCTGTCCTCCTGGGCCCGCCTGTGGGCGTGGAAACTGCCCCCCAAACGCCCCCCTAGCACGGCGTTCGTCGGCCAACCGGTCCTCTACCGTCAGGGCCAGCTCCATCTGCTCCTCCAGTCCACGTGGTCTGAGAGTACGAAGCTCAGACCTGATGGTGGGCTTCAGACCGTCCATAAAGAATCCTTCCAGGGATTCTGCAGGCATCCCTCGCACGCGGCTAGTGAGCTCCTCGTACTGCTTGATGTAGTCACGCACGGTCCCCATCTGCCTCAAGGCATGCAGCTGCTCATAAGCTCCCCCCGCCTGAGAGCCTCTGAAACGGTGTAGTAGTGCCTCCTTGAACCCGTCCCAGGTCCTCAGAGGTCTCTGCTGCTCCTTCCACCTCCACCAATTTAGAGCCTCCCCCTCCAGACAGAGGGCAACCGCTCTCAACCTCTCCTCCTCAGTCAGCCTGGCCAGCTCAAAGTACCTCTCCGCCTTGTAGATCCACCCAATGGCGTCACTACCCTCGAACACCGGCATCTGGAGCTTCCGTATGCGATCATCCGCCCGTGGATCTCTCCCGTCGACACGATCCACGCGCTGCAGGCGACGGTGGTCCCCAAATCGGTCCCTTTCCGGCTCCCACCTCCTATCCTCCCTCCAGTGCCGTTCATCCTCCTCCTCATACTCCTCCTCGTAGTGATGGATGGGATCCTCGTACTCCAGATCCTGATCTTCAGCCCCCCATCTTCCTTCCGTAGCCCAGTCATCGTCCTCGAAGTACTCCGGATCTTGCGCACCCCGCGCGCGCCTCTCACGGGTCCCGTGGTCCCCCCGACGCTGCCTGGGGGGGTCCTCGTACTCCGCGCGGCCCGTCGGGAGCCCGCGCGTGCCCTGGCGGGCCCGCCGCTCCTCGGCGCCCCCCTGGGGGGGTCGCCCGCCTCCGGCGAACCCCCTGGGGGGTCGCCCGCCTCCTGCGGCCCCCTGGGGGGGTCGCCTGCCTCCGGCGGCCCCTCCAGGGGGTCGCAGCTCCTCTGCGGCCCCCTGGGGGGGTCGCCCGCCTCCGGCGGCCCCGCCAGGGGGTCGCCACCCTTCGGCGGCCCCGCCTGGGGCTCGCCTGCCCTCGGCGGCCCCCAGGCGGGGTCGCCCTGCTCCCGCGACCCCCCTGCGGGGTCGCCGCTCCTCGGCGGCCCCGTGGGGGGCTCGCCCGCCTCCGGCGAGGCCCCTGGGGGGTCGCCGGCTGTCGGCAACCCCCAGGGGGTTCGCCGCCTGCCTCCGTCGCTGCCGACGAGTCGTTGGTTCTTCTTCGGAGCTCTCTCCTAGGGTTTCAGAGAGATCCTCTTGCCAGTCGTCGTCGTTGAGATCCAGATCTAGATCTACTCCTTCTACGATGACGCCTTCCTGGTTCGGAATCATCGACGCCTTCCCTTTTGCCCTCAGATCTGATTGATGATTCAGATCTGAGGTGCCTCCTTCCTTTGAGCGCGAGATCTGTGGCGCGGTGATGTTTTGAGCCATGAAGTTGACGAGCATCTCCTTCATTTGCTCCATACTTCCCTTGAGATCCGATTTGACGGCGTCGATCTTTTCGATGAGATCCGCCGTGTCTTTCTTCCTTTCGACGATTTCCGCATCTAGCCGCTCCTCCATAGATTTTGCCGTGGATGATCTCGTCGCTGCCATTGGATCAGTGCTCTGATACCAAATTGATGCGGACTAGGGTTTGTAGAAGAGGTTTGGGGATTTTTATTGATATTTGGGGAATAGGGTTACAAGATAAATAGCCAATTTTTGGAGAGTTGGCCCCTCTCCTAGCTTTTGCTAAGGGAAAAGCCTAAACTCTCTTCTAGATCTCCTCAGAGAACTCTAGGCAATGTCAAATGACGGCTCACAAATTCGATACCCTAACCCTAGCCCACGCCCTCACTTATATAATGATGAGGCGTGGTGCGTACAGCAATTAAGACCCACTAATGGTGCCTAAAGTAATTTTATCCCCAAACCTTCGGTACGCCCAACATGGATGTTGCGATGCGGAAGCAATCGAGACCGTCGAAGTATCTAGTACGAAGAACAGAGAGCATACAAAAGATTTAGGTCGGCTAAACGACCAAGGGAACACTTCTCTTAATTTCAAATAAAACACTCAACCACTACAAAGAAATCCTCACAAATGGCTCTCTCAAAGATCGCTCACAATGATCCTATGGAACTTCCAATAGGATCTCATACAAACTCTCCAATGCTTCAATAGAAGCTCAATTGGATTCCCAAATTTTCCGGTGCTAATAACCATGCATTCGGTATCCTTTTATAGGACTCAAAGGGGAGGGGGTTGGTGTACCAACCCCCCTTGGGTTGGGGCACCAACCCACCACCAACCCCCCTTGGGTTGGTGCAAGTGCAGCCCACGTGGCTAATTGAGCCAACAACCACAAATCTCCACCTTGGCGAGATATTAGGTCTATGTCACACAATCGACCGTCAACGCTCCTCCTCGGTGAGAATCATCTCGTATTCCCGTCATCTTGCCTCGAAAGGCTCATATGGCTTCGCAGAGCCTCATTGCCCTAAAAGGGGCACCAAAGTCATCTCATATCGTCAACATGCAAGTCCGAGCCTTACTCGAACTTGACTCCAATATCGAATTTCATAAGCTCGTCTGTCGAACAATCACTAGTGCCAAGTAGCTCCACCCGATCCTTGGCTTTATCAGTTGTCGTTGATTCCATCTCATCACACCAATCTTTTCTTTGTCCACATAGGTCGCCATTGTGCTCTACCTCACCGAATAAGATTGGAGACTCATCACACCTAACAAAGAAAGCAAACGAGACCCTTCTTGCAGGTTGGCATCTCTCATACCTTGGTCTCCAAACTTTGATAGAATCCATGCGATGTGCAAGTTGTAGGGATAAGATATCTCCACCATACTGACTTGAACCATTACCTCTATTAGCACCACCTCTTCAGAGATCATTCAATGATGTCTTTGTTGCGTGCGAGACTTAAAGGTTGTCAAGTAATAGAGGTTTCACGCTTCCCCTTCATTAGGATCATTGCTCCTCGTGTCAAGCGCCGTCCTCCATAGTCATTTTGCAACCCTTGACTTCAAGTGAACCAAGCGATATCAAATTGTACTTCACGTCGGGCACATAATGGACATCGCCTATGTCCCGTATAACACCATCACTCATCTTTATGCGAATCGTGCCAACGCCCGCCGTCGTGCATGCTCCATCGTCTCCAAGAAGGACTTTACGCTTACAACCTTCATGGAAAGTAGTAAAGTACTCTCTGTGGGGTGTCATATGGAACGAGCAACCCGAGTCGAGCACCCATCCCCCCTTCATCACCCCCTCTGTCGCACCAACTAGGACCCACTCATCCACCTCCTCGCTTTTGACGATGTTGGCGGTAGCATCCTTCTTCTTATTTGCCTTTGTGCACTCCCTCGCCCAATGTCCTCTTTCCTTGCAAAAGGCATATTGATCCCTCTCGATGTCTGTGCGCGGAGCTCTACTATTGTCTCTCATCTCGGATCCATGGTTCCCTTCCGACCTCTAACCATGGTAAGCGCTTCGGACCCTTGGCCCCTCATCTTCTCATCATCCTTCTTTCTAAATTCATTGCTAGTAAGAGGGTTAGAAACTTCATTGAAGGTGATAGATTCTTTACCATACGTTAAGATTGAAACGATGTGCTCATAGTCTTTATGCAGTGAGTTGAGGAGAATCATCGCCGTGTCCTCATCTTCCACCTTGACGTCGATGTTCCTCAAATCTGTGAGGAGTTTGTTGTAGTAGTCGAGTTGTTCTTCAACTGAAACTCCTTCCTCCATCTTGAGGCCAAAAAGCTTCTTCTTTAGGTGTAGGCGATTCTGAATGTTTTTCTTCATGTACTTCTCACCAAGCGCATCCCATAACGCTTTCGCGTTCGTCTCCTCCATGAAAGAATACTTTTTCTCATTTGTCAAGTAGAGCCGGATCGTGCCATAAGCGGTCCGGTTCATCATCCTCCACTCCGAGTCCGACGTCGTAGTCGGCCTCTCATCTAGTACTTGATCTTGACCAAGTTGGTTCAAAATGTCAAGTACTTCGCATCTCCACATGTCGAAGTTGATACGCCCATCGAACTTCTAAATTTCAAACTTCGTATTAGATACGATAGTTCGCGTTGTTGAAGATTGCGTTATTGGAGTAGACGGATTTTTGTCGCCGTCTTTGCCCGTCTTCTTTGTCAAGATCTTCGTCGCCAAAGCTCTGATACCAATTGTTGCGCCTGCGGAAGCAGTCGAGACCGTCGAAGTATCTAGTACGAAGAACAAATAGAGAGCATACAAAAGATTTAGGTCGCCTAAACGACCAAGGGAACACTTCTCTTAATTTCAAATAAAACACTCAACCACTACAAAGAAATCCTCACAAATGGCTCTCTCAAAGATCGCGCAGAATGATCCTATGGAACTTCCAATAGGATCTCATACAAACTCTCCAAAGCTTCAATAGAAGCTCAATTGGATTCCCAAATTTTCCGATACTAATAACCATACATTCGGTATCTTTTTATAGGACTCAAAGGGGAGGGGGTTGGTGTACCAACCCCCCTTGGGTTGGGTTGGTGCACCAACCCACCACCAACCCCCCTTGCGCAACTGCAGCCCACATGGCTAATTGAGCCAACAACCACAATGGACACCTCTTTATCTTACTCTTCTCCCTCCTTCCGTCCCTTTAATTATATGGACAAGTCCTCTAGCAGATCATAATCTCTTCCATCACTTTCATTTTCAGGATATTATCCTCGCTAGCAAATTGTCATCTCTTCAATAAAGTTTATATTTGATGCTATGATGAGACTATGGAATTCTTGAACTAAAGCTAAATGTCAAAAAATGAATTAAAATTGCAATGTTATTTTCTTTTACTCCCTTGCATTCTCAGAATATGTTTTTTGTTTCTTTTTATTTCCTTACATGCCGGCCCTAATTGTAAGTCACAAGTAATCATTGTTCTTTTTGAACGGATATTAAGTAGCAATTACTAAATATACTTTATCTCAAGAGTATTAAGTTGCTGCTTTATAGTTATATACAGTGTTTACGTTCTTTTGAAAACCCTACATATCTAATTTTTGCATTTTGCAATGCCTAGATTATGTTATCTTATATATAGTTGGATCCTTTCTTCGTGGCATTAACAATTACACATAATCATGTCATAACTTTTCCGTTCTTTTTCTCTTTCTTGTTTAACCAATTTCAATTAAATGTATGTTCTTGCATATCTCCCCATTTTATTGCTGCACAAAATTATTTCATTTCCTTGCTAGTCTTCTGCTCCGTTCTCCTTCTCAAAATCTCTAACTTCTCAACCAAGCCCTAAAATTTTATTCTTTTTCCTATTATGGCAACTTTAAGGTCAAAAATAAAATATATAATCCATCCGATCTTTCGGCTTAATTCCCTCGTGTCAAAACCCTAAAATTTTAATAAACACCCTAATATCTCAGCTTCTTGAGAGTAAGTATTAGCAGAACCACACGATAGTTAGGCAAAAAAATGCAGCTGAGGACTATAAAGGAAATCGACAAATTCAAAAAAGGAAAAAAAAGGAAAAAAGAAAGAAAAACTACTCAACCGACAAAAGCTGGAGCTCAAATGGAAATCACAAAAATTTCGCCAACAAAATTGAAAAAAAAAATCAAATCAATCAAACTTGACTACACATGGAAACCCTAACCAAAGAAATATCCTCTTCTGAAATCAAGAAAAAATTCGTGCCCGAGACAAAAATCCAAGAGTTTTGGGCGAAAACCACCGAAATTTTAGTCAGTATTTGAGATTTACCTGTTACGAATCGATCGCCAATTTTCTTAAGATTTAGATACCAAAAGAGGGCGAAGTATAGCAAGTCGATGCGAGTGGAGAATTTTTGAAAATTGCCCGTTGGAACTCGAACAGTATTTATGGAATAAAAAAAAAATTGAAAATTGTAGCGACATTTGAGACAATGGACGATCTGGACCGTTTATTTTGCGGGCCTAGCAATGGGATGGCCGAGGGTCCTAATTATATAACATGACCGTTAATGCTAGCTATAGTTTGAAATCTGTAACGCAAATGAGACTGAAAAGAAAACTCTTTTGCCAAGTGAACCAAACTGGAGTCACGTGTCATCCTCTGGTGTGGTTAAGTGTTCGAAATTCTTTCTTCCGCATTAGGGCCTGTTCTTTTGCTGGAACAGAGAAAGATAGAATATGGGAAAGTTTGACGATCTGGGCCTGTTCTTTTGCTGCATAAGGAGAGAGAAAATGGAGTTTTGTGTTCTTTTGGGTAGAATAGAGTATAGAAAGTAGGGTTTGAAATAGAAGAGCACGAAAGAAGAGGCTGTCCTACCTTGTTTTCCTCGGAAACTGATCAGAGAAGACATCAAATTTGAATATTTGGACTTTGATGTAAGATTCATGGCATTAATAAGGATTTCGGGCCAAAATTGTTGGTCCAAGCACGGTCTTATCGTGCCGGGCCCGTGCCGGGCTATCGTGCCGGGCCGAAAATTGCCACCCCTAAATAGAAAGTGTGGTTCACTCTCTATTATTGTGTTCTTTTGGGATTGGAGAGTTGGAATGAGAAAGTGGAAAGATGGTGAGTTGGAGGAGAGAGATAGAGAGAGAGGTGACAGCGGGCCCCACCATTCCCAAGCATTCCCATGTCCAAGCAAAAATGGAATAAATCATCCATCTTCTTCGATCTTGGGGTATATCTAAAAACCCAGTTTTTTTCATCATGATCATGATATCTATCAAATTAAAACAGATTGAACAACAATAAAAAAATCTATTTACGAAGAAGGGCGACAGCCACTGGTCGTCGAGCCTAGGGCAGCGGCCACCGGCTGCCAGCCCCACCCTAGGGGGAGAGGGTGGCGGCCAATCGGCCGCCAGCCCCGTCGGCCGGAAACAAGTTGAGGGAAAAAAAACCCTGCAATCGACTCGCTGACGGCCCCAAGCCATTGGCACAACCTCACCTTTGCCCCCATCCTCTACTGTCTCTCATACAGCGGCGGTGACAGCAAAAACTTTAGCCCCTAGGGTTTTCAAGAAAATAATAATAATAAAATAATAATAATAATAATAATAATAATAATAATAATAAACCCCCGTAATAATAATAAACCCCCGTCGGCGACCACAAACCACCGACACCCCACCACCGTCGTGGCGGCGGCTCGCCGCTGCCACAGGCGACATCACCATAACCCACATCCCAGTGTGTCGCGCTGCTTTAACGGCAGTGCGCTGTCGCCGCTAGCAGCGACGGCCCCCGCAACCCCTGTCCAGATGGGCTTCAGCCCAAAACCAAGCCAACACAAAAGTTTTTTCTATAGGGCGAAGCCCGTAGCTTTGCTGCATACCTCGACCCACAAGAAATTCAAAAGGGGAGTAAATTTGGCTATGAGCCAAAGCTCCCAACAACAACCTACAGGTCAAAAAAAGTAAAGGCAGGGGGCTAGTCTAGCAGGCCGTAGCTCTGCTGCGGGTCTCAGCCCCAAACAAAGAAATAAAGGGGCGGGAAGACCGAAGCCCGCAGCTTTTGTTGCGGGCCTCGGCCCCAATAACCGAATAAAAAGAAAAAGAAAAAAAAGAAAGAGGGTTAAATAAAAAGGGAAAAAGGAAAAGATAAATGGGAGGAAATGTATAATTTTCTTAAAGTAAATAATATGGGGGCATAGCTTAATTTTTTCTGAAATAGACCATATTACATATATTCATAATTTATTTTTCAGCATATTATTTATCAGTTAAGCCTATTTTAGGATCATTAAAATATGTTTCATATCACATACTATCTGATAGTTGCCTGAGATATTTTTCTGATTATTTTTTGTAAGAATTTGCTTATTAATTACGAGAATCATGTGATCGCTCTGCCATTAGTTACCTAATCTAACGGTGCATGACGTCGCCCCGTGGTCCAATTAATTATTAAACCTAAAATAGTTAAAAATTTTATATCCTGTGAATCTGTGATATCTGTGATATGATTATGAAATTTGAATAAAACGTTTCAAAGCACAAATTTGCATGAATTCCTATATTGTGGTTTTGGATCGGCCTTTACAAGTCACACATTTATTTTTTCCCGCACTTTTCGTTTCTTTTTGAGAGAAACTGTAACGAGAAATATTATGTAATGCCCTAGACCGATGGCCATTTCCATTGAGTCAGAGGTCACCCTTGATTAATAAGAATTTTAAAGTGATCCACGATGTTTTCAAAGTTATAGTTTTCTTTTTCAGTTATGTAAAATGGACTGTATAATTTGGACTTTGGACATTATTTTTTTTGTGGTGACTGGCTAATCCACATGATACTACCCTCCCAAGATGGGCCAAGACTAAGCGGGCCCAGCCCGTGTCGCAAACCTACGGGCATGGGAAGAACGAGGCCCAATGAAGACTTGTAGTCAGGCCGGCCTCGGACCAACACGAAAATTGCCTGAAGCTAGCCCACGCCAGCGGGAGTTAACCACTCTCCTTAAATCAGGCCCCCTTAATCACCATTAAAGATCCCCATTACGCCCACCTTCATGATCCATGAAGGCACGATCAAAGTGGCAAATCATATAGGCGAAATAGGGGGACGTCGAGGGGACGTGGCCGGGGAAGATTCATATAAAGTAACTCGAGGAACAACGTGGAAGAGGATCACTTTCGGGATACCAAAAACTCCGAGGTATTCTTCCTGAACAACCTTATCTCCCACCTTATAATTCTCCTCCACAGCTCGGCCTGAGGACTCGCATATCGGCCTCTCCGTGAGCCATACCGATCCCACCGGAGCATCCTTCAGATCCGTTCTGACTTAGGCATCGGAGGGGACTTAGTCGGAACCAAGGTTCGACCTCCCCTGACGAGCTTTCTTGTCTGTTCAGGTCAAGGAGAATCCAGCTGCATCGAGGCTACCCTTCGACGCCCAATCAGCCAAGAGCTAACTAAACTCATAGTTAGCAACGGCCTCCGTGCAAGTGGAGATGAACGGGCTCGGGGGCGAGCGCGTTCATCTCCACTTGCACGGATAAAATTGGATAATACTCTAACTAAACTCATAGCTAGCATGGATATCTTCATTCATCTTAATGAATACTGAAAAGCATGCAGTAATAGCAAATAACATCAAGCATGCAAACATAAGTAAATAAGATAGCAAATAGGTGCTCTAAATGTTCTAATGATGCGTGAACCTAGGTGCATTACCCAACAAAGCACATACTAGATACTATTTCATGCATTCAATTTCAATTCATATCAGGCATTAAGTTAGAGAGATCAGTAAGAGAAAAAGCATGCATATAGATAGTAAAACTGAAACTACTCTAAATAGCATGTCATCAAATATAAGCACCGTGAGTGGCTACTGAGGGCTATGAGAAGTATCATCATGCAGAACAACCTTAGCAAAATGAAAAATGTCAGAGAAAACAAGAGAATGAGAACATGGATGCATGCATGGCAGAAAAAGAAAAACGTGATGCTAGATGGGAAAAAGATAAAAAAGTTGGAAAATGGGTGGAGAAATAAAGTAAAAAGGTGAAAAACTAAAGAAAATATAAAAGAAAATGGAAAATAAAGCGATAGCACTCATCCCCCAAGCTAATCCCAGTAGTGTCCTCACTGCTGAGAAAATGCTAGTATGCGGGAGAAGATGCTAGAAAGGGTGGGTGGGTGAGAGGATAGAAAAGGAATAGAAAATAAAACTGTGCAGGAGAAATAAAACATGATATGATGCAATGATAAAAAGAAAAATGCATATGCATGAAATGGTGCATTGTGGGTCCTCCCCCAAGCTGTGTAAGACCAGTGCCCCAAAGAGACAGATGGGCACAATAGTATGTGAGGGAAGGACCACAAAAAGTGGAGGGACAGCATCAAGCAGGGGCACCACCATCTGTCGGTAGTGATGGGTCCCACTGTTGTGGACCAGAAAATATGGAGGGTGGCTGTAGCTCAACAAGTGGGTTGGAAGGGAGATTAGAAGCGGTGGTGACAGGTGCAGCTGAAAATAGTACAATAGGAGTAGTGGACTGGACTGTGGTGACCGACTCAGGTGTGGAAGAAGCAGGCCCTGCAGAAGCCTGGGAATGTGGAGCACTAAGTGGTGCAACGGTCGTCACATGGGCTGGCCTGGGTGGATGGGCGTGAGCTAGGATCACGGGAGGTGGGCCACGTGTCTGAAGCAGGTCAATGATGGAGGCTAGGTCTGCCTCGACTCTCTCATGATGTGTGGTTGTCGAGCAGACGAAGGCGTCGAAATCCCACCGAAGGCAAGAAGTCGAGTCCTCCAACGCAGTCAGACGACCGTCAGTGGTACAGGAGTCGAGCGGAGGACGAGAACCGTGAGACACCACTCTCGTAAAACGGCCCCGTGGAGATAATCCACGGTGCCTAGGCTGAAAACTCGGAGAGGGTGTACTGGATGTGATCTCAGCAGTGGAAGTGTGTGGTGTAGTGTGGCTGCGATCAGGAGAAACTGTGGTAGAAGCAGTGGCAGCTGAGGATAGAGCGGTCGTTGACACAGATGTGTGGACAGAAGTCGAGACACTCTCGGTAAGGACAGCTGCTGCTGGTGACGAAGAGGTGACATCGAGTGGAATGTGGGAACCTAAGGAGATGTGCAGTGAAGCTATAAGGTCCCTAAGTGGTGGAAGGGTAACGTCTGGCTCGTGCTCTGGAAAGTCTAGAGCAGTGGGCTCTGGAGCAGAAGAGATGTCAGTGCCCTCAGGCACGGAGACAGAATAGACAGCAACAGTGGCCTCGGGGCAGAAGGTGGTGACAGTCCCCGAGGTCTTAATGGTGGTGAAGGTGGTAGAGACAGAGGTGGAAGAAACAGTGCCTCCTGGTGGCAGAGGGGGTACATGCAGAGCTGAAAGGGCAGCTACAATGGATGCCAGGTCGTGCTCCTCATACCTGGAGGAGCGGGGAGCAGGGTTGTCGGTGGACGTCGGCTCCCGGTGGCTCGAGGACGTGGAGTGCTCGAAGTGGGTGGACCCTATCTATCAACCAGCTCTGCTGGATAGGTGCTACAGTGGTGAGATGAGGGGCAGGAAGGACGAGCTGTGGTGTGTGGTGGGTGTCAACCAAGTAGGTCTAGTGACAGGCTCCATAAGGCCTAATGATATGCATGTGCTCAAGCACACCTAAGGTCAAGCGCATGGGGCCAGGAGGGGGCACTAGGTCATCAGAAAGATGGATACCTAACATCCATGCAAAAATGGTGAAGAATGTGCCACAGCAGATATCAGTGGCATAGTAAGAGTGGGCGGTCTGCAAAAGGTGATAACACAGCTAGTGGGCTGCATCAGAAAGTTCAAAAGGGTGGAGGGAGCCGTCGGAATGGAAGCGCATAGGTCGGGTTATGCCCATAAGATGGGAAAGCTCGGGTAGGGACATGGTCCCGACCTCTGGAATGCAGAAGATGGTCGTGGCGAGGTGTCTCTGTGCGTAGCAAAGGCAATGATGCATAATGCATGATGCCTTCGCCCAGCTCGGGCGGTAGTGGTCCAGACCAGAAATGCGATGCCAGAAGGCTGAGGCATCGAACGTGCCTAGGTCGTAGTCTGGGGAGAAAGCGGCTCAGGGGTTAGGGATGGCTGGGAAGTGGAAGTGGGATCGGATCATGGCATATGTGATCATGAAGTCGTGATCCATCAGCCGAAAGGTAATGCCGTCGCCTGCTTGGGTGCGGGCGATGAAACTCAATGCCTCCAGAGTGAGGTGAGTGTATGTGGGTGCATGGACAGCCATGAGTCGCTCGAAGCCAATAGTGCAGTAAAGCCAATGGACCCCCTGCAGGAGTCCAAGGGATCGAAGTGTGGGGACATCTATGAATAGTGTGGGAACGAGGTGACGCTGCGAAAGCCTGACAAAGTGGTCACGGTGTGCGTCATCACTGAAGGTGATGCCGAAAGTCCGCACACGTGGCGGAAGAGCGGCGAGATGGGAGTCGGGTGGTGGTGGTGGAGCGGTAGTGGGAATGGGGGCAGAAGTGGCTGGGATCTGTGTGTGATGCGGGGGAGAAGAGTCGGATGCAGACGATGGATCGCACACGTGCTCCTCCTCAGTGGTGGGTGAAGGCTCGTGGCGAGTGCGGCGTGACGGTCTAGAAGAGGAGGCGCTAGTGGCCCTCCTCTTCCCACGACGTGGAGGTATGGGACCCCCTCTAGTGCGAGGCATGATGCCATTGGAAGGATATAGTAACGATATAAAAGTAAGGAGTGTATAGAGTGTACCGATAATATGATCGCAGCGAGGGCGCTATCAGCGGGTATGTGACTGCTACTGATTAGGTCTCCCCAAAGCTCATCCGAGACGTGCCCTCTGATGTAGGCGAAACGTACCTGAAATAGAAACAAATATACTGTCAGGGGACGATGTGAAAAATATATAGGGGTGTGTGCATTTGCTCGACCGAGCACGAGCCCTGCTTGGTCGAGTAGCGGTTGTGTGTCTAATTGTTGGTGTTGAGTGTTGCTCGACCGAGCAGCAATAGTCCTCAATTGAGCAGCTTGGATTGAGTGGGATGTACTGACCGAGCACCAAATGTGCTCGGTCGAGAAGTGTGGAACGGGGGGTGGGGCTAAGTTCTCGGTCGAGCACCATTTGTGCTCGATCGAGCAAGGGGGGATGCCTTAGGGGATTTTAGGGCTGGAGAGGCGGCGGGATGTTCCGATAGGGAAGTGGATGGAGCAGCGGGGAGGTAGGGGGCGTTTCAAGAGGGGAGGGGGGGTTTTTGCGGGGGGGGGGGGGGGGGGGGGGGGGGGGGGGGGGGGCGGCGCCGGCGGCGATGGTCGGCAGTTCGAAAAAGGGGGAACATGGGAAAAGGGGGCGGAGGAATGAGGAGAGAGAAGAGAGAGAGAGAGAGAGAGAGAGAGAGAGAGGAGAGAGAGAGAGAGAGAGAGAGAGAGAGAGAGAGAGAGAGAGAGAGAGAGAGAGAGAGAGAGAGAGAGAGAGAGATGACCGTGTAGGTGGCGCAACCGGTGGTGCGGGTGAAGGAAGGACGGACATCGGCGGTGGAGTGGTTCGAGTAGGCTTGAAGGTTAGGTGCTTGGGCAAAGGATTATCGAATAAGCGAGAGAGTTTGGGCTAAAGGAAATCGAGCTGGGTTTTAATAGCCCAGCTCGTTTGGAAGTGGACAGCGCGATATATAGTATATAGTTGCTCGATCGAGCAGCGTACTGCTCGGTCGAGCCAGATGAAACTAAAATTGAGTTTTAGAACACTCCCTCATCTACTCAATCGAGTAGGGTCTGCTCTGTCGAGCATTTTGCTGTCGAATCTGATCTTCTCTTTTGCTCGGACTGAGCAGAGGCTGCTCGAGCTGTGTAGACAGAACGACGATTTTCCAACATTTTCCTGCGCAGTTCTCAGCTCGATCGAGCAGTTGGTCTACTCGGTCGAGCAAGGGATTACTCGACCGAGAGGATGCTGCTCGGGCCGTGCAACAGAAGGCCATTTCTTCCTTGTTTTCTCGTGCATGCGCTACTTGATCGAGCATGTGGCTGCTCGATCGAGTCAGTGTCTATTCGGACCGAGCAAAAGCTGCTCGGGCCGTGTAGCTAGAGCGACGTTTTCTTTCTATTTTCTTGTGCCTACGCTACTCGACCGAGTAGGTGGCTGCTCGGTCAAGTCACCTGTGTCTACTTTGACTCTTCTCCTTTGGTCTGCTCTTCAAATCAACTGCTCTCCTCCAGCTTTCTTCCATTTAAAACGTCGATTTGTGTGTCCCTTTGTGTTCAACCTGTAGAAAGAAAGAACCATCAAATTTTTATGATTTTGTATTTTTAAGAGAAATAAATAGCGTTTTTATTTTGTTTTCTTAAATAGATAAAGTAAAAATAAGAAATTGGAAAAGAGAATCCAAGATATAAAAGATTGCGTTGCCTCCCAAAAAGCGCTTGTTTTGAGTCATGAGCTCGACTCCCTCTGGTTCTTCAATGGTTATCTGGTGCACATGAGATTCGTGCATCGTTCTTGCTAACGATACCGTGCGGTGGTATTCGGCATCCTTCCACTCCAGGCTTTTTCTCGGCGGCGTAACTGATGGCCTCCGGCTTCTCGTGATGTAAAGAATGATCCAAGAGCTCCGCATCCAAGACACGAAGATAGACGGTAACTGCCTTGTTGTAAATGGGGTCGTCGTCGTCATCAGCACTTGTTCTGATCAGGTCCTTCATGACCCCCTCAGTGACATATTCCTCGATGGTGTCATCCTCTAGGAGCTCCAAATAACTAGCCCCTTCTTCTTGTATATGCTCCCTCATTGGGTTTTGCAGCTTGAACTGGGCTTCAATATTGCTCACGTTCAATGAGAGAGTTCCTTCACGGACGTCTATCAAGACGCCGACCGTTGCCATAAAGGGGCAGCTAAGTATAAGCTGGGAGCTCCCTCCCTCAGGCATATTCATAATAACAAAATCTACTGGCACACACAACCCAGGAGGTATCTGCAGAATAATGTCCCTGGCAATACCCACCGGATATGTGATCGAATGATCTGCTGGCTGTATGGACATGTTTGTCGGCTCCAATTCGCTTCTGGTCTGTAGTCTTCCCAATATAGAAAGTGGCATCAAGCTGATGTTCGCTCCCAAGTCAATTAGAGCACGATTGATGGGTGTACCTCCTATGGAACATGGAACAATGAAGCTTCCCAGATCCGGTAGCTTCCTCGGAAGATGGTTCTTTATAATGGAGGTAGAGTCCTTTATAATCTTTATCTCCTCATGCTTCCTCTTCCCTGAGATGAGGTCCTTTAGAAATTGCATAAATGGGAATCTCTGTAATGGCATCCATGAATGGAATGTTGAGCTGGATGCCCTTCAGAAGCTCCGTGAACTTGGAATACTTCTTCTCCATTTTAGCCAAAGCCAACCTCTATAGATACGGCGGAGGAGGTCGGCTCCCCTTGTCCTTTGTGGCATTTTTGGGAGGCGGGTCACTAGAACTCGTTGCACTGTCTCTTGGAGTTGGTATGACGGTAGGCATGATGGAAGGTGATTCCGCCTTCTCTCCATCCATGGTAGGCTCATCGTAGCCTCTTCCTTATATCACTGCCAATAGTGGCCTCCTCGGTTATGACTTGTTCTTTGTTCACAACTGGAATCATAACGGGGTCGATTGCCCGTCCTCCACGTGTGGTAATGGAAACCACGACATTGGATTGAGCCCTCTGATTTGGCTTCGGTTGCAAAGGCAACCTCACTTGGTTCTTGAGTAGTTGGGACATCTGGCTCCTCAGCTCATCGAGCGACATGTTGATATTTTTGAACTGAGCGGATGTGTCCTGGTTAAATCTGACTTGCCCACTCATGAATGTTTCTAAAGTGATCTCCAAATTGGAACACGGTGGCGCTGGTGTATAACCTTGCTGAGGCTGGCGATTGAACATGTAGCCTGGTGGTCGATATGGCCCAGCAGGCCTAAACCCGCTCTGCTGTTGATTCTGCGGCTGCCCTTGTTGTTGTTGAGGAGGGGGCAATGGTCTCTGAAACTGTGGAGGTTGCAGCCCTCCACTTGGGTTCCCGTAAGAAAATCTGGGATGATTCCTAGCGGCCGGATGTTGCCACTGATTGCGCCCCTCCCCTTGGACATATTGTACCGACTCATATGAGTCGGCTCCATCATAATGTCCCTCACTGGGAACATAACTATGCTCTCCATATTCATCTGAAGGATGATAAGCAGAGGTGCTGGTAGTTGCAGGGATGGAGTCCAAACGTTGTTCAATCCTAGCCACCTATTTACACAAAGTCTCGATGTGAGAATCAAGGTGGCTGAAAGCTTTTACCTCAGGGGTCCTGGTGACAATGCTGCGTTCTTCGCTCCACTGTTGATTATTTGCCGTAATATGCTCGAGCAGGTCGATGGCTTCCTCAGGCGATTTGTCTAGCAGGGCACCTTGCGCGGCAGCATCAATTATCATCTTGGTGCTAGGCTGCAGCCTATTATAGAAGCTCTGAACCAAATCCTAGGACTGGATCCCATGATGAGGGCACTGATGCTAAAGGTCCTTAAACCTTTTCCAGGCCTCGTAAAGAGATTCATGCGAAAGCTGTTTGAAATTTGAGATAACCCCCCCTGATCCGCACCATCTTTGAGGTTGGATAGAATTTGTCTACAAAGGTGAGCGCCAGTTGCTCCCATGTAGTGAAGTGGTTGGACGGGTGGGCCCATAGCCAGTATGAAGCTTTATTCCTCAAGGTGAAGGGAAAAATCCTTAGCTTGATGGTATCATCACTCACATATTTAGCCTTAAAAGTATCGCACTTTGCCAGAAAAGTGTCGATGTGGTGGTTGGGATTCTCGTGAGGATGCCCCCGGAAGGGATCCTGCTGCATTAGATTTATAAGCACCGTCTTTAACTCGAAGCTAGCTGCCGCCAGTTGCGGTCTCAGGATAGAGGAATTATTTCCAAAGCTCGGCTTCATGTGGTCCCGGATGGACCCGATGCAAGGTGGAGCAGCGGTATTATCTGACATCTGATCAAAGGGTGCTTGATTTCTATTCGAGGCCCTCAGAGCCCTTGCTGTTTTCTCGATCTCAGGGTCGAATAACAATTCTTTATCAATGGCCCCAAAGCGAGTGATCATGCACAAGACAGCTCAGAAAAATACCATCAGTAGCAAGGTAATAATTAAAAGAATAAAGAGGGTGGAAAGATAAGGAATGAAAAGATTCGCTAGCAAACTTCTTCAAAATAAAAATAAAAAATAAACTGTGATACACTATAGCCGTCCTCGGCAACGGCGCCAAAAACTTGATGCACCCCGAGGTTACACCTAAATTCTACCTATCGGTGTCACGGTCGCTAGGCGCAGTATGGCTCCTAGATGTCAGCTCTGGGCTCTATCCGCAAGCGGACGGTGTCAAATTATAGTCTAAAAGATGTCGGATCCCACAGGGACGGTGACAGTGTATATGAGGTCTCAGATTATTTTTAGATCTCGAAGTGAGATAGCTGTCGGGTTGGAAAGGCTGGTTGTGATGTTGTTGACTTGATAATAAAGAAAACTAGGGTCTTAGGGATCACCGCTAAGACCGTCGGAGATCGATGTTGGAATGGAATCCTTACGTAGCATTAGGTTTAGGTGATTAACCTCTCAATTCATACCACTCTCTTGGGTTAGAATTTTGAGGTATTTCGGTGGCTCTTATTGATGCAATGACGGTAGCCATCAATGTAGCGATATAGTTCGTCGGTGGATCCCCTCAATGCACGAGCCGGGCATGGTCACGAGCCTTGGTTGGATCCACTAATTTCCCTATTTAAATCCCAAGGATACTCCTTAAGATCATCAATGCCACCGACCGTGGGCATGATCTCAGTACGAGTTATCCTAGGGATTCGGATGAATCGACCAAAATACTCCTCCTTATTCCCAATACAACCTAGAGATCCAAATCTACATCTCCTCCCTAAAGTTTTAGGGCTAACCCGTCAACCTTAGAGGAGACTACTCACACATGGTGAATTTAATGAATAAAAATCAAATTTTTATCGAAGAAGACATCATAGCAATTGAATCAAATGAGAAATGAATAACTTACTTCCCGAAGACAAGAAAGAATAAAACCAATAATAATCCAAGTAGATTCCAGAACGCAAGAGCAATTGATCTTCCAAAAAAATTCAATTATCCCCAAAAAAATAGGTTTAGATCTACAAATCCTTCCTAATCTCCTCTCCACTCTCAAACTAATTCAAAAACATCCAAAAATGAGCTCCCTTCTTTTGTCGTCCAGATCTGTACTTCACTCAGCTGCACACATCCGCTGGGCCCACCAAAATAATTCCAAAATTAGCCTGCACTGTCGCCCACCGAGTCAGTGACTCGGTTGAGCAGAAGCTTGCTTGGACGGGCTGCTCGGTCGAGCAACCCATTTGCTCGGTCGAGTCTATCAGTGGATCCATTTCTTCAAAAAATGGTATTCTGTCTACTCGGCCCGAGTAGGCATTGCTCGGTCGAGTAGCCATCTGACTCGGTCGAGCAAGTCCTACTTGGTCAAGCAGGATGTGGATGGTGGACCTTCAAAAAGAATAGAAGTTGCTCGACCGAGCACCACACTGCTCGGTCGAGTCAGATACGTATTAGCATCAGCTCGACTGAGCAGCCTACTCTGCTCGGTCGAGTCGCCTGGGAAAATCCTACAGTAGCCTGTAGCTTCTCCTCGACTCCTGTAAATCTCCTCCACTTCTCCCATCGGCTTCCAAACCTCGGCGAACTCCTGTAGAGCTTCGCCAATGGGCTCATGGGCATGCTGGACGTGTCCATATCCAAAAGTCGTCCCGAATTGCTCCAAAATCCCTGAAAATCCACAAAACTCTACGAAACTTGAATATGGCATTAGAATTGCAATATCGTAGGAAAATGTGGGATTTGGATGCGAATATGATATGAAATGCAATGGAATGATGCCATGAAAAGATGGAAAATATGGACACATCAATATGCAAGTAGTGAAATTCTGTATTGTATATTATACTGTATGGAATATTTTGTGACTCTAGTCTTCTTAATAAGCATTGGCCTCTAATTCAAAAAGCTCAAAAATAACTCTGACCTCTTGGTTCATCCGGAATCAAACCAAAAATGTGCCAATGATTCCCCTAGTAACTCATACTGACCTTCTACTGAAATTTTAAGCATGACTCCCAACTAAGTAGCTATATTCTGGATATGGATGCCTTTGGCCTCAACGACCAAAACCCCTTGGTAGATTGCACTGTAGTTTCAAAATTCCTTCCTTTGGACTCGTTGATCTATTTAAACACTGACTGGAGATCCATCCTAAAAAACTCAATTAAATTCTTGGAAAACTCTGATTCTCTGCTACTTCCAGCCATACTTTTTCAGCTTTATTCAACTCCTTATTTCTTGTTAGATTCTTGCATACAGTTCTCAGGAATGTAACCAACACCATTTCTGTAAGAAATCCCTCCGAAAGTTCATGATTGAGCACCAATGTATGTCCCTACTTTCCACCTTCAAATGAGTATTCCATTGGGTGAACCCCACTTGAGAAAAGAATGGAATTTCTTCTTGCTCCCATATCATATGGAGCTTGTTAATATCAAAGAAATAGCTCAATGTATCCATCGTATCATACCATTTGAGTGATGTTGCTTCAAGGTCTCACTTAACACTATATGATACAAATACTATCATCTTTCCCACCTCAATTTCTGAGACCACATTTGATTCTTCACTAATCTAGACATCACCTCTCTCATTCTCATTGTACTTCTCTGGATCAAGGACATAGTCCAGAATTCCCCACAGTCGAGGTGTCTCCTAATATGAATCCAGACCAAGACTGTGTTATGAGTGGATAGAGGAACCCGTTGAAGATGACATGTGATGAGTGTTTATTGTATATAGTCCCCCCCTTTTCATATACATCTTTCATTATTTATTTTTCCGTTTTCCTCGGTTTCCCCCATTTTTGTTCCCTCTTTTACTTTTATGGTTCCTTCTATGCTTTGTAGGAAATACATGCTGATTAGGGATCATATGGCGTGAATATAGCGCAATAGTGCAAAAGAAGCGGAGCCGGGAGATCAAACTATGCAAAATGGGGAGATTAGTGAAGAACTGTGATCCCGACGACCGCGTCAATTTGACACGGCAGTGTGTATCACAACACCCAAGGAGTAGAGCACAACCCCCATGCGGTCGTGTCAAGTTGCAACAGACGGCCACGTCAAACAAGCTCCAGAAGGCCCCAGAGATCAACTCTATGCTGCTGCATCATCGACGTCCAAACAGCCACATCACAAGGGAAAAGAAGAGAAGAACCGCATTCGACGCAGCCACATGATGAAGTCGACACAGCCGCATAATGCTGAAGAGCCAGTGACCAAGCGACCGCTCCATGCGGTCGTTTTGAAGATGACGCGGGCGTCGAAGACGAATTCAACGCTGCCGCGTCCCTAGCGACACGACTGTGTCACTGTAACCATGCTGCCCCCATCTTACACTAGTGGACGGTAAGTCCACGATGGCGCAACAACTCTCTCAGCTGTCAAAGGCATAAGGAAAATTACCAGGGCAAACTGAAGAGAGCCCCGATGGCATGTAAATACGATCACTTTGAGAAGCGGTAGGCAGATGGAGAGCCTTGCCATGCCCATCGTTGAAATGAAGCTTGAGTTGAAGAAGAAGCTAATGTAGAGCTTGAGTTTAGAGTGGAGAAGGAAGCCGAGTGTGAGGTAGAACCTATGCAATTTGAACCGTCAAGGGAGAAACCAATTGAGAAGGAGCAAGGGAAGTGATGTGTCCATATTTTCCACATTTTTACTGCATGATTTCATAGCATTTTCATCGTCCAAAGTTCACTTTTCTATACTTCATCGCGCATTTCACGATATATTTGATTCTCATAGAGATTTGTGGATTTTCAGGAACTTTGGAATGGTATTGGACCATGGACACATCTGAGACATCCACAACATCGATGGCAAGGTTCGCTAGGTGCTTGACGAGGTGGAGAAGAAGGTTGGAGGAGGAGAGGAGAGAGGAAGATGAAGGAGAGCTAGAACAGAGTGTCTCCAAATGAATGTCAGCTTTCCCAACGAGCTCGATCGAGTGTACTTGTCCACTCTGTCCGAGCAGCCACAACCAAAGAGGAGACTCCAGACCCCGAACTATTGGACCACTCGAACCGAGTAGCCGAGCTACTCGGTCAAGTGAACTCGATGGCAACACATAAATTCTTAGGCCAATATTGAGTCCAATACTCGACCGAGTAGACCTAGTTACTCGGTCGATCAAAAGGCGCAAAAGATAAGGCATATCCAACACTTAGCCACTGAGAAGAGCGAGAAAGCTGCTCGATCGAGTAGAGCTACTACTCGGTCGAGTTAAACATGTGACAAAGTGACATTTCCAAGGCCTTCCGACCATCTACAGCTAGACCGATCAGACACGACAGCTCGACCGAGTAGCCGAGCAACTCGACCGAGCAGAATTGAAGGCATAGCGACATTTTGGGCCAAGCACTGGCCTTCTGCAGCTCGACCGAGTAGGACATCCACTCGGTCTGAGCACTCGACTCCCCTAGCCGAAGACTCAAGGTGCCAGTAGAGCGATGGTGCCATAATTGGATCGAGTGGCATCGCCACTCGGTCAAGTAGGGTGACGCAGCAAACACAGTTGGGCCGAAGATGTGCCTTTTGCGAAAATTTTGTGGGGTCAACCCCTTTGTATATAAACTTATTTTGATTCCTATGTTAGAGATCTTTCTTATTATTTTATATCTTAGCTTTAGGAAAGAGTTTTAGGAGCCATTATCTTTTCCTTTGAAGAACCGAGCTTGGATTTTGTTATTGCTTTGTATTGAAATCTCTTGGATCTTAATTTTTATGAAGTTTAGCCCTTCGTTCTTATTGGTTGGTAACATTTTCTTATCTCTCTCTTATTGTTTCGATGTTTACTATTGCAACGATGTTGAATCTTATTATTGCTATTGTTTTTGTTGTTTTTTCCATGAATCGTGAGTAGTTTCTTCTAGGGCTAATGGATGAGCCCTATGATCTTAAGATTTAGATGTAAAGGTACGATTTTTATGTTGGTTTAGCAAAAAGGGATGTGATTTGATTGATCTAGCCAAGTTTGTACCAATCTTATTTAGGGTTTGTGATCCACGATAGTGGCATGCATCCTAGATATTATCCTTTGAACTTAATTAGGTTCGTTAGTGAATTCAATTGGAGTTCGTAATCCACGATAGTGGCATGCACTTTGATGGTTTCCACCGATGCCTTATATTACTAATTACTGATCTATGATAGTAGCATCAATGAGAGCCATCAAATAACAGATCGAAGCTCTAATTCACGATAGTGGCGTGAGTAGAGATTGAGAATAATTGTCAATCGTATTGCATAGATCGCATGCAAGGCCATCCACGATGGTGGGGCTAAGTACGTGATACGTTAGATGAGTGGTACAACAATAGTGGGCTACTAACTCCACATTCGAGATGCGACAATCTCTCCCTATAAAACCAATCCAAGCTAGAAACTATAACCTAGCATCGACATCAGATGATCCTAGTGGTGATTCCCAGTGCCATAGCTTTCATTATACTGATTTTACTTGTAAGAAGAGAACCATGACAACTCTATTGGTTACACACATAGCTGACAAAGTCATACAACTCTGAAATAAATCCCAAGATATTAACCAATCGCCTCCCTGTAGGACCGACATCTTTCTATATTACAAAGCCTCGACACCATGCACTTGTGGACTCGAACAAGCTTTTGGCTATGTTGTCGGGAGGTAAACGGTTTTTCTTGGGTTATTTTTCTTAGTTGAGGACTTGTTAGTTACGCTGACTATCTCTTATCCCACCATACTTTTTATTCTTTTGTTTTATTATTGATATCTTCTTTGAGTTTGTTTCGTGTGCATGAACACTCGTCTTTGGGGATCCAACGATCTACACTTCGACCCTGAGATAGAAAGAATCGCGAGACAGCTCAGAGCAGAAAGGAGGCAGAACCTCCAAGAGGATCAAATGGCAGAGACTCCTACATCTCCTCCGTGTTCCAATAATATTGAAGATTATATGAAGCCAAATCTCTCAAATATTTCTTCTATCTTGAGACCCCAACTAGCGACGGGCATCTTTGAGCTGAAGACTGGTTTGATACAACTAATGTAGCAGGATCCCTTCCATGGGCATCCACATGAGAACCCAAACCATCACATTGATCTATTCTTGGCAAAATGTGACACTTTTCAAGTTAAAGATCAAAGTGACGATGCTATAAAACTCTGTCTGTTCCCGTTCACTCTTCGGGACAAGGCCGCTTATTGGTTGAGGGCACATCCTACTAATACATTTAAGACTTGAGAGCAGCTAGCCCAAGCCTTCGTGAATAAATATTATCCATCGTCCAAAACAGTGTGGATTAGGAGTGCCATCACCTCCTTCAAGCAACTCCCGCAGGAATCTCTTTATGAAGCATGGGAGTGCTTTAAGGATGTACAACATCAGTGTCCATATCATAGTGTTCAGGATTGGGATCTTATTCAGAGTTTTTACAATGGACTGAAGCCAGACACAAAGATGATCATTGATGCCTCTGCTAATGGCACATTATTGGCTAAACTTCCCGAGGAGGCCACATAACTTTTGGAGCAGATGTCCTCCAACAATCAACAATGGAGTGACGAATGCTCAACATCTTCTAGGAGTGCCGAAAGTCATTCTGAGTTAAAGCTAGCCACAAATCTTGATGGGCAACTTGAGAGTATCTCCAAGCAAGTTGCTTGCATTGAACAGAGGTTGAGTGCCATTCCCACTGCTTCAAAGGCTCCGGTATGTGCTACATGGGAAGATTATGCCGAGCAAGGGTATGCTCTGATTGAAGGTTCTTATGATGGAACAGACGCACCAGCGGAGCAAATCAATTACATATAGGGTGAAGGGAGTAATCCAAGGCCACAATGGTCCAATCCAGCTTGGAAGACACATCCAGGATTCTCCTATAGTAACCCAAATGGATCCATACAACCACCCGCTTAACCAAGGCCGCCACAACCTCCATCATAACAAACACCACCTCCACAGCAGCAACAGTATGGATTTAGGCCATCTGGGCCTCATAGATCATCGAGATACTATAACTGTCAACCTTATCATCAACACCAACAATACCAACAACCAGTGGCACCACAATCTGGAGTGGAGGGGGCATTGGAAGCTTTCATCAATGCCTAAGCCAAGCAAAAATGCGGACATGATGGCTACTGAAAAGCAACTCTCTATCACAATAGAGAATCTGTCAGCACAAATGAGCCAACTTTCCAAGGCTCAAGGAAAATTACCGGCTCAATCTGAGCCTAATCCAAGGGGCCATGTCAATGTGGTGGTAGCAGTTACAACGAGAGGAGGGAAGAGTACCGACGTAGTAATGGTACCAGTCCCAAAGCTCATGGATCCACAACCTTCGACGACCATTGATGAGGAGGATCGCATAGTTTTTGAGCCCACTATATTGGTGAATGAGGAGAAAAGTATAAAGGAACCATTTGAAGGAACCATCTAACGCTACAAAGAAGGAGACTTCACCTATTCCTTTGTATACTTCTATTACTACTGTACCGGCAGACACTCCACCTTCCGTGGAGAAACCGATTCAGAATTCTACGTCAAAGGATACCGAGAAAGATAAGGGAAGTCATCCTTCACCTCCATATTCTTAGAGGCTAGACATAGCAAATCTTGCAAAGAAGTATGCAAAGTTTATAGAGCTTCTGAAGGGAGTTCACTTGAACATCCCGTTCATGGCTGCATTGACTGAGATCCCCACCTATGCTAAATTCTTGAAGTATTTGATAGCAAAGCGGAGGAAACAAGAAGCAGTGATATTGGCAGATAGTTGTACTTCAGTTTTGAAGTATACTTTGTCGAAGAAGTTACCCGGTACTGGTAGTTTCATGGTGACGTGCTCCATTGGCGGCATCCCTATCAATAGAGCGTTAGTTGATTTGGGAGCGAGCATTATCTTGATGCCACTCTCTATTTTCAAGAGATTGAACACCGGGACGGAGTTATAGCACATGGCCATGAACATACAATTGGCGGATTAATCCGTTACCTACCCGAATGGCATTGCACGAGATGTTATTCTACAAATGCCGGGAGGAATTAGCGTGTCGGTAGACTTTGTGATTATGGATATGTCTGATGAGGGAAGCTCACAGATTATATTGGGATGCCCTTTCATGGCCACATCTGGAGTTCTCATAAATGTCTGTCAAGGGGCATTATCAATGAATGTTGGAAATATTGAGATTGAGTTTTATTTGCAGAAGCCTATGAAGGAGCGTTTCCCCCATGAAGACACTAGCTACTTGGAGCTCGTAGAGGATGAAGTTGCTGAGGACGTCGCCATTGAGGAGGTCTTAAAGGACCCCCGTGAGGAAAGATATGGACGATGACGGTGACGTCATACATGACAAGGAGCTGGTCTCATATTTGAGGGTGTTGGATGAGAAGCCACCCAATATATCACATCAACAACAACATACGGAAGCTATAATTGATGTGACCACTGAAGGTCCACGAAGTATGAAAGGACAACTCTCACCTCATGGCCTCATAGGAAAGAATGACGAGCGGATCTCATATGCACCAAACATCTTGGAGCGACGTTGAAGATCAAAGGAGTCGAGCTTACGACTTTAAACAAGTGCTTATCAGGAGGCAACCCGAATATTTTTAGTTTTAGTTTTTATTTCCTTCTTATTTTCTTTCCAAAATCTCAACAAAAACATTTTTATTTCATTTAAAAATCTTTCAAAATATAAATATATAAAAATCTCTGATGCGTATGTTCTTGTGTTGGTGATTTATGAAGGGAGCACCCAAAACAATGAAGAAACAAAGGAGGATTCGAATGGAGAAGAGGAGATGAGCATACTTAAACATTGGAGGAAAAGAGCGCCTACTCGACCGAGTGGCACTGCCACTCGGTCCGATTAGAGGAGCCTACAGAAGCGGCACTTTCATCACTCTGACCATACTTCAGCTTGACCGAGTAGAGTGAGCTACTCAGTTGAGCGCCGAGCTCTGTAGGAACAACTCAAAATCATCACTATGTCACCACTTCAGCTCGACCGAGTTGAGTGTGGAACTCGATCGAGCAGTAGTGACTGCATGAGAAGCGAAAAAATGGCATTCTGCCACACATTTCAGCTCGACCGAGTAGAGTAAGCTACTCGGTCGAGTAGAGGAGCCTGCAGAAAAGGGGAAAAATGTCACGCTGTCTCAATTTCAACTCGAGCGAGCGACTATGGTCGCTCGAGCGAGCAACTGCTAAGTGAGTTGGGGCCCACACTTCACTCAATTAGCTCGGTCGAGCAGTATCACTTGACTCGAGTTCATATATAAGCCCTAGCCCCCATTATTTCCCTTCCCTCACATTTCCAGCCAAGTACCTCAATCAAGCTCCCCCTTTTCGTAAATTGACTCGACCCGAACCTCCACCTCCAGCGCCGCCCCATCCGATCGAGCAACCCATCCTATTGGTAGATCTCTCACACCCATCTCCCTTCATTTCCATCTCCCCTTCACTCCACATCTCCATCTCTCTCTCCATCTCTCTCTCTCTCCCCCCCGATTTTTCTAATTACTCAACCATAATCGCCATTTTCTTAACGTTAGCCCTAACCCCGATTAATTTGCAAATAATAATCTTTATCTATTCAATTTAGGAGGTATTGGAGCGTAGGAAGTGTTGAGTATTGGACTCTCCACCTTGATTTTGATGATGATCAAACACAAATCATTGTGATTAACTCATGTGTTTGCAGTTAGCTAAAAAATCACCAATTAGATTCAAGAAGATCAAAAGTGACTACACGTGTTGATTCAAGTGGAGGACTTGGTAGATCAACAAAGGTGAAGCATTGGCTTGAAGAACTCAAAGGCTACCTCAAACCTCAAGCCAATGGCATCAACAAATGAATGGAGATTCAATCCAAAGAGAAGATAGGAATGGATGATTCAAAAGCTTCAAAGAACACCTTGAGGATCAAAGACTTTGTGCTTGGAGACATTCAAGACATACAACTAAAAGACTCAAGACCATGAAGAATTATGTAGATCGTCGCCAAATTACTTTATACATCTCAAGCGTCGTCCCAAGACTTCCTCAGAACGCGTGATCATTGTGCCTGGAGCTTCGTTGAAGCTCAAGGAGTTATTCATGAAGTCAAGGGATTCGGATTCTCCATGTTGAAGCTTTGAAGACGGTTCATCATGTTATTTATATTGTCTTCTAGCTTCATCTCATAGAATGCTAAGCCTTGAGTAGTGCTTGCCTAGAAATCTTCATAACTATCGTATCTTATCTCTAGGATTGTCTTAGAAGCCATTAGAAAGTTTCCCGTAGCTTATCGCTTCTTTTCATGGCTTCATATGCATCTTAGTTGGTTCAAGTAGAAGAACCAACCGACTAGATGACGATCTAGTTGGTTGGAGATCCTTCTTAGACCGACTAGCCATACTTGTTAATTCAGCCTTTGTACTGTTGACCAGTTAGTTGGTTCAAGAAGGATGGTTAATCGATTAAAAGTCAATCTAGTCGGTCCAAGAAGGTTCACCGACCGACTAGTTGTCAATCTAGTCGGTTGATGATCCTTCTTAGACCGACTAGTTTCAAAACTAATCGTTCAGTGATCCTTCTTAGACCGACTAGTGCTTACCCATGATTTCGCCATCTTCTATGTCAACCATCTAGTCGGTACAAGAAGGTTCACCGACCGACTAGTTGCAAAACTAATCGGTCAGTGATCCTTCTTAGACCGATTAAGCAGCTTCAGAAATAGATCCGTTGGGCATTTAATGCCACGATTTTTGTGACCGTTTTGTCTCTTCCTATATAAGTTTGAGTTGCTTCAAACCAGAGATCCAAGGCTGATATTAGAGACATTTTCACATCCAAGAGAAGAGCCATTCAACTCCATTTCTAAGCTCTCTTATCTCACAAGAATCTCTCCCTTACTCTTTGAGCCCTAATTCCTCAAGAGAGATTCTCATTCTTTGTGAGCTACTCAAGCTAAGAGCTTGAATCAAAGTCACCAACTTCACCCTAGCCATCTATTGCTGTCCATCTTGGTGGAGCTAGGATTTGGTGCTAACTACTTCCTCAAAATCCATTCTTGCCCTAAATTGGTAAGTATTTCTCAAGGCATAGGATTTTGTGGTAAGAGCTTTACATTTCATTCCCTATACATATAAATTGTTGTATACTCTCGGTTGTTGAGAGGGTTGGATTGATCCCAAGTTGTGGGAGTCAAGATTAGGTTTTGCTCTCGGTTTGTGAGAGTGTGCTTAGTTCCAGGTTGTGTGATTAAGGTATTTGCGTGTTCCTGGGTTGTGAGATACACGGACATCGATTGTATGTCGATTGCACTTGTGGGGTTTCCGCAAGTGGGCTAAAGGAAATCTCTCGTGGTTTTACTAGAGTATCCGAAGGGGATCCGGGTGTTGCTGGATTAGGGCACCGGGAACAAGTCGGGGAGATTTGGGTGACACCGAACCAGAGTACATTGTATGTTTGCATTGCATTCTTCCTTATGTTGTTGATCACTTCTTTCATTCCGCATTTATTGGTTAATTAGGGTTTTATTTGGCGTAAATTCCTTATAATTCTATAAAACACTATTCACCCCTAGTGTTTATTCCTCATAGCACAGGGTCACTACAATTGGTATCAGAGCGAGGTAATAGCTATGGCAACCAACAACAACATCACACGAAGTCCTTTTCCACCATATCACATTGGACCCAACTATCAAATTTGGTGTGTGAAGATGAAGGCCTATATTCAATCCATCGATGATGATTATTGGAAGCTTGTGGAAAAGCCCCTTCGTGCACCTACCACTTCCGAACATGAATGGACAAATGAGCAAAAAGAATTGGTGGAGAAACATCAAGATGTAATGGATATCTTGCTTGAGTATTTATCTTATAACATTCTTATGCGTGTGTCCAAGGCAACAATGGCATATCAAATATGGCACATGCTAGCGGAGCAAGAAGAGTCCACCTCTGAGTGTTCTTCCTCCAATGATGAAAGGGATTCACTCATGGGTTTGATGGCACGAGAGGATGCCACTATGGGTGACTCTAGTGACACATCAAGTGATTCGAGTGAAAGTGATAGCGACAATGAAGAGGTAACAATGGATGATCTTAGAATTGAACTTAAACAATTATTTGATAAATATCAAAAGCTTATGCATAAATATTGTGATGCCAAGAATAAGATTGCTAGTCTCACTAACACATCGACATGTAGCACCTCTAACAATGACACCATTGTTGAGACACTCGCTATTGAGAAAGCAAGTTTGCTTACTCAAAATGGCATGTTGAGAAATGAGGTGGAGTCTCTCAAATCTCAACTTGATCGTGTTTCCTTTGTGGATAGTAACGATCTTGAGTTTGAAAATCTTCAATCTCAAAACACTAGCTTGGGCATTGAGAATGAGGATCTCAAATCCCAAGTGCACGAGCTCACCACACATGCATCCACCTTGAATGCCAGTATTTCTTCAATTTTGAAGAAATATGAGCTCATGTCCTCCATTGTTAAGAGATTCAATAAGGGAAAAGGACAATTTGGATGATTTGATAAAGAATCAACTACCGGCAAACCATCGTGTTGGCCTTGGTTATTCTAAGGCAAGTGCATCCAATGCATGCACCTCCTATAGTGAAGTAACTATAGATTTTGTGAGGCCATCATCCGGTGCATCCACGAGTGGTGTCATCAACAACTTGTGTAGTTCTACTACTAAAGAAACCACCACTCCTATTCCTCCCTCCTTTGCAAAGAAACCCACCAAGGGTGGACATCAAAGGAAGGGACATGCATTCATGTACACCAATACTCGTAGGAATGCCTCCACTCTTCACATTCCTACAAATGATGGTTTTTATGCTCCACACCCACGAGCACGTACAAACACTCATTTGAGACACTCTCATGCATGTACTCATGCTCATGCACCTTCACATGCTTATGATCACACATCATATCCACATATGCATGCTTATTCTCATGATCATCCTCATGCATACACACCTTATATTCATCCACGTATGTATGCAACACCACACCATGGACCATATGCCCATCATCATGCTTTAGCACAACACAATGTTCCATACACATTTCCTCATGCTCTTGCTAGATCTCATGTTCCTAGGCCACATGCACCACGTAGAGATCAACCTTTTGTGCATGCAACCACTAGGAAGAGGATACCAAAATCATACACTATTTGGGGTCCTAAGAACACTAGTAATCATGCTAAGGATATGTATGTGCAATCTTATATTCATGATATTATTTTGAATGATGATTATATTGGGAAATCACGGTCCTCTTGGACTTGGTTTCCAAAGGGTTAGTTTCCGTTGACCCTTCATTGCTTGGTACCATAAGCTTATATTCATTTTATGGGTACCAAAGCATTTGTGTTAAGAATTGATTTACTCTTTTGTTTGCATTTTGGTCTTAGATAATCATGTTTGTTAGAAACGTAAATTCATATTGAATTTGATTTCCATTGCATGTTTAATAGTAAATCATTGTGTTTATGATTTTCATGTCTAAAATATTTAATATTTTTATGCAACACATGCTTTGGTTCATATTTATGTTTTGTTGCATGTGATGCATGTCATGCTTTTGGATTTATATACATATTTACTTTTGGTACATTTGGTACATGCATGTATATGGTTATATATTTATCTAGTAACATGATTACATGTTTTATTAATATTGTGTATGATTACATTAGGATATGGGTTACAATAATTTGAATTTAGTTTGTTAAATTTGTTGCCTAACCCATAGGATCCAAAAAGGTTTTTGGATACCAAAATTATGTTTTCTAGGTTCAATCCACATTGGGATACCAACTCTACCAACTCCTTGATTTGCAAAGACTTTCATTCAAATGGAGTTGATGGTGCTTAAATGATGCACCAAAGTAGGGTGAGCTTAATGTAGTAAGTATATTCTTACATTTGGTATCCATGTGTGTTGGATGCATGTAGATGTCACTTTGTGTTTGAGACTATCTCATGCATATCCTATGTTTGCATATTGTGTGTCTTGTATGCCATTCATGTCTATGTATTTCACGTGTGTCAAATTCTTGACTGATGTGCATTGTGTATTCATAATCCTTACTCATATGTTTTTTCGAGGATTATTTATAACATATGGCTTAAAAATTTTCATGTTAGAACTAATGCTCATTTGCATGTTTTTCACACGGGACACGCTTATTGTTATGTTCCATTTCATAAGCGTGCATCCCAACTTCCTACTCATGCCACTACACAACCTCTACTTAAGAATCCCAAATCACTATCTTTTGGATTCCTAAGATTGTTTCTAGGCATGGTATGAACACACATATAGAATCGTATATTAGGAATGACATATTCTCATGCGACTATATATATATATATATATAAATCAAACTCAGTCTTTATTTGATTTCCACCTTGCTTACTCACTCATATTGCACTTCATTGCTTGGGTACTATGCTTGTATGATTACTTTTTGTACCCATATATATATGTGAGTTCGTCCATTACTCCCAAGTTTGCATAGTTTCTATGATTGTGTGAGAGTATGACATGTTTTGATTGCTATCATATTATGTTCATCTATATGTCATTGCATTTCATTCGTATTATATGTGTGCATCTAAATTAACCCTTGGTGATTTATTATCAATTTGCACCTTCCTATCTTGTTGATATGCCAAAGAAAAGAGAAATTTGGTTTTGAAAATTAATACTTTATGCTTTTCATGCACACTCTTTGTGGTATTACTTTTCATGCCTTCCTTCAATATATGTTGTGTCGTGAATGTTTATTTTGTGCACATATGCATATTGAACAAGGAATCTTTCTAGCACACACTATTGTATTAGATGTGTGTATTCATAATGATGTTTCTTGACTAAATCATATGCATAGGAATTATTAGTATAGGTGTATCTAATTTCTAATGGTTGAGAATTGTTAATTCCTTATATGTATGATTTTCGTGATTATAATAACTCCTATTAATGCATGTCATGCATTTCTATTGATGAGTGTTATTTACAATTGGTAAATGATTGGTTATTGGACTACTTGATTTTGTTCCTTAACCTATTAGATCCAAAAAGTTTTTGGATACCACCAATTGTTGAATTGTCAGATTGTTGTGCAAGATGCCTACTCTACACACTCCTTGGTTTATAAATGATGGATCAATTCAAAGGAAAGGATGGTGCATTGGAGATGCACACATATATAGAGAGCTAAATGGTTGGAAGTATGTGTTTAGTACAATTAGGATTTTAATATATTGGTTTTGACTACCATGTTTACAATTGGTATTTTAATATATTCGATTTGTGTAATATATCATACTTCTTCATTAGCTCATTCTTGTCACACCCTCATGAAGATTGTTTGTTTATGTGACTACCTTGTTCATGTATGTCATATATGTCTTATTACGACTCATGTACCATGGTAGCTATAACATTCATATAATGAATTGGTTAGTTGCTTATTGATGTTTATATATTTTTCATGCCATGAATAAGATTAATGATTTAGGATCTTTATGCATATTTGTTCATTGTATCACCACACATCTCATACTTTTCTTATAGTTTGTATGATTATCTTTATGAGACGTATTGATATGATTTGAGGTGATCAATGTATGTTACTTGTCATTTTAATTATATGACTGATGTTTAGCTATAATTTTATTCAAGAGATCTTTCATGTCTATAGCTAAATCTTTCATGTATGATATTTTCACAAGTGACATAACACTCATTCATATCAGTTAGTGATCTTCAAGCTATATTTCTCACTATGTCATTGCCTCGTCTCAAATGATGTGAGAACTACTCCAAGCGCAGGAGATCGTGCAAGTAATATTCTGGTGAGTCCAGGTATCGAATCCACGGGACAACTGACCTGCAAAACTACGAACGTCAATCTGTAAAGAGTAATGATACGATGATAACCAACCACCTATCAAGTATATTCAAGAGTATCAAGAGTTTGGAATAAGAAATGAAAATCCTGCGATATTTACGGTGACTTCGGTAGGGGTACACGTATGGAGAGTATGTGTTAGGTTTGATTTCGTTAGAGCGTGTGCAATCAATGATTATCAATACCTTTTCTATAACTCAACGTTTCGTCCGGTCAGGGCACGAGAACGTCGGAAAGTATGGCGATCAAGTATATAAAAACGTGCCAAAGGATTAATCACGTGCAACGTTAACTTCATAAGGAAAATAAACACGCATCACGAATAAGTCTGCAAAGATCAGATTCGTCTCAAGCATGCACACGTCTCCGTATAACACACCCAAACAAAATATAACTAGAAATTGACAAGACACACAATTATACAATTAAAATAGGGCGAAAAGATATAGAAACCAACGAATGCGACACCCTAACTACGTCAACACCAACACATATGAGGTGGATGTGCTACGGTTGTGATTTCATTAGGAGTTTATAATCGCTGAAATATCATGTCTTTCATATAACTCAATGCTTCACCCGGTCAAGGCGTGAAGGCGTCGGAAGATGAATCGATAAAAACTAGTCAAAATAGCCGTATACGTATCACTAGAAACAATGATTTCATTGAACAATAAACGCAACAATAAGTTCAGATTAGTGAACATGAGTTGGCTAGCCTTGTCAGGGCCTAGCCATATGGGATGTAAACAATATCGACAATAAGCAAATACCCAACAAATTCGTTGTAGAAATCAATGTTACGAGCAATTTTGACATGATAATAGGGCTAAAGACATGAAATTTAGCGACTACATACTCCTAATTACTTCACAACCATAGCACAAGGAGATTAGCCACGCATGGTGCAAATAAAATCAGATTTCATAGCCAAATACATCATTTAATAGCCAAAATACAATGAAATACACCAAATACGGGGTATAAGTTCAAGAATTTATCACCAAATCTCCACTTTAGAACCCAAAACTCTCTGAGAATAGGAAGAACAGCCTCTGGAATTTTTCAGAATTTTTCCCTGGAGAAATACGCACAGTAGCCGCTCCAAAAGTCCCAAAATACGCCAGAATACCCCCAAAACCCTAGAAATACGCTTATATAATAGCATTACGGGTTTGGGGGCTTAACGGGTCGAAACCCGCTTAAAATTCGCGCCCGCATCCTATTAAAACTTCGGAGCAAATTGTGGTCGTTGATCCATGCGGGATCGCACCCAGGAGCGCCGCGTATGCTTTGAAAATCGTGCTCCCCAACTCCGATCGCTCGGCGACCGCATCCGCTTCTCTGATAGCCGTTGGATTGTGTGATTGACCGATGTGATGTCGCCACGTCGCCAAGCAATTGTCGCGCTCCGCTCCGCTGATGAGGGATGGTGTCGTCCGCTTGATCGAAATCGAGCGGCGTGGATCGAGCCGCGTTGTCTGCTACGGAATCGATTTCGAATCGATTTTGTCTTGGATGCGAGCCGTTGGATGCAGATCGGAGGGCTATCGTTCGACCGCTTCGGATGTTGATCAGGGCCGCATCTGACCGTTCGATGGGAGATCAACGGTCGAGCTCGGCGTCGGTTTGTCCGCTCGTCTGTGCCGTTGGATACGGCGGGAGTTCGTAGGATCTTGCCACGTGGACGCTTCTGATTGGCTGTCTAACGTATTTTCGTATTTACTTGCGTATTTCTTCATTTAAATGGTATTCTGCATTCAAAAATACATAGTAATTAGCACAGATCTCAGAAAAATACAAATAAATAGTCGTTGGAATCGTGAGATCGAGACCTTACCATGAAAAATATAAAAAGGCAGAAATACACAATAAAATTCATGTTTTGTGCACAAATCAAGTAATTTCTCCAATAAATGATGATATGAAAAATACGAATGTATTAGAGACCAATTAGGCATCATATAAGCACAAAATAGGACTAAATAGGGGGTTAAATATGAAATATTCAACCCGAATCACACCCCCCAACTAGCGTTTTGCTAGTCCCTAGCAAAAAGAGCGATGAATACGGATGATTAGTAAAATAATAATTCTATCAATTGCTTATGGCATGGTTCAATAATACGCTTCCCAACATGATTTATACCATCAATATACATAATCTATGCACAAGATCAATCACATGAAATTTTCTCTAATTTAATTTGAATAAAGAACATGCAAGCATCGTTTTGCGCAAGCGAAAGTATAACACGTCATTATGTACTAGTTTTCTTGTTTCCAAGGAATTGGCATCTTAAAAAGATAGTTCAAATCATGGGTATTGAAGTTGCTCAGTGTATTCATCATTTCTTTTTCCCTTTTTTTTGCGTAACGCGCATCAGGCAACATTTGCGGGAAAATGTATAACTTGGATCGCTCCATCAAATGAGTGAGTTTCCGGTCAATGGCTCCCAAATCAGACGATCATAGGGCATTAGGCCAAGAAGGACCCCTCGGACTGTACTACTCGAGCCAACCAAGTTATTTATTTATTGGCACACTTATTCAATTCATTCATTTTTCATAGCCAAGTTTTTTTTCGTAAGCAACTCAACACCCATAAATCGAACATAAACATCAATAACAAAGGCCAAGTTTCCTCTTCAACTTGAAGACTTTTCTAATAAAACGTGTATACTTGAGATTTTTCATCACATTAGCATGCATGGAATAAATTCAAACTATTTCGAGATATTAATCATGGCAATTGAAAATTTTCATGAATAGCATATTAACGAGCAATTCCATGAAGAAAAAAATTAATTCAAGCCATAAACAATTTTTAGAACTCAATTAACGCCTAATCACCCGCATTTGAGGAATAAAAGGGAGATATAAAATGGTGAGATTGGTGGTTCATTCTTTCCTTATGCCATGCTTTTGAAAAAAAAATCCTAAGGTCTCATACACACTCCCCAACTAAAGATGGACATTGTCCTCAATGTCGAAGAGGGTACGAGTTTATTCAAAGCAAGCATCCTAGAAAGCATATAAAATCTACACTACTGGAAAGAACACACCGTGGTCAAATGGCGGATCATGAATCTTTGATGGTGGAGGAAGTTGTTCAATTTGATCCTTGCGCTCCTCGGCGAGTAATCTTCCTCCTTTAGCTAAATTGGACTCCAGCAACACAACTCCACGCATCTCTATAAGTTGTTTACCACTGCCCTGCAAGAGACGAGTTATGTCAGTCCAAATTAGTTTAAAATTCTTTGCCACAAACATATTCCAAATATAGTCATCAAAGTAAGCAAAGTAAAATAAAGCGTGTGATGACAACTCCCTGAAAAATGTGCACTACGCTCGGTATGATGTTCAGTTAATGTGGAGAGGGATAAATGATTTTGGGAAAAAAACTGAGGGGGGAGATGGTTCGGGACCAATAGTGACGATCTTTGAACTCATGTCCCTAGTCGTCTCCTCCTCCTGTTCACCCAAAATTGTTAGTTCGTCCTCTCTTTTGCACACACTTCCTGCCATGTCAATGTGTTCCTTCGTGACTTCATCGTGGCATGGCTCGCTCGGTATACCTGCAATAGAAGATAAACTCACATTAGATTCTGGAAATTGAATTTCAAAAGATTTATTTTCTTCTAAGCAAGTGGCAATCAGCTTAAGATTTTCAATAGATTGTTGGATCTGCCGACTCCGAGCGAGGAATTTCTCTTGGAATTGATGGGACGTGGCCTCCTGTGTCTGAATAAGCAGTTGAACTTCCTCTTTCAAGTGTTGCAAAGGTACGTCTGTGCTTTGCTCTCCTTGATCAAGGCTTGAAGGCTCCGTTGAATCACACTCTGAAGTCTCTTTCATGATTTCTTCATTCTCTTCTAAAGACTCCATGTAATTCCACGCCTCTGTCGGTGTCATGACTCCTAAGAATTCCTGCAGCTGTGGTCGTAGTCCACCTAGGAAGGACTCCATAAGTTCTTTCTTCGTAAATCCATGCTGCGGATAGCTCGATATTATGTCTGTGAACCTCCTCCAGGCCTGAAAGAAAGTTTCATAATCAGTCTGATTAAAACCAACGATCTTAAGCTTCTCCTTCATATGTTTGTGTGTAATATCGTACTCTGCATCATACGAATTGTTTGTGCGATAAAATTCATGTGTTCCAAATATTCCATTTTAAAAAAAGAAAACAAAAAAATAAAAATAAAAATCCTAGACTATAAGATGGAAGGATCTCACCGAATGTTCCTCCAAACGAACTGAAATCGTAGATCGCAAGTACTGTTGTCCCCGGCAACGGCGCCAAAAACTTGCCTCGTCTCAAATGATGTGAGAACTACTCCCAAGCACAGGAGATCGTGCAAGTAATATCCTGGTGAGTCCAGGTATCGAATCCGCGGGACAACTGACCTGCAAAACTACGAATGTCAATCTGTAAAGGGTAATGATACGACGATAACCAACCACCTATCAAGTATATTCAAGAGTATCAAGAGTTTGGAATAAGAAACGAAAATCCTGCGATATTTACGGTGACTTTGGTAGGGGTACAAGTATGGAGAGTATGTGTTGGGTTTGATTTCGTTAGAGCGTGTGCAATCAATGATTATCAATACCTTTTCTATAACTCAACGTTTCATCCGGTCAGGGCACGAGAACGTCGGAAAGTATGTCGATCAAGTATATAAAAACGTGCCAAAGGATTAATCACGTGCAACGTCAACTTCATAAGGAAAATAAACACGCATCACGAATAAGTTCGCAAAGATCAGATTCGTCTTAAGCATGCACACGTCTCCGTATAACACACCCAAACAAAATATAACTAGAAATTGACGAGACACGCAGTTATACAATTAAAATAGGGCGAAAAGATATAGAAACCAACGAATGCGACACCCTAACTACGTCAACACCAACACATATAAGGTGGATGTGCTACGGTTGTGATTTCATTAGGAGTTTATAATCGCTGAAATATCATGTATTTCATATAACTCAACGCTTCACCCGGTCAAGGCGTGAAGGCGTCGAAAGATGAATCGATAAAAACTAGTCAAAATAGCCGTATACGTATCACTAGCAACAATGATTTCATGAACAATAAACGCAACAATAAGTTCAGATTAGTGAACATGAGATGGCCAGCCTTGTCAGGGCCTAGCTATATGGGATGTAAACAATATCGACAATAAGCAAATACCCAACAAATACGTTGTAGAAATCAATGTTACGAGCAATTTTGACATGATAATAGGGCTAAAGACATGAAATTTAGCGACTACATACTCCTAATTACTTCACAACCATAGCACAAGGAGATTAGCCACGCATGGTGCAAAGAAAATCAGATTTCATAGCCAAATACATCGTTTTAATAGCCAAAATACAATGAAATACACCAAATACGGGGTATAAGTTCAAGAATTTATCACCAAATCTCCACTTTAGAACCCAAAACTCTCTGAGAATAGGAAGAACAACCTCTGGATTTTTCAGAATTTTTCCCTGGAGAAATACGCACAGTAGCCGCTCCAAAAGTCCCAAAATACGCCAGAATACCCCCTAAAACCCTAGAAATACGCTTATATAATAGCATTGCGGGTTTGGGGGCTTAACGGGTCGAAACCCGCTTAAAATTCACGCCCGCATCCTATTAAAACTTCGGAGCAAATTGTGGCCGTTGATCCATGCGGGATCGCACCCAGGAGGGCCGCGTGTGCTTTGAAAATCGTGCTCCCCAACTCCGATCGCTCGGCGCCCGCATCCGCTTCTCTGATAGCTGTTGGATCGTGCGATCGACCGATGCGATGTCGCCACGTCGCCAGCAATTGCCGTGCTCCGCTCCGCTGATGAGGGATGGTGTCGTCCGCTTGATCGAAATCGAGCGGCGTGGATCGAGCCGCGTCGTCTGCTACGGAATCGATTTCGAATCGATTTCATCTTGAATGAGAGCCGTTGGATGCAGATTGGAGGGCTATCGTTCGGCCGATTTGGCTGTTGATTATTGCCGCATCTGACCGTTCGATGGGAGATCACCGGTCGAGCTCGGCACCTGTTGTCCGCTCGTCTGTGCCGTCGGATACGGCGGGGAGTTCATAGGATCATGCCACGTGGACGCTTCTGATTGGCTGTCTAACGTATTTTCGTGATCTTCAAGCTATATTTCTCACTATGTCATCTCTCATCTCATGCTCATATTTTATGTTATTTTTATGAGATGGTAGAGATAACTTGTTCTATACACGATCATATAAGCTTTATATTGTGTTTGATGATATGTATATTCTGTCATAGATATTCTTCCATGAATATATCTTGATGCACTATGACTTCTTTGAAGCGACCTCCGATTATATTGTGCTTACACAAGCTTTTTATTCTATTCGCAAAATTGGTATGCATGCATGCTATGTTTATGATAACTTTATTCATTTATGTCCTACCTTGTGACTTTGAACGTTGACTATCTTCATACCTTTGCTCAAAAGATGTTTTGTCACATTATGCCTCATGTTGAATCCTTTGTGATAATTGAGCTAGGATGAGATCTTGTCTCTATTTGTTCACTTGGTTTCCTTCTCAAGTGATGTCATGATCTTGACATTATTTGCCTGCTTTGCACACTGTGTTAGACTATTTATATTTGATATCATCTTTACATGCTCTTGCTTGATGCTAGTTTTGAGCTTGTGATATAGTGCTTATCTTCCTTATGCTCATGGCATTCCATGCTTATCATTGACTCATTATGTGAGTATCTATTCTGGAATGTATGCTAGTACTATGGTTCTTTTGAACATTGTTTCAATTAGTATCCTAGTGTGCTAGAATTGTGTATGCCATACATTTTATGATCTTTCTATCTCTATTTGGCATAACACTTTTGCATGATATAGATATTTGTGTATGCCCACATCGCACACTTCACTTACATTTGGTATGCATGCATGCGATGTTCATGATAACTTTATTCGTTTATGTCCTACTTTGTGACTTTGAACGTAGACTATCTTCATGCCTTTGCTCAAAAGATGTTTTGTCACATTATGCCTCATGTTGAATCCTCTGTGATAATTGAGCTAGGATGAGATCATGTCTCTATTTGTTCACTTGGTTTCCTTCTCAAGTGATGTCGTGATCTTGACTTTATTTGCCTGCTTTGCACACTGTGTTAGACTATTTATATTGGATATCATCTTTACATGCTCTTGCTTGATGCTAGTTTTGAGCTTGTGATATAATGCTTATCTTCCTTATGCTCATGGCATTCCATGCTTATCATTGACTCATTATGTGAGTATCTATTCTGGAATGCATGCTAGTACTATGGTTCTTTTGAACATTGTTTCAATTAGTATCCTAGTGTGCTAGAATTGTGTATGCCATACGTTTATGATGTTTCTATCTCTATTTGGCATAACACTTTTGCATGATATAGATATTTGTGTATGCCCACATCGCACACTTCACTTAGATTTGGTATGCTTACTTTTGGAGATGCTTTGTGGAGTTCAGCACATGCCATTAGAATTTATTTTGAGTTATTATTTCATAACATAACTTTGTAAACATGGTTAAAAATTTCCATAGTCATGTTTGTTGCATTTTTTATGTTTGACTTAGATCTCAGTTTATTGATATTATTTGTTGATCTATGTCATTGTGATGATTTTGATTCCACCTTTATGTATTTAATCATGATCATGTCATATGTCATGCCCTTGCTCAAGGACAGTTTATCACATTATGCTTAATGTTATAAATTTTGTGATAATTGAGTTTGTTTATGTACTTGACACTATTTGATCATTTTTTTCTTTCGCAAGTGATGTCATGATTTTTGCATTGTTATCCGTATTCTTTATCATATTTATAGCTAGTAGCTACTGATAATTATGCTATTGTCACTTTTCTAACACTGCTCACACTACTCTTTAAATTAGTATCTATTGTAATCTTTTATCACATATACTTATTGCTTATCTTCTTGTGATAATTGAGGGTAGTTGAGTTGTTGTTGGATATTTGCTCTTACAATTGATATCTTTATTTTGATATCTTGTTTTTAATTGGTATCTTATCTAGTTTACATTAGATATACCTTTTAGTTTTCCACTCTATTTTTTGCTTTTGTTGTTTCTATACCCCCATGTCTTTTGGATAATGCCAAAGGGGCAGAGAAATAAACAAAGGATGTGCTTATTAAATGTTGAGTGTTAAACAATAACTTGAATCATATAGACTTTATGTATGATCGTTCATGTATATGATTCAGGGGGAGCATTGGTGATTACCTTGGTTTATATTGATTACATTATATATATTGGTAATCATGCTCATGTTTATGATGTGTATCATGTATATGATTTGTATTGTGTACGCATATTATTTCTGGTCCTTCATACGATATATACACAACCTCATGTGATACACACACTATTAACTGCTGAATGATGCTATTGATTATTGATATTAACTTGATTGGCATCATTGCAGGGGGAGTAACTATATTTAATGCACAATTATTTATTTTGTTTATATTTGGTTTGTCATCATCAAAAAGGGGGAGAATGTGGAGTATTGGACTCTCAACCTTGATTTTGATGATGATCAAACACAAATCATTGTGATTAACTCAGTTTGTAGTTAGCTAAAAAGTCACCAATTAGATTCAAGAAGATCAAAAGTGACTACACGTGTTGATTCAAGTGGAGGACTTGGTAGATCAACAAAGGTGACGCATTGGCTTGAAGAACTCAAAGGCTACCTCAAACCTCAAGCCAATGGCATCAAAAAATGAATGGAGATTCAATCCAAAGAGAAGATAGGAATGGATGATTCAAAAGCTTCAAAGAACACCTTGAGGATCAAAGACTTTGTGCTTGGAGACATTCAAGACATACAACTAAAAGACTCAAGACCATGAAGAATTATGTAGATCGTCGCCAAATTACTTTGTACATCTCAAGCGTCGTCCCAAGACTTCCTCAGTCGTCGTGAGTTGATTCCATTTACATATTATACACCATGCCTCCTAGGACACGGGGTAGGAAATCCAAGAAGAAGAAGAGGAAAACTGACGATTCCAGTGCTTCCTCTTCTCATCGGACACATGCACGCCATCCATCTCCCACCCACCTTAGCATCTCTCAATCTCCACCCCATCTCCATCCCCACCTCCCTGACGTTCTCCATCTCCCACACCACTAACACTTGAGCCTCCACCCACGAGTGCTCACATCCTCATACCTCTATCCTAGCCACCCCAGGGCCTCTTGAAGACATATGATATTGTCTTCAAGGACGATGTTCATCGCGACAAGTTCGCGACCATATCTGGACGCCTCATTATCCCCACAAGATTTGCAGACATTACAACCTTGGAGAGTTTAGGGTTGTTAGAGGGGATACGTCGGCTATATGAAGCCATAAGTTGGGAGGATTTCCTGCAGATGACCACGACCACCTATGTTTGCCTCACCTACGAGGCAATGAGTTCCATCTTTAGGATCGACGAGGGCATCATGTTCTGGCTTCTGGTCCATGACATAGAGGTTACCTACGCCATGATCCAAGCTTTCTTTAGTTAGCCCACTACCCCTGATCCTGCTGAGGCCTATGCACCTAGCACAGATCCATCCTCCTTCAGCCCCGATATCTTCTGGAGACGGATAGCTAGCCTCCCGTATTTTAGCCCCAGCCGTGCCAAATCCTCTTCCATCATTCATTTGAGCCTTCTCTTTGTGTCACACCCCTTTTCCCATTATACTTGGGAGTGAGGATGCGAGTGGGTCCGCATGGGCTGAAGCGGTAAAACTCAAACCCAATAAGAGTATGTGAATAAAAACCACACGTATGAACTTGTATGCATTCAGAAACAACAGAAATAACTAGGAATTTAAAGCCAACATCTAGAAAGAGTACACAAAAGTAACAAGGCCCCAGCATGGCCGGACAAACTATAGAGTTCTACAAAGATGGGTACGTGATCGCTCCTTATTTTACACCTTTTTTCTGCATGTTTTCATGTCATTTCGATCGCCCATATTGCATTTTCCACGATTATTCGATGATATCGAGTTGCTATTTACTATTTCTTGTTTTTGTCGTATTTCAGGTGATATGGAGCGATCTGGAGCGAACATGAGATCAAGGGACTTTCACGCACACCGGATCGTCACCCACAGCTTATTTGAGGAGTTAGCAGTGCTAGAGGATGAGCAGAAGAGAAAGAAATCTGATAGAATCGACGAGGAGGCGAGGAGAAGAAGAAAACAGCCCAGAAGCAGCTCACTCGACCAAATAGACAGTTCACTCGGCCGAGTAAAGGAGTGCGTTCGGCCGAGTGAAACGGATACAGACCGCTGATTTTCATAGTTCACTCGACCGAGCAAGGAAGTTCACTCGGCCAAATGGAGAATACCACTCGCCCGAGTGGTACATGGATTTTTCTTCCGAGAGCAGCCAACTTACTGGAAATTTGGAGAAGACCCACTCGGCCGAGCAAGATTGCTCATTCGGCCGAGTGAAGAAGCCCACTCACCCGAGTCAGACAGAGCGACATATCCCAATTATCCTTGATTCTCTGTTTTATTATTGGGTTTGTCACTCGACCGAGTAATATTGTCACTCGGCCAAGTGGCGCTGTCCAACTGCTACACAAATTAGGTTTTCTGGGCTACACAAGGGCAATTCTGTCAGGAATTTCTGGACGAATTTGACTTGTATTTAAACATAGTTTTGTTCCTAGTTTTAGAAGAGACTTGAATTAATTTTTGACGGCTATTCCTTTTGTAAACTCAGCTGGAGATCATAGGCGCACAATTTGGTTTGTTCTTTCTTGCTAAAATTCTAGTTTTTATGAATTGCTTCCTCTCTACAATGAATTGTGCTGTGATCTATTGCTTTATTTCTGAGATTTTTATGATGAATTGTGAGTAGTTCGTCATTCTATGGCATGGGGATGAACCCTATGGATCCGATCTTTTGAATTGTGATGAATGAATTGAATTGTTGCTAAGATTGAAGTAAGGTTAGGTTGTGATTGATTTATTACGAGTAGCCAGGAATTTGTATCGATTGGGATTTGCAAGAGATTGGATCTCAATTGATGGGAAGGCCTAGATATTCGATTTAGGTTTATAATTGAGATTCTCTAGATTTGGTTTGCAAGAGAATGGACCAAAGCTAGGATTTTTATTATAAATCTATACTAATATTCGTTTGCAAGAGATTGGACGAATACGAACTATCATAACCTAGATTGTAACTCGAGTTTGCACAAGAGTGGGCTCGAGATGCGATTGGACGATGATGACGATCTTCATGCTAGTGGCTTAGGTTAGCGTTTGCACAAGAGTGGGCCCTAATCTAGGTTGCTATAGACCAGCAATAGCACGAGAGCATGAGCTTGGTTCTACATTCAGTTACGACTGGTTCACCTCAATTCAAGCCTTGCAACATTGAGATTCATGAACCACGAGGACAAGAGACGATCCGTAGTGGGGATTTCCTATCCCTAGACGCTTTATTATATTAAGGTCTATTTGCTATTTGAACGATTGTGACACTATTATCAAAACCATTCCATTATTCCATCGATAGCTAGGTGATCAAAATAGAGTATTGTCAATTGTCCTCCCTGAGTTCGATACCCGCTCGCCACTACGTCGTGCGCTTGCGGTAAGACTACAGTCGTTTTTCGGGTGTATATCCGGGCGCGACCAAGTTTTTGGCGCCGTTGCCAGGGAGGCCGACGGTATTTTATTTTCTTTACTTAGTTATTTATTTTTATTTTTATTATTTTCTCTTTTATTCCTCTATTGTGCTAACAATTCTATCGAGACTCTCTTTTTCTGTGCATGTACATGATATCAAAGGCACACCAAGAAGATATATTATTTGATCCCGAGATCGAGCGTACGGCGAGAAGACTTAGAGCCGAGAGGAAACTTACCATAGAGGATGATCATATGGCTCGACCGGAGACACCATAGGAGTTAGCGGCACGAAGGGCTAGGCTTGTCTCCATCCGAGATAGGCTACAACCTAAGACCACTCTACCACTTCTTCCATAGCCATGCCGGAATTGGCAGCCGACAAGAACTTCAAGCTTAAAACCGGAATTGTAGTGTTGATGCAACAAGACCCATTTCATAGGAACTCTCAAGAAAACCCACACTAGCATCTTCAATCGTTCTTGTCCAAGTGCGCCAAATTCCAGATGCCAGGCGTGCCGACCGACGCTATTCGACTGCGCCTCTTCCCATTTACTCTCCGGGACAAGGCATTATATTGGTTGAGGATGGAAGCCGAGGGGATCTTTACTACTTGGGATGAGTTGATGAGCGCATTTGTTAACAAATTCTACCCACTATCCAAGACTATCAAGATAAGAAGCGCGCTCATGTCCTTCAAGCAAGGACCTCAAGAAACTCTATATGAGGCATGTGAGAATTTCAAGGATCTCCAACACCAATGTCCCCATCATAGTATTGAGGCATGGGAGCTTGTGCATAGCTTTTATAACGGATTGCAACTAAGCACAAAGCAAATAATTGATGCAACCGCCAATGGCGCTATTTTGTCAAAGACGTCGGATGATGCTACGGCCTTACTCGAGGAGATGCCTCAAATAACCAACAATGGGACGACGAGAGGGGACATTCTTTGTCAAGCCGGCAAGTATATATGAGGCAAAGGCCATAGCAGAGCTCTCTACAAAGTTTGATTCTCTTCATAAGGTCGTGGAGAGATTGGAGAAGTTGATTAGTGAACCGCATGGAGCACCCACTGTTTCTACACCGGTAGGAAGCATGAGCGATTGGCAAGACCGAGCTCATGTTATGTTTGTTGGAGGGGAGCAAGGAGAAGGAGCTACAGAGCAAGTTCAATACATTGCAGGAAACACTGGATATTGGGCAAACCCGGCTACGAGAAATCATATGGGGTTTTCATATGCTAATAATGATGGAGCCTTGAATCCATCACCGCAACAACCACAAGCCCGACCTCCACAACAACCGAAATATCAACCAAGAGGGCCCCAACAACAAAACTTCCCACCGAGGCAACAAGCAGGGCCATATAGACCTCCGGGGTACACCCAAGGATGGAGGGCACCCAATCCACCACAAGCACTGCCAAGGTCGGAACATGAAGCGAGGGTTGAAGAATTCATGGCCGAATAAAAGAAGATAAATGCTAGATTTACGGTCCAACAAGACTCCCTCAACACCGTCGTGGCACAATTATCGGAGCAATTATCATTGCTTAATAAGAACACTCAACAATTGCCGGCTCAACCGGAACAAAACCCACGGAGCAATACCAGCCATATAAATGCGGTTGTGGCGGTAACTACAAGGGGAGGGAAGGACACTACCCCCGCTATGATTCAAACCAAGGAGCCGATGGAAGAAATTTTGGATGACAAGGAGCCGGTCAATGAAGAGGATGGCCCAAAAGAGCCAAAAGACGGTGAAAAATCTGAAATTGATAAGCCACAAAAGGAGCACACTTACATGCTACCGGTACCCTTCCCACAACGGTTGGCGAGGGCAAAGATTGAGAAGCGGCTCGCCAAATTTCTGGAGTACTTGCGAGTAGTGAGCTTGAATATTCCTTTCTTGGATGCTATTGTTGAAATCCCGTCTTATGCTAAGTTCCTAAAAGACTTGATTACGGGAAAGAAGCGGAAGGAAAAGTTCATGCTCGCCAGGCAAGGTACATTGTTTACCCAGAAGGAGAAAGCGCCTACAAAGTTTAAAGGTCCCTGAAGTTTCCGAATTCCTTGCACGCTTGAGGGAGTCCCACTTCAAAAGTCTTTGGTAGATTTGGGAGCAAGCGTGAGCTTCATGCCCCTCACAATGTTTAAGAAATTAAGTACGGGGACTGACCTAAAACCGACGGACTGAAGATACAACTCGCGGACGGTCAGATCACTAGGCCGGTTGGGATTGCGAAAGACATTCCACTTCAAGTATCGGGCGAAATCTGCTTACCATGCGACTTCATGGTGATGGATGTTAAGGAGGAGGGCGATACATCGCTAATTCTTGGATGCCCCTTCTTGGCCACCGCCGACGTAATTGTTGATGTGAGGGAGGGGATCTTGTCCTTAAACACCGGAAATATTGAAGTTGAGCTCCACATTCCCAAGGCGATGAAGCATATATCTTGGCAAGAGGACGTGGATTATGTGGACCTCCTTGACGAGGTCATTGATGACACCATGCCATTCGCCATTGGAGCCAAGCACGATGATGGCCTCGAAGAGGGCCAATCTTCTAAATATGGTGAGATGATGGGAGACCCGTCGGATCCTTCTATGGACAATGACAAAGACGATGCTAATGTCGTAAAAATTAGAGAGCTATGTAAGCTCTCTACGGTGAAGAATATCAAGAAATCCCCATCGGACAAGAAATTATCACCGCCGGCAAAGGAAAAGGACGGTAAAAGCTCAAGCTTGGGGGGGATCATCCTCCATTACCACCCATGATGAAGGGGAGCCGAGGAACGTCTATGAACATCAACAACCAAATCCAAGTGGGCTTCCAGGAAAATTTGACGCGCGCATCTCACATGCGCCGAACATCGAGCATTAAACGAGTATCTTAAGGGGTCGAGCTCAAGGCCTTAAACGAGCGCTTGTCGGGAGGCAACCCGACAGTTTTATCTTATTTCTAGATTAAATTTTTCCTTTTATTTTTTGTTTTAGATCTTTGTTAGTGTTTAGAGTCAAGAGTCGATGAAAATCCTGACAACTGGCTCTATTTTTCATGACATGAGATGGAGAATAAGGAACCATTTGAATGGAGGAGCACCATGGCAAAGGAGAGTGCTCTAGGAATGCGCTCAGGCTCCAGAAGAAGGAAGAAACTGATGGTGAGAAGAAAAACAGAAAAAGGAGCAAAAAACAGAGAGTCAGAGCTGAAATTAGCAGCCCACTCGACCGAGTGACTTAGTCATTCGGCCGAGTGAAGACCCTACTCGGCTGAGTAGGGTACCGATCAGGGAAGACTCCGAAAACCCCTCTCTGTAATTTATATGCCACTCGACTGAGTGACTTTTGTCACTCGCCCGAGTGAATCAGACACTTTTTAGCACTTAAAAAAGCTCTGAGTGGCCTTGCCACTCGGCCGGATGACCTTTGTCCACTCGCCCGAGTGGTAAGAGACACTCGCCCGAGTCGCTACTTTTAGGAAAAATTTTCGAAAATTTTTAAACTGAGCCACTCGGCCGAGTATACGCGTCACTCGGACGAGTAACTTATCATATATAGTCGAAATGTCGCGGCCCAAATCCCGAAAATTCCTAAAATCCGAAATTTCAGCCCGAGCTCTTCGACTTTCCCCGCAATCGCCCGAATCGCCCTCTCCTTTGCTCGAGCCGCACGGTCGCTGTGTCTGAGTCGGCGACCCCGAGCCATCGACCTCACCCTCCGACTGCCGCCTGCGCCGCTTCCCCCTGCCGTGCATCCCCCCTTTCGCCCAATTTCCCCCTTTTCTCCATTTCTCCACTTTGTAAGCCGTATTCCTCCCCAAATCCAAATTAATCCATATTTATATCTATTACTCTTGATCTTACCCCCATACTTATTGATTTTCATTGCTGATTTATGAATTTGTGTTTCAGGCTAGCTTGGGGGAGATACATGAGCTGATTTGGAGCTTCTCGGAGGAGGCGATCCTTCGCACACATCCACCGCTTGCACTTGCATCGTGTTCGGGTACACTCGTTCCTTATATATAGCACTTCACATTTGGGTAGGCGGTTTCACGGCTCACATGCAACTATGAACTATAGCACGTTCGCAGGCGCCCGCCTCGAAGCGGAAGAGGACCAGCAAGCCTGGCTCCTCTTCTGCTAGAGCAGACTCCCTGCCACCTAGCCTGCCACCACCCACACTTCCGCCTCCTACCGCACCTATTTCACCTCCATCGGCATAGCCCGCCCCCCCTTTCGACACGATGGGGATTACGTTCAGAGATGACTCACACTACGCCAGATTTGAGTGTATCTCCCATCTTTCGATCGTACCCTCTAGGTTCGTGCACCTTACATATTTCAAGAGCCTAGGGGTACCGAGGGCCTGCTCCAGTTGTATGACAACGTGGGGTGGCGTGACTTTTTGTCGGTGTCGGCAGACACCTATATCCGTCCGACACTAGAGGTTCTGAGTTCTATTTCTAGGACTCCTGGGGGATACTCCTTTCGCTTGATGGATCATGAGTGCGAGGTCACTCTCGATATACTTCGAGCCTACTTCCAGTGGCCCCCAGTCCTGGACCCAGACCGAGCCTATAGTCCCATGCACATCCCCCCGCCGTCATTTGACACTCACGCCTTCTGGACATGTATCACTGGATCGCCCCTCGCCTTTGACCCTAGCCAGGCCAAGGCCTATGTTATCCTTCACCCATGCCTTCACATAGCACATCGCCTTATGGTGACCACTTTCCTAGCAAGGTATGAGCCGGGGACGATGTTTACGCCGGAGCTTTACATGCTCTACGCGATGACTCGAGCGAGGGCCTTCGAGAGAGGTAGAGACGTCTTACTCCCTACAGTTCAGATTGACATAACTAGTTGGTACTTGGACCGTATCGTTATTTCTGTCGGCGCTAGGACGACTATCTGTTGCAACGGTCTGATTACTCTTCTGGCTCCCATGTGCGGAGTGGACTTACCAGCTGGTTTGTTACGACCCCCGGGCCCTACTTCCCTTTCTGTTGACGTTATGGCCCACATGAGGATGATGCGTCCTCATGTCAGCACCACTGGGTATGGCTACACGGTCCTTTTGGTGCGGATTACATGGTTCTTCCAAGCCCCGCTCGGACACATATTGGACCCACAGAAGGGGAGTGGATTCCAGCGATGGACGTCCTCATCCCTGCTGTGTACGTGCTAGAGCCTGAGGGCACTCAACATGAGCCCCTCCTTCCACCTCTGGACTCGGAGTTCCCTCAGCATGCACCTGATTTGTCTGCACCTCCCGACACCTCTGTCCACACTTCTATCAGTGTTGGGAGTACACTTGCTGAGTCCACCACCACCACCTCCTCTATACCGATGACCATTGATCCCATTTTTGCTACGAGTCCTGAGTGCCCCACCACCATTCTTGAGAGCGACGAGCCCTCTTTCGCTTCCGCAGTGGATACCCTGTCCACTTTCTTATTCTCGACCCCTGGAGAGTCATTTTCTGCACACTTCACAGCCTTCCCAGTCATCGACCCTTCCGTCTCCACTGCATCTATCTTCACCAAGAGTGTCGTGACGTCTGTCCCTAATTCTGTGTCAGCGACCTCTCTGTCCTCCTCGCCCTCTGTCACCGTTTCAGCTTCTGCTGCTGCTCCCTTTTCCTCGACCATTCCTGTGTCTCAGCCTCCCACAGAGGCTGAGCACAACCTAGTGAGCACAGCACCACAGCCCCACCCTGTAGTTGCACCAGTTGTTTACGGCAGCCGTGCGAGACAGTCCCATTCCTCACCTGTTCGACCCTCTGCCCCACCGTCCCCTAACACCCTAGTTCAGCACTCGCGTGCTCTAGAGGGGGCCGTTAGTGGACTCAGAGGAGATTTCTGGGCTCTCTCCGCTACCGTTAGTGCTGTACAGTCCCGTGTCGCTATACTCCCTGGTATTCAGGCTAGCCTGAACCAGATTCTTGCACGACTGTCACAGCCGCCACCTGCCGCTATCCGTCCCTCTACCCAGCAGCCACCGACACCATAACCTCCTCCACAGGACGGTGCTGGTGCTCCACCACCCATTTAGGCACACACTGGATGCCTCTCATGCTTTTGCTGCTACTATGCTTGATATCTTTCAGCCTACTGATTTTGCACCCCTCCTTCACACACATTTTGGTCACTTTTTGCTCATATTTGTCTATATCATTTTGGGAGAGAGGAGGTATTTTTTGGGGACACTTATATTGCACATTCTTGATCTCTGCATGCATCATTTGCATATCCATCTCATTTTTTTCATACTTTATCATGCATCCATCCTCACCCACTCCTCCCATATCATATTTCTCCGTGTGCCACACCTAGCACATTGAGGACACTGTGCCATTTAGCTTGGGAGAGTGAGTGTCTCACGCACCTTTTCATTTTCATTATTTTTATTTTCATTTTTCCACCTTTCTTTGTTTTACATTTGTTTTCACACACTTTTTCATTTTATTTTTCATGCATCACGTTTTCTTATTTTTTTGTGGGTGCTGCATATGTATAATAGTTCTTATTTTTCTTTTATCCTTATTTCCTTTATCTTTTTGCTAGAGATGAATTTTCTGTGATGATGACGACGTGGAATTAGCTTATCTCTATATGCATATTATCTAGTCATGCCATCGTTTTTATTTCAGATATCATATGCTATGCTTTGTTGTGCATTCGAGATAGTAACCTGCATCCTCATATATGAATGTGAATGAAATTCTACTATTAGCTGAGTCTGATGATTTATATTGTATACTTTTCATAGAAAACACACCAAGCTTTACGCATTGATTGCCCATATTTGGAGTACTGCTTTGTTGCCTGATGTCACTTCTTATTGCATGAAAATTGTACGCTTCACTTTCAGGTTGATTGGATGTATGCTATGTTGATATGACTGGATTAGTTTACTTTCTGAGTTCAAACTGAGTATATTACATTACTCTGCTGAAAGTTGTCATGCACATTCTAAAGAGTGAACTGAGCGTTACATACTTTTCTTTCTCCACATATCTTGGACATCATTTCTATACTTAAAATCATTGGTGAATCTCCCTTTAGCGAATCTTATATTGGCATATCCCCCTTGCTATAAAAATCCATGCTCCAACACCCCAAATCGAAAAGAAAAAAATACATGTATATCTCTCTATCTTTTGATTTGGGATCCTTATTGTATACATTGCTAAAAAAAGAGAAAAAGAAAAAGGGGGAAGAGAAGAAAAAAAGAAGTTCATACATGATCCCATTTTATTTATTTCTCTCTTTCTTCCATCTTTTATTTGTCATTTTTTTGGAGCTTCATGAATGGGGAAAAGTCTTATTGTTTTATCTGATGCCACCACGCTTATGGATAAGCTTGGGGAGAGGATCTAATGATGTGTGAGAGAGCGACTACTTGTCTGTGCATGACAACCTAAGCTAGGTAATTTTCTATACTCGGAGAGATTTCTAAAAGTATTACGAAGTCCAGGAATTAAGATTTGGCTTGCATTTCATGAAAACCATTCCTTTCTATTCTTATTGCTTCATATTGTGTGATACCTCGTATACTCCAAATAGAAAGCTATCAATTGAAAAGTGTGCAATCTATGATAATGTACATCACTTTAGATTGCCTCAGACGATGCTGATTCTAGAATGATTTCATGTTTCATATCGTTTTGATATTCTTGGGTTTCTATATTGAATACATCCTTATATGATCATGATATCGAGATAAAAATCTTTGGCATGTTTTTTTTCATCGTACGCTATTCGAGTAAGCAAGTCCACGTCCTGAGGAAATAATCTAGAACTTCCCTCTTCGTTTTCTTTTTTATCTTCTTTTTCCTTTTTCCTTATTTTTACCCGCCGGGTTCGCCTTTTACTCATCTTCCTCGAGGACGACTAAGAGGTAAGCTTATGGGATTTTGATCGCTCCTTATTTTACCCCATTTTTCTGCATGTTTTCATGTCATTTCGATCGCCCCATATTTCCACGATTAGTCGATGCTATCGTGTTGCTTTTCACTATTTCTTGTTTTTGTCGTATTTCAGAGATATGGAGCGATCTGGAGCGAAAATGAGATCAAGGAACTTTCACGCACACTGGAGCGTCGCCTATAGATTATTTGAGGAGTTAGCAGCGGTAAAGGATGAGCGGAAGAGGAAGAAATCCGATAGAATCGACGAGGAGGCAAGGAGAAGAAGAAAACAGCCCAGAAGCAGCTCACTCGGCCGAACAGACGGTTCACTCGGCCGAGTAAAGGAGTGCGTTCGGCCGAGTGAAACAGATACAGACCGCTGATTTTCATAGTTCACTCAGCTGAGCAAGGATGTTCACTTGGTCGAATGGAGAATACCACTCGCCTGAGTGGTACATGGATTTTTCTTTCGAGAAGCGGCCAACTTACTGGAAATTTGGAGAAGACCCACTCGGCCGAGCAAGATTGCTCATTCAGTCGAGTGAAGAAGCCCACTCGCCTGAGTCAGACAGAGCGACAGACCCCGAATTATTCTCGATCTCTGTTTTATTATTGGGTCTGTCGCTCGGCCGAGTAATATTGTCACTCGGCCGAGTGGCGCTATCCGATTGCTACGCAAATTAGGTTTTCTGGGCTGCGTAGGGGCAATTCTGTCAGGAATTTCTGGACGAAAATGACTTTTATTTAAACCTAGTTTTGTTCCTAGTTTTAGAAGAAACTTGAATTAATTTTTGACGGCTATTCCTTTTGTAAATCTCAGCTGGAGATCATAGGCGCGCAATTTGGTTTGTCCTTTCTTGCTAAAATTCTAGTTTTTATGAATTGCTTCCTCTCTGCAACGAATTGTGCTTTGATCTATTGCTTTATTTCTGAGATTTCTATGATGAATTGTGAGTAGTTTTGTCGTTCTAGGGCATGGGGATGAACCCTAAGGATCTGATCTTTTGAATTGTGATGAATGAATTGAATTGTTGCTAGGATTGAAGTAAGGTTAGGTTGTGATTGATTTATTACGAGTAGCTAGGAATTTGCATCGATTGGGATTTGCAAGAGATTGGATCTCGATTGATGGGAAGGCCTAGATATTCGATTTAGGTTTATAATTGAGATTCTCTAGATTTGGTTTGTAAGAGATTGGACAAAAGCTAGAATTTTTATAATAAATCTATACTAATATTCATTTGCAAGAGATTGGACGAATATGAACTATCATAACCTAGATCGTAACTCGAGTTTGCACGAGAGTGGGCTCGATATGCGATTGGACGATGATGACGATCTTCACGCTAGTGGCTTAGGTTAGGGTTTGCACGAGAGGGCCCTAATCTAGGTTGCTATAGACCGGCAATAGCACGAGAGCGTGAGCTTGGTTCTACATTCAGTTGCGAATGGTTCACCTTAATTCAAGCCTTGCAACATTGAGATTCATGAACCATGAGGACGAGAGACGATCCGTAGTGGGGATTTCCTATCCCTAGACGCTTTATTATATTAAGGTCTATTTGCTAGTTGAACGATTGTGACACTATTATCAAAACCATTCCATTATTCCATCAATAGCTAGGTGATCAAAATAGAGTACTGTCAATTGTCCTCCCTGAGTTTGATAACCGCTCGCCACTATGCCGTGCACTTTCGATAAGACTACAGTCGTTTTCCGGGTGTATATCTGGGCGCGATCAATACACACCCTACAAAAGTACAGTAAAAGAAATCCTAAGCAACAGCAGGTAAAGCTCAGCAACTAGTCCTCAAAAGAGAGAACTCTTGGATCAGCATACTCCTGGCAATTAAAAGTTGTTTACATGGCAGTTAAAGCATTATGAGTAATCGAACAATTATAATTTGTAAGCAGTATGAACAGAAATTATAGTAGCATGTCAGTTCTATTATAAGTGAAAGCAGTAGCAGTTCTATTATAAGTGAAAGCAGTAGCAGTTCTATTATGAGTGAAAACAGTAACAATTCTACATGTCATACATTTCAAGATAGCAGTTTTGAAGAGTTCATGTGTGTATCTAATCTAGTGACTAAGGTTCACGTCGTTAGGCAAATAGTGAGTGAATATACCTTCTCGTGCCCTCAAATGTGACCCTTTCACTTCCGACTAATGCCCGTGAACCCAACCCTACCCACTTTCAGCCAAACCGGCCATCAAGATTTATGATACTTTTCTGGACCACGAGCCAGATTCAGCCAAACCGACCATCAAGATAGCCAAACGGCCTGCAAGATCTGTGATTAGCCAAACCAGCCCGCAAGATTTATGATTTCAAGCGATTCAAGATGTTCATAAATGTCCAGCAATGTTTTACAATTTATATCGTTACAAGGCATGGAATTCTAACACATAAATTCGCATGAGTGTGAGACATGGTATTAAAGCAATATTAGCATTTCTCAGTATAAGCAATTAAATGGAACAATATTTAAAACATGTATGAATGTTGCGAATATTTCTACGCCATTATATTAATGATATTAGGTTAAAAGATTTAACTAATTAAATTAATATTAACTTAAATTATATAACACTTTATATAACACTGTTTATATATATTATATATAATGTTATATATATAAACTATTATATATATATATTTATATATATTAACATCTATAAATTAACATACACTATGAACTAACATGTTGTTACTAATATAATATACTAACATGTACTATAAACTAACCTATATAACAAATATGTTACAACTATTAAAGGAAATATAAACTTACACATTAAAATACATATACTAACTTATAATACCTATAATAATAGCTTATGAATTATCACTTACAATTTTAGGGTTTCGTTCTCCTATGTGTTTGCAGGTGGATGATGGCCACGACAACTTTGACCACGACAGCGGTAACGGCTTGGTGGTCGGCGGTGGTTGGCTCTGGCGGTGGTGGGTCGTCGGAGTCCGACGAGTAGGACGGTTGAGGATGGTGGCAGTTTTGAAGGTACTGCGGTGTTGGTAGGAGAAGTTTGAGAGGGTGAGAGAGGTCAAGGTTGAGGTGATGTTGTCGGGCGATGACATGAGGTGGGGGTCGCGGGTTTGAATAGAGGGAGGATGAATATGGTGGGAGAGACTCGGGTGGTTTGGTGGCGAGTTGAGGGAGGGTTAGGGAGGAGGAAGGTGCGGCTGCCAGAGGGGGTTTGGCGTGAGGGGCTGGGGGTCTGTAGGTGTCACCGGAGGCATGGGGTGTAGGGCTTGGGGAGAGAGAACCGGAGGGAGGTAGGGGTTTGGTTGTTGCGAAGGAGAAGGAGAAGTGGGAATTGGGGCTGCTGCGTGGTCGGAGGGCGGTGAGGACTGGAGGTGGCCGCAGGTTGGTGATGACGCCGATGGGGGCTTGCAGGTGAAGGTGGTGTTTTGGTTGCTACGGTGACAGGAGGAGTGTGAGGGCTAAGGAATGGAGAGCGTGGGGGAGTTTGGTTGTCGCCGGAGTTTGGCGGAGGATAACAGGAAGGTGGTAGCTTCGAAGAGGATGAGATCGGGTGAGGTTTTTTGAGGGGAGGAGTTGGTGGCTAGGTTTGTTAGGGTTGAAGGTGAGAAGAGGAATGTGGGTACGTTCGTATGTGTGCGGCTGTAGCTTCTTAGGGTTTTAGAGTTGTTTAGGATTTGTTTCATTTTGACTTTGTTTGGTAGGGTTTAATGCTATGGGACAAGAAAGGAAAGATTTGAATTGGGTACAATAATGATGGAGTAAATGGTATTTAGTTAGAGAAAATATTACCTAATTAGTAATAGATTTTATTAGGATTTTATTTAGAAGGTTTTCAAAATTTGAATCGAGATTTAAACTTTTGAAATTTGAATTTAACAAAATTATATCTGATTTTATAATTAGCTAACTTAATATAATCATATAAACATTATAAAAATAATAATAGGCATATTATAATAAAGTTGAACTCAAGCATAGTTAAAAATACAGATCATTACATTCTATCCACCTTTAGAAAAATTCGGTCCTCGGAATTTCTATCAACTAAGGAGCGGAGAACAAATATGGATAACGCTTTAGCATTTCCTCTATTGTTTTGAAGTTTTGCATAATGCACGACCTGCATGGGCCACCATTAAAACCGGTCATGCCCCGCTTCTCATTATAATTGGGAGCGAGGACGCGAGCGGGTCTACATGGGCTGAAGCGGTAAAGCTCAAACCCAATAAGCGTATATGAATAAAAACAATACGCAGGAACTTGCATGCATTCAGAAACAACAGAAATAACTACGAATTTAAAGCATACATCCGAAAAGAGTACCCAAAGTAACAAAGCCCCATCATTGTCGGACAAACTATAGAGTTCTACAAAGATGGGTACACACCCTACAAAAGTACAGTAAAAGAAATCCTAAGCAACAGCAGGTAAAGCTCAGCATCTAGTCTCAGAGGAGATAACTCCTGGATCAGTGTACTCCGGGTCCAGTGGGCCAGTCTGTAACGACAGGTTTTCATGTATCTGGATTATTATATTATAATATATGTTTTGGTGGATTTTCTCCTCATGTGTGGTTTTCGTCTCCGTAACTTTCATTTTCGATCGTTTCGTCGTGTTTTCTCGTTTCTTCCTTAGGATCGTCGATTTCGGAGTAAGTCATTCGTGACGGGCTTCATAACGGTCGTATCTTACTGTTAGATCAAGCCTAAGAGTCTTAGGAATCGATCCCGGAGCTCCGCGCTCCGTATCGAAACTTTTGGTGCTTATTAGCCGGTGTAAGAAGGGGCACCGACCGACTAGATGACGATCCAGTCGGTCGGCAATCCTTCTTGAACCGACTAGTTGGCTTTCTAAATTATTCAGAAGTTACTGTTTATCGTTAGTTGGTCTAAGAACGTTGGTTGACCGACTAGGTTGCAAACTAGTCGGTCGGTAATGCTTCTTTAACCGACTAACTCATCAACTATTTTTGACACTAGTTACTGTTTACTCTTAGTCGGTCTAAGAACGTTCATCGATCGACTAGATGTCAAACTAGTCGGTCAGTAGTTGTTCTTTGACCGACTAACTCTTGGTTTAGGTTTTCGAGTGGAGTTACTGTTTACACTTAGTCGGTCTGCGTTGGTCCACCGACCGACTAGTTTTCAAACTAGTCGGTCAGCAGTTGGTCTTTGACCGACTAAGCAGTGCAGAAAACCTTAGTTTTGCCCTAGCCGCCACCAAACTCTATAAATACCCCTCCAAACATTTTCTTCTCCTCCCTCACGACCTAAAACCCTAATTTCTCCCCCATTGAGCCCCCATCTTCCTCAAGCCATTGATCCTTCATCCCAAGCTCATCCTCCATCATCCAAACCCTCCCTCCACTCATTCTACCTCTCATCTTCCCCAAATCTCCATCAAATCCCCAAAATCCCCCAAAACCCCCCAAAACCCTATTTCTCCAAACTTCTCCAATCATTTCCAGATCTGAACCCTAGGTTCCCCGGAGCGTTTCTTCCGTCGCCGTGGTTGCTCGGCGTTATTCTCCCGTTCCCTACACGGTAATACTCGATTCCTTTGGTTTTAGCATAACCCACATTGACATTGTGAAACCCTAATAAAATGGATTATTAGATGATTAGGGTTCTAATAAGAAACCACTTTAGAATCATTGTGCTAATGAGTATTTTGCCATAACAGTGAACCATTCCGTAGTTAGCTTGTGTGACGATCTTCATTGCCCGTCAATCCCGGTATCAGGCAAGTGAAACTTGCATCCCTTGATTTAGGCCATGTCTTAGGCCATTTACCTTGCTTTAGCGTAAAAGAGACTAGACGGTGAAAGTATAGCCGTTTAGACGCCATTGACCTAGCTTGACAACGAAGCTTGGTCCGTCACCTTCATCATGCTTGTATGTCACGTTTACTTTCCCTTAACGGTACGCGAATTAACTGTTCATGTCATCCATGCATCCTTAACTGCTGTTGCATTTTAACTGCCATGTTTAATTTCAATTAACGGTACGTGAATATGTTCATGTCATTGCATTTTGCCTGTCATGTTTAAATACAATTAACGGTACGCAAATATCTGCTCATGTCATTGCATGCTCGAATACTTATCGTGATTGCGTAGCTTCGCTACATACTTGTACTATTGGTCCCGGCTAGGCACCCACCTTGCGTGGGCGCAATCCTATGCCAATTTCACTTTCTGGCTCGTGTTCCAGAAGACGAGCTCAACACAGCCTGCGGGCAATAGGGCACTCGTTGAGTGATCCCTTGTACTTGATACTTGAACACAGCCTGCGGGCAATATGGCACTTGTTGAGTGATCCCTTGTACTTGTACTTGTTACTTGACATTACATGTCACAACAACAACCCCTTGCCACTTGTACTCTCCTTTACTTTACTTGTTACCACCTTACTTTACTTGCCATGCACCATACTTTATCTGCTAGGTTGTTAGTTTACCTTTCTTTCCGTTTCCTTGCACAAGTCTTTCGACTTGCTGACATGTGCCCCTTTTCTCTTTTGGGTGACACATGTTAGAGCCCGAGCCCGAGTTACTTGCTGAGGACGTGGTGTTCGCTGACGCTGAGTCAGAACCCGCGTTGATCGAGGACTACGTTGACACTGGGGATCAGTCTTAGTGTTTTCGTTTAGATTCTTTTGTTAGACTGCCTAGTTGTCGGTGCGTGGCACCTAGTTTGATACTCTGTTATGTTTGTGTTGCTTTTGTTTGGCCTTGTTCTGGGCCTTAGACTCTTTCCTGTTAGCCTGGTGGCTTTTCTGTGATGTTGAATATTTTGTGGACAAACTTTGGGATTGGTATTTCATATCCGTCTCTTTATTATTATTATTTTTGTTGTTCCTTTTGCGATTACAGGGACCTGCTTATACTAAATTGACGCTTATCAGGTGTGCAGCTTCACAGCTCCACGTCTGAGCGGACCTTCTCACGTCTCGCCTCCATTTTAGGGAAGCGGGTCGTGACAAGTTTTAGTGGTGGCCCATGCAGGTCTCTCTGTAACTGCAATTATCAGGGATAACAATAATAATATAAGATTGTCCAACAAATGAATTCGATATCCGAGTCACAAGCTATGAGTCTAATCTGCTTCGTTTTCTGTGTCATTAGATGGCAGGAAGGCGATTCACCCGTGGTGGGGGTAGTGGTGCGCTACCTCATGATGAGGAGCCTGAGCGGGAACCCACCAACGGAGAGATGATGCGGATGATGCTCCAGATGATGCAAGTACAGCATGGCGTGCTCCTGTAAGTCCAGAATGCTCCACTTGCTCGAGCTGCCCGGGCTCTTCCGGATGCCCCTCGCTCTGAGCCGGGAGCGAAGCAATTTCGGGAGCTGGGTCCCGCATATTTTGATGGGTCTGAGGGTCCTCTGGCTGCCGACGAGTGGATAAGAAACATTGAGGATAACCTGGCAATGGCGAAGATTAACCCGGCTGGATGGGTTGATTTGGCTAAGAGGCAGCTGAAGGACAATGCCAGAAACTGGTGGGATACTGAAGAGAAGATGCTGGTGGAGCCGATAGTTTGGGCTACCTTCAAGTCCAGATTTGAAGGAGAGTTCTTCCCGAAGGCTGCTAGGCAGGTGATGCTGCAGCGCTTCATAGATCTGAAGCAGGGGAGTTCGTCGGTGGATCAGTACCACCAGGAGTTCACGAGGCTCAGTCGGGTTGCACCTAAGATGGTGCAGGATGCCGATGAGAAAGCTCAGTGATTTCTCCAGGGACTTGTCTTGGAGCTTCAGAGCTTTGTGACCTCTTCTGACCTGGAGACATATCAGAAGGTTCTGATTGCTGCGAGGCGGCAAGAGTTGAATTTGAACCAGAGGAAGGGACATGTTTCAGGAGCTGGGAAGAGGCCTATGGAGCAGGCCAGGGCGGTGGTTAGGCCTGGTTTCAAGCCTAATCATCCGGTGCAGTTCAAGAGGCCAGGAGGGCCTATTCTGAAGACTTGTCATTTCTGTGGCAAGACTGGACACCTCAGGGATCAGTGTAGGAGGTTTCTAGGACAGTGCATTGTCTGCGGAGATCCTGCCCACACCATCAGGGAGTGTCCGAAGTCGAAGCAGCCTTGGCGGGCTCCTATTGCAGCACATCCGTTGCAGCAGCGAGCTCCTGTGCCCGTTGGACGTGGAGCGCCCCTTGTTCCACAGAGACAGGCCTTTCGGCAGGCTGTTCCGCCGAGAGGGCAGACCTTTCTGATGACTGAGGAGGAGAGCATGGCCGTGGATGAGGTTATTACAGGTAACGCTCATTTTAGCTATTTTTCTTCCTTAGTTTGATTGTTGATTTTGTTGGTTGTTTGCTCATGCTTGTTACTAGAATAGGATTTGATTGTTAGACTGTTTGCTAGGTCTGGTTTTGGTTTGCACATTTCCTACACGAGTCCTCTTTGACTCAGGTGCGTCGATGTGCATTTTGGCCCGGAGCTTCGTGGAGAAGCACTCCTTGTCGACGTCCTCTCTCCCTAAGAGTTGGAATATCGTCACAGGGAACAGTGTGGTCTCGATGCATCGTGGGTGCAATTCTTGTCCGTTGGTGGTTTGTGGACGTGAGCTTTGTGCTGATTTCATTGTCCACGACATCATCAACTATGATGCGGTCCTTGGGATGGACTGGCTTGCGAGCTTCTATGCTACGATTGACTGTCAGAGGAAGAAGGTGGTGTTCGAGATTCCTGGACATCCGGTGTTCGAGTTCAGTCGTGGTAGCAGTTCGCTGGGTCCGGTCCGATTTTGGGCCAGACCGGTGGAGGTTGTGGCTATGAAGATGGAGTTGGAATGGCCAGCTGTGGTGCGAGATTTTGGTGACGTCTTCCCCGAGGAGATGTCTGGATTGCCGCCTGATCGAGCTTTGGAGTTTTCTATTGATCTTATCCCTGGTGCGCAGCCCATTTCGAAGGCACCATATCGTATGGCGCCAGCAGAGTTAGAGGAGTTGCGTAAGTAGTTGGATGAGCTTATGCAGAAGGGTTACATCAACCCTAGTGTGTCTCCGTGGGGAGCACCGGTGCTGTTGGTGAAGAAGAAGGATGGTTCGTGTCGCATGTGCGTGGATTATCGGGAGCTGAATGCGGTGACCATTAAGAATAAATACCCGTTGCCTCGCATCGATGATATTTTTGATCAGCTGGGAGGATCGAGGGTGTTTTCTAAGTTGGATTTGAGGAGTGGTTACCACCAGTTGAAGGTGAAAAAGGATGATGTGCCGAAGACAGCTTTCAGGACGAAGTATGGACACTATGAGTTTGTGGTTATGCCTTTCGACGTAACTAACGCGCCCGCAGTTTTCATGAATCTGATGAACCTGATTTTCTACAACTTTTTGGATAAGTTTGTCGTTATCTTTATTGACAACATTCTGATCTATTCGAAGTCGGAGGAAGAGCATGCATCGCACTTGAGGACGGTATTGGAGATCTTGAGGAAGCATCGTTTGTATGCTAAGTTTTCGAAGTGCGAGTTTTGGCTGGATAGAGTTGCTTTTCTCGGGCATGTGGTGACTGGAGATGGTATTTCAGTGGATCCCGAGAAGATTAGGGCCATCAGAGAGTGGCCTGTTCCGTCGTCTGCGTCTAAGATTCGGAGTTTCCTTGGACTTGCTGGTTACTATCGGCGTTTCATTAAGGACTTTTCCCGTATTGCTGAGCCGATGACCAGGTTGACGCGGAAGGATGTTGCTTTTGTTTGGTCGGGTGATTGTGAGAATGCTTTTGGTATTCTAAAGGAGAGGTTGACGACTGCCCCTATTCTTGTTGTGCCTGATCGCAGCGGTGGATTTGAGATCTTTTGCGATGCTTCTGGAAAGGGTCTCGGTTGTGTGTTGCATTAGCACAGACATGTTGTGGCGTATGCGTCTCGTCAGCTTAAGGTTCATGAGAAGAATTACCCGACACATGATTTGGAGTTGGCAGCTGTTGTGTTTGCCCTTAAAATTTGGAGGCACTTCTTGCTGAGTGAGAAAGTGAAAATCTTCACCGATCACAAAAGCTTGAAATATATAATTACTCAGAAGGAGCTCAACATGCGAGTGCGTCGATGGTTGGAGCTTATGGCGGATTATGAGATTGATTTGCAATTTCACCCTGGCAAGGTGAATGTGGTCCCTGATGCGCTGAGTAGGCTTCCAGCGGTGATGATTTTGACCTCGCAGTGGAGATTGCAGCAGGATTTTTGCGAGTCTGGTGTTGAGATTGTTCTTCCTGGGGAGGCTTCATCGTTGATGTACATGCAGGTACAGTCGACGATCGTGGATCGGATTAAGGCTGGCCAGGCTGAGGATCCGAAGCTGGTGAAGATTCGGGAGCAGGTGGAAGCCGGTCTGCGGACTGACTTTTTAATTTACGAGGATGGCTCGCTGAGGTTTGGAGCCAGGTTATGTGTGCCAGCTGGGGATATTAGAGAGGAGTTGATGGTGGAGGCACACAGTTCTCCGTATTCTGTGCATCCTGGTGGCACCAAGATGTACCAGGATCTTCGTCTGAATTATTGGTGGCATGGTATGAAGAGGAGTGTGGCTCGGAGTGTAGCCAAGTGCTTGGTTTGCCAGCAAGTGAAGGCGGAGCATCAGCGTGCGGCCGGGTTGCTACAACCGCTTCCGATTCCGGAGTGGAAATGGCAACACATCACTATGGATTTCGTGACTGGACTACCTCGGAGTCCGAAGCAGAATGACGCGATTTGGGTGATCGTAGATCGATTGACCAAATCTGCGCACTTTATTCTGTTCCGAGTGGGACAGTCCACTGAGGCGCTAGCGAGGAGATATATGGAGGTAAAATTCTTTTACTCTCCGTTTTTATTTCCTTTCCTAGTTTGGATAGTGATGTAACGTGAATCGTGCAGGAGATCGTGCGACTTTACGGAGTCCCCGTGAGTATCGTGTCGGACAGAGACACGAGGTTCACATCTCAGTTCTGGCAGAGTTTGCAGAAGAGCTTGGGTACGCGTCTGAGTTTCAGCACGGCGTACCATCCGCAGACGGATGGACAGTCCGAGAGGACGATTCAGATTTTGGAAGACATGCTGAGGGCGTGCATGTTGGATTTCAAGGGTTCGTGGGAGGACCATCTGCATTTGGTGGAGTTTTCTTACAACAACAGCTTCCAGGCGAGTATTGGCATGGCGCCTTTCGCCGTTTTGTATGGAAGGAAATGTCGATCGCCATTGAGTTGGGATGACGTTGGTGATCGGGAGCTGTTGGGACCTGAGATGATCGTGGATGCCGTGGATATTGTCAGGAATATTCGGGAGAGGTTGAGGATTGCTCAGGACCGTTTTAAGCATTGGGCGGATGCTAAACGTCGTCCTTTGGAGTTTCAGCCTGGAGACCATGTGTTCTTGAAAATTTCCCCAAATCGTGGAGTAATTCATTTTGGGAAGTGAGGGAAGTTGAGCCCGCGATACATTGGACCGTTTGACATTCTGGAGAAAGTTGGCGAGGTAGCTTATCGCTTAGCCTTGCCACCATCTTTGGAAGGAGTCCATGATGTTTTCCATGTGTCGCAGCTTCGTCGATACATCAGCGATCCGTCTCATGCCGTGGATTTCTCGGAGATCGCTGTTCGCCCAGATTTGACGTATGACCAGCATCCAGTGCAGATTCTGGACATGCGTCAGAAGTCACTTCGAAACAAGGTCGTCGATCTTGTTAGAGTGATGTGGCGGCACGGTTCGTCGGGAGAGTCTACTTGGGAGAGAGAAGATGAGATGCGAGAGCGTTTCCCACTTTTGTTTCCGGACACGTGAGTGTTTGGAAATTCCGAGGACGGAATTTTTCTTAAGTTGGGGAGGATGTAACGACTGGTTTTCATGTATCTGGATTTATTATATTATAATATATTTTTTGGTGGATTTTCTCCTCATGTGTGGTTTTCGTCTCCGTAACTTTCATTTTCGATCATTTCGTCGTGTTTTCTCGTTTCTTCCTTAGGATCGTCGATTTCGGAGTAAGTCATTCGTGACGGGCTTCATAACGGTCGTATCTTACTGTTAGATCAAGCCTAGGAGTCTTAGGAATCGATCCCGGAGCTCCGCGCTCCGTATCGGAACTTTTGGTGCTTATTAGCCGGTGTAAGAAGGGGCACCGACCGACTAGATGACGATCCAGTCGGTCGGCAATCCTTCTTGAACCGACTAGTTGGCTTTCTAAATTATTCAGGAGTTACTGTTTATCGTTAGTCGGTCTAAGAACGTTGGTTGACCGATTAGGTTGCAAACTAGTCGGTCGGCAATGCTTCTTTAACCGACTAACTCATCAACTATTTTTGACACTAGTTACTGTTTACTCTTAGTCGGTCTAAGAACGTTCATCGACCGACTAGATGTCAAACTAGTCAGTCAGTAGTTGTTCTTTGACCGACTAACTCTTGGTTTAGGTTTTCGACTGGAGTTACTGTTTACACTTAGTCGGTCTGCGTTGGTCCACCGACCGACTAGTTCTCAAACTAGTCGGTCAGCAGTTGGTCTTTGACCGACTAAGCAGTGCAGAAAACCCTAGTTTTGCCCTAGCCGCCACCAAACTCTATAAATACCCCTCCAAACGTTTTCTTCTCCTCCCTCACGACCTAAAACCCTAATTTCTCCCCCATTGAGCCCCCATCTTCCTCAAGCCATTGATCCTTCATCCCAAGCTCATCCTCCATCATCCAAACCCTCCCTCCACTCATTCTACCTCTCATCTTCCCCAAATCTCCATCAAATCCCCAAAATCCCCCAAAACCCTATTTCTCCAAACTTCTCCAATCATTTCCAGATCTGAACCCTAGGTTCCCCGGAGCGTTTCTTCCGTCGCCGTGGTTGCTCGGCGTTATTCTCCCGTTCCCTACACGGTAATACTCGATTCCTTTGGTTTTAGCATAACCCACATTGACATTGTGAAACCCTAATAAAATGGATTATTAGATGATTAGGGTTCTAATAAGAAACCACTTTAGAATCATTGTGCTAATGAGTATTTTGCCATAACAGTGAACCATTCCGTAGTTAGTTTGTGTGACGATCTTCATTGCCCGTCAATCCCGGTATCAGGCAAGTGAAACTTGCATCCCTTGATTTAGGCCATGTCTTAGGCCATTTACCTTGCTTTAGCGTAAAAGAGACTAGACGGTGAAATGATAGCCGTTTAGACGCCATTGACCTAGCTTGACAACGAACTTGGTCCGTCACCTTCATCATGCTTGTATGTCACGTTTACTTTCCCTTAATGGTATGCGAATTAACTGTTCATGTCATCCATGCATCCTTAACTGCTGTTGCATTTTAACTGCCATGTTTAATTTCAATTAACGGTACGCGAATATGTTCATGTCATTGCATTTTGCCTGTCATGTTTAAATACAATTAACGGTACGCGAATATGTTCATGTCATTGCATTTTGCCTGTCACGTTTAAATACAATTAACGGTACGCCAATATCTGCTCATGTCATTGCATGCTCGAATACTCATCGTGATTGCGTAGCTTCGCTACATACTTGTACTATTGGTCCCGGCTAGGCACCCACCTTGCGTGGGCGCAATCCTATGCCAATTTCACTTTTTGGCTCGTGTTCCACAAGACGAGCTCAACACAGCTTGCGGGCAATAGGGCACTCGTTGAGTGATCCCTTGTACTTGATACTTGAACACAGCCTGTGGGCAATAGGGCACTCGTTGAGTGATCCCTTGTACTTGTACTTGTTACTTGACATTACATGTCACAACAAAAACCCCTTGCCACTTGTACTCTCCTTTACTTTACTTGTTACCACCTTACTTTACTTGCCATGCACCATACTTTATCTGCTAGGTTGTTAGTTTACCTTTCTTTCCGTTTCCTTGCACAAGTCTTTCGACTTGCTGACATGTGCCCCTTTTCTCTTTTGGGTGACACATGTTAGAGCCCGAGCCCGAGTTACTTGCTGAGGACGTGGTGTTCGCTGACGCTGAGTCAGAACCCGCGTTGATTGAGGACTACGTTGACACTGGGGATCAGTCTTAGTGTTTTCGTTTAGCTTCTTTTGTTAGACTGCCTAGTTGTCGGTGTGTGGCACCTGGTTTGATACTCTGTTATGTTTGTGTTGCTTTTGTTTGGCCTTGTTCTGGGCCTTAGACTCTTTCCTGTTAGCCTGGTGGCTTTTCTGTGATGTTGAATATTTTGTGGACAAACTTTGGGATTGGTATTTCATATCCGTCTCTTTATTATTATTATTGTTGTTGTTCCTTTTGCGATTGCAGGGACCTGCTTATACTAAATTGACGCTTATCAGGCGTGCAGCTTCACAGCTCCACGTCTGAGCGGACCTTCTCACGTCACGCCTCCATTTTAGGGAAGCGGGTCGTGACACAGTCTCCTCAAGCAGCTTGTCCTCAAGGTAATCTATATCGTGACCTGACATACATTTCAACAACATAGAAATGTCTGTCAGTAAGGGTCCTTGGCAAGCATTAATATGAATATGACCCTTGGCAAGGTTTTTAACAGTTGTTTACATGGCAGTTAAACCATTATGAATAATCAAACAATTATAATTTCTAAGCAGTATGAACAAAAATTATATTAGCATGTCAGTTCTAATATAAGTGAAAGCATTAACAGTTCTATTATAAGTGAAAGCAGTAGCAGTTCTATTATGAGTGAAAACAATATCAATTCTACATGTCATACATTTCAAGATAGCAGTTTTTAAGAGTTTATGGATGTATCTAATCTAGTGACTAAGGTTCACGTCGTTAGGCGAATAGTGAGTGAATCTACCTTCTCGCACCCTCAAAGGTAACCCTTTCACTTCCGACTAGTGCCCGTGAACCCAACCCCACCCACATGTACTTTTCTGGACCACGAGCCAGATTCAGCCAAACCGGCCTGCAAGATCTATGATTAGCCAAACCGGCCCGCAAGATCTATGATTAGCCAAACCGGCCCGCAAGATTTATGATTTCAAGTGATTCAAGAGGTTCATATATGTCCAGCAATGTTTTGCAATTTATATCGTTACAAGGCAAGGAATTCCAACACATAAGTTCGCATGAGAGTGAAACATGGTAGAAAAGCAATATCAGCATTTCTCAGTTTAAGTAATTAAATGGAACAATATTTAGGGGGAAATAACTTGGAGGGAATGGTTTTTAGGTGGGATTTTTTGAATGGGTTGAGAAGAGAGTTTGTTCAAATTTTGGGGAAAACTTTGTATTTTTTGGGGGGAGCCATTAGGGGGAAAACGAAGTTACACCTATTGAGTTTTGTAATTCAAATCCCTCCTAAAAAATTTCACGCAGCTCATCCTTCCTTAGAAACTGGAGGTCACAATTATTACACTCTGACCACCAGAGGTAACAGCTCATCCTTCCTTATATGTAACATGAGGAAAAAAAGAACCCAACAATTCAATTAACGCAAAAAGAATGCAACAATCCAATTATTCTCTTTTCCCTCAGTCTCAAGGCCACCGTACAAAAATGACTCAAGGACCTCAAGCCCACCGACGACTGCTCCGAAGTCGTCCTCCTCAAGTTCCTCTGTGCCTACGACTTCAAGGAGCGGATCAGTGATAGCGAAGGGGAGATGATGTCTTGCCTGACACTGGCCGAGTCTGAGTCACCGGTAGATGCGTCGATGAGGGAGGCACTGGTCGTAGCCATCCCTGTGTTTGGCTTCGTATCTTCGTTTGCTGCTTCGAGTAAGTCGTTCGTTATTAAAACTATGTCTGCTCAAACTCTCTCATTCTCATCTGGAATCATCTGATTTCACTGCTCACTTCTCCTCATCTTCTATGCCTTTGGAAAATCCATCACGGGCTTTGTATTTTTTGCCTCATTGAGGTGATTGGGGAGTTGGGTTCATGTTCTTAGATATGACGCTTTGTATTTTTTGCATCATTGAGGTGATTGGGGAGTTGGGTTCATGTTCTTAGATATGAGGCTTTGATATTGGAGACCCATGTGGGAAATCACTCTGTACTTGTATGGAAGTTTATTAGATGGAGGCTTTGGATGCATATGAGTTAAAATGGTCTGTCTATGAGTTTGAGTTGTCTCTTACCTGCATGTCTCTGGGGTATTAATGCAGTGAGAGAGTTTGGTGCGAAAGGAGTACTCTTTTCATTGCCTGATGGTTGGCTACTTGGGCTGCCATGAAGTTTAATTTGTTGATTTCCAAGTCCCAACTATGACCTCGTTCCCTGGACTCCATGGTCTCAGGATTAAGTTTGAGGTTTAAAGGTCTGGGATTTGAATCATTATCTGGATTCTTGAATTGTTGGGTACTGAAGTTTTCGGGATGTCGGCAAATTTTCTGCATGTATTCACTGATGAAAAAAGGTTAGTTTTTTGTTTGTTTAGGGGTTTCTTGGAGAATTGCTTTTCAGGATTGTTGACCAAATCATGCATTGTTTATTACAATTTGTTTACAGAGTTTTCTACATTCTGATGCCAGACTAAAGCCGTAACTTCTGCCTGAAATTTATTAGAATTTTTTTTTGCAACAGTGGGTTGCAAGTGAATCATTATATGCTTGTGTGATGCAAATTAACAACTTAATTTTTGTGTGTTTTCTATTGCCAACCGCATTTAGCAATCATGGTTGAAATATATAAAAGATCAATATTTTGCTTTTATGATATGCTTCTATAGAATGCAAACAGTTATTCCCATTATATGCTTTATATCAAATTTATGCATTATGAAGCACTGTCAGAATTTCCTCAAAAAAAGTGCTAGCAGAATTTACATGAGCCTTTTATTAGCTTATTGGTTCATCTAGCTCGCTATTATTGATGTTGCCTCTTACGTTCTCTCTAACCATTGTCAGGTGGAGAAGCAGAAGCAGGGGTTTAGATTCAAGACAATGAATTTCCCAAGACACTACCTAATTTTGAGCACTGAGTAATGTCTTATAGAGGTGAGCTGCATTATATTTTTTAGATCTACTCCATATTCATTGTAAAAATACATCATGATATGTTTGTTTGTTTTGGATCTACTCCTTTGGTTAAGGGAAGATGAAAGATGATCACTGTAAAAATACATCAATGTAATGGAAGATGAAGCTAATGAATCGAAAGATGTTGGAATCACTAAACCCAAGTAGTAAAGAGCTCGGATTACATAAAACCCAAGTAGTACAAACCATGAATCCTTATATGGAGGAGAACTCTATATGCTTTTTGAAATACTAATCTGAATGCCAACCGTCATGGGTGCATGTCTTTACCAGGATACTTCAATCCGTATACGTTTGTCTTCTCTTAATGTCTTTCATAGATACAAACTATTTCATTTGTTTTCTATTTAATGTTTCTTTTTAATATTCTCATATTTGTCATATTTGAGATTTTGGACTCCTATGTGCTTTTATATCCTAAGATAATTCTCTTCATCGTCTTCAATAGTCGTGATTATTTTTGTTCTCATATTTTCTTATGGAAGTACTTTGTCATGTACATTTGATCATGTAGCGAAAATTTCAACCGGTTATTATTTTCAGCTTTAGTAGAAGAGAGTGTGAGCAACATGCATTGTCAATTACCAATGCTTGACTTCAATACCCCTGAGGAAAAATAAATTCTTGACTAAGTTCTAGTGAAGCAATATTGTGCTTGGGAGAGGAAGATAGAGCTTTACCTGCCATTTAGTTAATGCTCCCACTTTAACAAAGTATTGTTGTGCACCATTCAGGAATTTTATATCTGTTTGATGCTATTGGTTTGACTAAACTATTTAATTACACCTTTTTTCTCAATAAAACTCCATGATAGAGAAATCATGAGGGTTCTTTTGGCGTATTGCTTGTAAGAAAAATTATTCATCAAGTATTACACAGTTTTGGCTTCTAATTGTGACATGCCAAGAATCACAAGTTCACCTTGAAGGTGTATAGTCTAAATTTTTCATCATGGTATATTAATTTATTTTTAGTTTCAAATTTTTCGCTTCTTGCATCAACAAATATAGTTGTCATGGCTGACATTTTCTTATGTTTATAGACCCCTTAATTGTCTTTCCATGGATTTGGACCTCGGCTTAAGTTGCAATGTTGTTGAAAGCCTATTAAGCTATGGATACAAATACATCATGTGCAGATGCAAGATGTAAAAGAAGCACTATATGTAGCCACATCGCCAACCAATATCATGTGTAGTGGAGGAGAATGGAAATGTTCTTGAGTTACTGCTGATGACAAAGCCATAACATTCGACGTGAGGGACGGCTCGGAGGTCGGGCAGGGGAGCGTAGAGAAGCGGATCGGGTTGAGTTTTGTTTTACTTTTTGGTTGAAATTGTGAAGTGGATTACTAAACAAAAATTATATGGGGTTAAATGTTATTGTTTTCTTTAAAGGATCTAAAATTGTAATTTTTTGGATCTATGTTGGGTTGAGGCTAATCTGGTTTTGTTTTGTAATGATTCATTCTGCATAGCCGTGAACTGTATATTTCACATATTTTTTCTGAAATTTGTAATATAGACTGAAAAGGATGCTTTATTTACTGGTATGCCTTTTTAAGAAAGTAAACCTAATTAAGAAAAGAAGAAATTGGCCATGCTCTTTCATGCAAAGGGCCTAACACATATCATAATATTGGAGCAGATTTTTTACCATGTACGAGTATCATGCATTTTTTTAATGTCTTATTTCTGCTTCAATATGTTATCATGCATTTATTAAGGCATGTTGTGAGTGAATTATAGTCTGATTTGATAGATTTTAAACATGCATATTGTATATAAGTTTCCATGTACTTTAGACAGCACATCAAACATTAGTTGGAAATATCATAGATCTATGGATTGTGAAAGCGTAAATTTGCAAATGATTATTCTTTAAAAAACCGTTAACAAGCTATCGGGCAATATGAATATTCGATCGCCTTTTGTTTCTTAGTCTATTTCATATGTTACAGGAGATGAAATACCAAACTTATGACAATATATATCATATGTGCTATTGTAAAAATTATTAGTTGATTGCCATAACAATAAATTCAAAAAGAAAAAAGTTTGCATGCCTTAATACAATTCCACAGCTCTTAACCGACAGCTAATAGTAAACCTACATTTTTAGAGGGTTATATGGACATGGAAAATCAACTACACATATGACACGCTAAAAAGATTTATACTAAGATCATTAAGTTCAAAGGCTTAAAATATTTCATAATGAAAAGAAAAGTAATTTCAATAAAATGCATAACAAATTCTGAAATAGAAACCTCTTCTAATTTTTTGTCAGTGCAGTTGAAATGTGACGAGAAGCCTACAAATCTAGGCCAAATGTTATTGTGGTTAAATTAAGTTGCAAACATGATAATGTACAGACAGTGTTCTTTAAGTTCCATATGTAGAGTTAGTTATACAATTAATTATTATCTTCATCATAGAAAATTTTTCTAAATTATGGCTGGAAGAAAAACTAAATCTGTCTAAAATTTTTGGGGGGAACTTAATATTAGGGGCTAAATTTTTTGTGATGGGAACAAAATTTTTTGGGAAAACTAACTAAAAATTTGAATTTTTTGAGGGGAACTAAATTCCTGAAACCTAAATTTGGTGGGAATTAAGATTTTAAAGGGGACCTAATAATTATTGTGCTTTATTTATTATTGTTCATTTAAAATTAGGCGATTCAAGATTTTGAGGGGAGAAATTTTAAATGAACCGTGCCCTTGGGGCACAGGTTATGACTAGTATGTATATATATATATACATACATATACATACATATACATATACATACATATACATACATACACATACACATACACATACATATACATATACATATACACGCATATATATATACTAGTCATACCCCGTGCCCGCAGGCACGGTTCAATTTAGATTTTCCCCCGCAAAATCTTTGTTCCCCAAAAAATTATTCCCACGGTCAAAATTGCGCGGAACAACAAATTAGCGTAAAAATATTTTGCGACACGGACGCATTCGGCGTGGAACAACGAAATCGGCGCATGCACCTTCAGCACGGAACAACAAATTCGACACGGACGCCTTCGGTGCAGAACAACAAATTAGTTAAAAAATTTAGCGGGCGCCTTCGGCACGGTTCATTTACGATTCCCCCTCAAAATCTTAGATCACCCATAATTTAGCTCATCCCAAGAAATTTCAAACATTTTGAAATTATTCACCTGTGATCAATATTGATCGAGTCGCATCGTCTAGTTCGTCCTGATCAAGAGATCGCTCATCGTCTTCTCTACAAGAACCACCATCCATGTAACCAGCAGAACATACACCGCACGTCAAGTTTTAACTATAGTCATGCATATTGTAATCCCCAAAACTACATCAAATAAAAAAAATTCTCTAGGTGTCAACATTAAGACAATATATTTCATCATAATTCCTTAAAATTCACTTCAAGCAATTCAAATACCACGTCGTCATCTACTCTCAAATTACAACGTCAAGAATTTGACATCAACGATTGGTATTTCACATTTAAAAACAATAAAATCCTTGCTCTATAAACCAAAATGAACAGAATTGCCAAATAAAACAACCAAAAATTTAAAGTTCTCCATAAAAACCTAAACAAAGCATCAAGAATTTGATTTCAATCGCTTGGAAATTATTCACCAGTTATCAGTATCGATCGAGTTGTAGATATCCATGTTCAAATAATTTTTTTTGAAAAATAGGCATTCTAAAGCATCTGTAACAAACACAGTTTAAAAGAATTAGAATACGAAAAAAGAACACATATTTCATGATGTTAAGCCTATGATACAATGATGAGAAATAGTCAGAGAAAGATTTAGTGATATGACATCGAAAAAAACCAGATCCTGGAATTATACCGCCAGTGGAGCGATCCCTAGTTAGCTAGTAGTTCGCTGAGTACCGAAGCAACTGAATCGAGATAAACCAAGGAACCAGCTATAACGAAATAATTAATGCATAAAAGAGAATTTTTCTAGCCCATGATAACTCATCTGTAACATTCTAATGTATAATTGGCCTATGAACTAATTCTAATGTCCAATAATCTAAACAAAAAATCATAATTTAATCTATTAATGGCATCTGTAACATACACATGATAAGAAAAAGAACAAATTTCATGATTTTAAAATCAGACAGAACATTTCTCCATTAAATTAGAAATTTTTATAGCCAATGATACAATGGTGAGAAATTGGCAGAAAAATTGTTTTCTAATATTAATTATGACATGGACTCTTTGTAACTCTCCACATTTTAAACCATGGAGAAGCAAACCAACATTATCGTTAGCCAACAGAAACATAATCAAATGTTAAAAACAAAAAATGAGCTAAAGCAGGTCTAAAAGTTAATTCATAGTATTTATACATCTCCATATTCAAACAATATCAGTGACCTGCTTTAGTTAAAAAGGGGAGAAAATTCAAACAACATTCACCCCAAAATTGAGACTTCATGATTCACATGTTCTGTTCATTTATCTAAAGCATATGATAGACAACAGGATGAAGAGAGTGCTGTTGGGCTGAAGCTGGCAAAGATTTTTTCGATTTCCTTTTCAGCTTTCTGGCTATGCTTGTGGGCTAAGTACATCGACTTATAATATCACACAACCTAAACTATATGCTAAAAGAAAAAACCCTTAACTATGAACAAATATACACAAAAATACATTTTGGATTGAACCATGCAGTCCAACTTCAAAAACACCATCTCTCACCATCTCTCACACAGGCATTTAAAACCAACAAAATTTACATATGAAGCTAGTACCGTGTGTCCTGAAAATAAAAAATAAAAACATAGATTAGAATAGAAAAATTAGAAACGAAGATATATCTAATTACTTTGTACAACTCACTTTTATTACCTTCATCATGTTTAAGCAGACAACCTTTTCATCATCACATTATAAAAAGATGGCGTGTCAAGCTCAATCCAAAGTGGAGAGTTAATAGGATGAGCAATAACCTAGATAAATTAAAAACATAAATTTCTTAGAAAAATTAATATATATTTGATAATATGGAAAAATTTAAATTTATACATTTATTTACCTTTTTTCGTTGGAGTGGTGGATGGCGTGCTTTCTGGAACCAAGCAAGCTCGACAAGAACCATCTTCCACTTCTATAACAAAAAAGGTATTTGGATGGTCAATGAATAGGGTATTTTGAAAAACAAAATCTAAGATTTTTATATTACCTCAGAAAAGAAGATTGCTTGGTCTTCAATGTGACTCGTCGTCGTTGCTTGTAAAGTTCTTTTAGCAATTTGCTGGAAATAATAATAATAATAAACAATCACTAATTTTTAATTTCAAAATGGGAATGTTTGTAACGATATGCATACCTTATCAAACCAAAATCCGATATAACCCTGTAGCTTGACATTTATGTGATTGTTTTGAAGTAACAGAACCTGTGAGAAGAAAAATGTTAATGCAAACATAGTAGATTAAAAATATAATGTAGAAGTATGAAAAGAAACTTACAGTTTTTGCCAAATCTTCATCATCATCTATCTATATAAAAATACAAACTAATATATTTTATCAAACAATGCATACCGAAAACTATTAAGTCATGCAATGAAATGTAGTAAAGGAAAAAATTTCTTACCCTGCCATATATGGTAATGTGGGTCCACATTTTAAAGCTTGGTAACGTATGATAATGATATACCTGCATGTTAGACAACAATCGATAATAATTTTTTAAAATATCATTTAAACAAATAATATAAATAAAACAATGTAAAGAAAGAAAGTTAAAAAACTTACATATAATTTTTATCATACATTGGAAATCATAGCAGAACTTCTGGGTAAACGATGTTTTCTGTGTTATTTATGTTGGGCTGAAGAAGGACACATACACGATCAAAAGATGTGCACCTTGAAAGTGCAACATAAAGATGTCCATGACTGAAAACTGGGGTCCGCAAATCAACTCCAACGAATTTTACAGATTGTCCTTGTGCTTTATTAATCGTCATAGCATATGTCACACGGACAGGAAACTGCCTTCTTGTCATATGAAAAGGTAATTCTGTAGCCGATGGAGACAAAGATATTCTTGGAATAAACACAAAACAACCGGTTTTATCCCCATTTAAAATTTGAGCTTCAATGACACGTGATGCACATCTGACAACCATCAATCGAGTGCCATTGCAGAGCCCGTCTTTAGGTGCAATATTTCGTAATAAAATAATAGGACAACCAACCTTACGCTCAAGTGTAAATTGTGGCAACCCAGGAGGATCCAAAGAGTTTATGTACTCAGTTGGATATCTATTCATAATGGTTGGATCGGTTTCATCATTTTCAGAAAAACTGTCTGCAACTTGATATGTTTTCTTCTTTCCCAGAAAAATGTTTAATGCAGCAGCATTTATAAAAGTAACATCATCATTCCGTGCAGAAAGAATTATTCGTTCAGTAAGGTATGCCGGAGTCACGACACCCTCAATATCAAGCTGCGGATAAATTCGAAGTATTAACTCGTTTAAATCCTTGCACCTGAATATGTTAGAAGGAAATTCTACCACTTCTGTAGGATTTGTCCCAACCTAATACATATAGATATAATTTTAGTTAAGGAATGGCTAAGATAAAAATAGTAAGTAAAATTAAATTAGGCATGAAATAAAATACCTCCAAAATAAATTTTGCAAAATTTGCATTCTCAACAGATGAGTTATTTAACCGCATATTTTGATCCAAGATCAAAACTTGTACAGAGCACCATAATACAGATCGTCTCAATGAGGCACCAACAATTTCTTCTCGAACCCCCTTTGGTATGACGGGCAAGATTTGTCGGAAATCCCCACCAAGAACAACAGTAATACCACCAAATGCTCTGGGGTTATCACACATATCTTGTAACGATCGATCCACTGCCTCAACACAGTGCCGATGTTGCATATGTACTTCATCCCATATTATAAGTTTTTCTTTTCTGAATAATTGAGCTTGCATGGATTGCTTGCTAAAATTACAAATTGAAGTATCATGCACATCTAACGGGATACGAAATGTGGAATGTGCAGTCCGGCCTCCGCTAAGCAGCAATGATGCAATACCAGATGACGCGACGGTGATAACTATATGTCCAAGACTACGCAACATTGTTGCAAGTGCATTGTACAAAAAAGTCTTTTCAGTTCCAGCACGCCGCTCAAGAAGAATGTAGTACCTTTATTTTCAAATACAGATGAAGTAATTGCCGAGTAAGCATGGCATTGTACATCATTCAGGCAATCAATGTAGTTTTGAGCATCCATTTGTTTAGCCTTATTTATAAGTTCCTGATGTTCATACAACAATCTATTGCCAACAATTGCATTCCAATCTCCAGCAGGAAGTGGCATTGGTGGGAAGTCGGATAGACACTTACCGTACTCCTCAAGCAATTCATTGATAAGGAATAATCCATAATCTTCAAGTTGGCATTGAGATGGGGAAGAAATTGCAAATAAAGTTTGTAATTTATGTGGAAGATCATCCCAAATGTGCATTGAAAATTCATTCCATAATGCAAGGGGGTCGATCGGTAAACATTCGATAAGAATAATGCAAAACAGTCTTCGTAATTAATATCATGTTTTCATAATTGAAGCCTCGGAAAGACATTGTCTCCACTCGGAATCATCTTCAAGAAGACCTCTTGCAATACATGTTGCTTTGAAAGTAGGGTACTCGATAGAATTGAATGTGTAAATTTTCCTACGATGTTGGACCTTTAACAACTGTTAGTAGCAACCGTAGATAAAATCTCTCACCAGAATTAGGGGAGGCAAAATACATTCTGCCAATTGCATATCCATATTGTCTTGGAGTCCAGACCTTTGTTGACGAATGCCACACAAACTTTTAAGGAAATTCTTGATATGTGAGATCATGTGCAGACTCATGTAAAACGCAACATGTAAAAAATTCAGTCAAAGTTGTCTTATCATTTTCAGCCCTAGACCTTATTGCATCTACATCTTCATCTGGATAAAAAATAACACGGTGTTGCCCTGGTAAATGAAGTATCAATCTTTGAACTGACGGAATCTCTTGATGCAAAGGATGCTCAAATATTCGCCAGGCTGCCTCAGGTGGTCCAATATATCTTGCATCAAGGTATTGTTGGATCTCATTTACTGCGCCCAATACCATTGTTGTCCGATCATGACCTTTATAAATATACGTATGAATGTACTTCACACATCTTACCCCAGCACAAACTTCGACATTAATGTGGCAATTAAAGCGCCTTGAGAGATACCTGTTGTACGGCACAACATCTCGGTTATGAACCTGATGGCCCCTTACAGTATATAGATGCCCATTACTACGACGACGGTAAATAGGATATCCATCACGATCCAAGGTTGTTTCATCTGCATAATTTTGAGGGTATTTCTTAATACACTTACCATTTTCCATACATGAAGCATTTGGATTTCGAGCACCACATGGTCCATGTACCATACATTTTGACACAGTATCGAATAATGCAGGATCTTGAGCAGGATCAGGAAATTCAGCACATACAATTCTATCCACTTGATCACATGTATGAATTTTATCGGGTCCACGAAGAAAGAAAAGAGCATGCATATGTGGAAGACCCTGTTTCTGAAATTCAGTTGTAAATACATGTGCTACTTTCTTTCCAAATACATTATTGCTATCAATCTCCTTCATCAAAGCCTTTCTTTTTAACTCAAATACACGTGCGACTAAATCTGGACGGTTGGTAGCCTTTTGATCGGGTAATAGAGCCGAAGTAATTTCTGGCCACTTTGGATTTGCGGTCATGGTAAGAAAAATATCTGGGTGCTGGTTATAACGTGTGATAGCCATCGAGTCTTGAAATATTTCAAACATGTGACGTGCACTGCCAGTGAAAGATGAAGGAAGTATCATGCGCTGTCCAATTTGGTCGCATCTGGCATATGCATCGATATCTGCAATACCCTGATTGAGCTCTGAGTGGAGTTTTCGTTGATTAAGTTTGATGAATGTCAAACGATGTTGCTTAATTGCTGCCCAAGCATCAACTATGAACTCCTGGAATAACTTTCCAGCTCTAAAAATTGAAGAATACTCGTTCTGTCTTTCAAACAGACGGTAGCTATAAAACTCACACATGGTCAGGCGTCTACTTGAGGATATGTTTTGAACTGGATCACACTGCTTCAACTCAGGTTTCCATCCAAGCTGACCATCAGGAAATAATAAGACGTAGTGTAATGGTAAGTATGCAGGATGAGTCTCATTGATTTGCATTAATTGATGATTTCCTCGAAGATGTAAAACTATATCTCGCATTCCGGAAGGTCGATAGCCATCGCCAGGTAAAATAACCGCAATCTCATCTACGGTTGGGAGGTTATAATGGCGACGATCCTTGTTTGAATTGTAATGCAGATATACAGGAAGATCATGACCACATGAATCTGCTTGAGATAAAACAGAATACGCCTGACAATATAGTTTGATGAATGGATTTATGCCCGATAAACAATTTTGAATAATTTGTAAGACAGCCTTGCTCAAATGTGGATTTCTATTACTTCGGAACTCCATAGCAAAATCCGGATCATATATGTAAAGTTGACAATAACTTGCTGTTTGATCCGGTTGGGGCAGAAGTGATCCTGTTCAATGGCGTAATTCTCCATGAATAGTAAATATGTTCGGGCCTCTGCCAGCAATCAATCTTTGATCCATTGTCACACCAAGGCTAGTAAATGCATTAGCTGCATTATACTCCCGAGTATACATTCGAAATGATTTTGATGCCTCACTGTCACCATCATATAATTTTCGAAGTGCTGGAGGGGGTTCATTAAGTTTCGGCAATTTTACTTTTCCTTGCAAACAACATGTTCCAAAAAGATGTGTTCTCAAAGTTGACTTCGACAACTGTTCATCCAACTAGTGTAAGGCTGAACAATGAGGGCATGGAATGTTCATTAATCCAAGATGGTGCCGACCAAAATCAACCTGAGTTGGTGGACCAAATCCATGCTGAGTTGACCGACATCGGAAGATCGAGGATGAGCCAGCGTCTTCTTGTTCAACTGGAGAAGTTGTTAATCCAGGTGTTATTTGAGGTATACAGATAGGAGTCATATATTGAGATATGTTTCGTTGAGCTTTTTCTTGTTCTCTCCTTTGACATTGAGCTAAACACCTAGCCAAAATAAAACCATAATAATTAAATAAAATTAAGTTACATTAAAGCAGAGGAGCTCTTATGAATAATAACCTGGCAGATGGTTCATCATCTTCAGCACATATCGTATCGTTGTGCGAGGCTGAGACCTCATCTTCATGTTCAACGGGAGAAGTTGGTACTGCATATGTTCTTTGAGGCATGTCGAGTACACTGGTAGGAGTCATATATCGAGATGTGTTTGCTTGTATGTGTTCTCGTTCTCTCCTTTTGCGTTGAGCTAAAGCCCTATCCAAATTTAAACACAAAAATAAACACAACTAAAATACATGGCTTGGTGAAAAGGTTTTATGTACAGGCGGGTTGATAATGACCTGACAGATGGTCCAGGAACTTGTCCGGAAATCATATCGCTACGCGAGGCTGAGACAACATCTTCTAGTTCAACAGGAGAAGTTGTCACGGCTCGTGTTATTTGAGATATATCAAGTACACCGTTAGAAGGCAGAGCGTGAGATATGTTTCGTTGTTCATGTTCTCGTTCTCTCCTTTTGCATTGAGCTAAAGCCCTATCCAAATTTAAACACAAAAATAAACACAACTAAAATACATGGCTTGGTGAAAAGGTTTTATGTACAGTCAGGTTGATAATGACCTGACAGATGGTCCAGGAACTTGTCCGGAAATCATATCGTTACGCGAGGTCGAGACAGACTCTTCTTGTTCAACCGGAGAAGTTGTCACGGTTGGTGTTATTTGAGGTATATCAAGTACACCGTCAGAAGTCAGAGCGTGAGATATGTTTCGTTGTTCTTGTTCTCGTTCTCTCCTTTTGCGTTGGGCTAAAGCTGTTGGGGATTTGGCGGTCCCTTAGGGCACAAAACTCTAGTCCCGTCCTAAGTCGGACGAAACATAGACACAAAAATCATTTGCAGCGGAAGAAAAACTAGTTAATCTAAATTAACATGCAGTTAAAACAATTTTAACTTAGCCCTAAGGTCCAAGACCCTTTGCCAAGATCTATGCCGACTTGGGATGGATCTGACCATCCCAAGAAGGATCTAGCCTACTGCGATTAAACTAAACTAATGCTAAAAATACTTTAACCACATACCCGGAATCTCAGCCCTGGAGCAGGCGAGATGTTCCGCGCCGTCTTCCGAGCTGCTCCCGTCCCACGCCGAGCCGCTCCTTGAACCGCTCCCCGAACCGCTCCTCGAACCGCTCCGCATCCCGAGGCGATCAATACCCGTGCCGCCGAGCCAACCACGCGCCGAAGAAAGTTTCACGCGAGTGAAACCTCCGCCAAGATTTCAGATTCAGAATCCGAACTCCTTTGTGACTTTGCTAGAGCCCGCAGGAGTAAGGCAGAAATTTAGGGAGAAGTGAAATATTAATTTAAGCTTAGATTCGAGCGTGCTCCAACATTTACGAGAGCCACTCAGATCTAGAGCTTGGGACGAGTTTTGAGAAAGGGGGGAGACCCCTATTTATATAGGCGGCGGACTCTCCCCTTTTCTCAAAATCCGATGTGGGACTAAACAATGAGTTAATTAAAATCAAGTTAGTTTGCACTTCACAAAGTGCAAACTTCCGTGAATTTTAACTCACTCACCGTTGAGCTTCAAGATCGATACAACCTATCAATACGACAAGCGTTCAACGGTGAACGCATAGGAAAAAACCGTTCGTCAATCGGAGGTCGTTTGACCCTCCAATTGAGTGTCCAAAGATCAGCCCAAACCCACAAAACCGCAAACAGCCAGCCGCCAAAATACACGCTGCCCTAGGCAGCGTGTGGCCCCAGGCCACGTGCAGTGCATGCGCCTCGAGGCACGTGCACTGCACGCGCCTCAGTGCGCACACAGTGCACGCGCTGGGCGCGTGCACAGCACGCGCCATGCGGGCGCGTGCTGTGCACGCGCCCTGCGTGCACAGAAGGGCGGGGCGGGGCCCCGCCCACATGATTGCAGGTGGGCCCCGCCCATGATGACTGCGGGTGCAAATGCGCCCGCTTTTACGGCTGCCCGGCCCATCTGCCTCTTGGGCTGATGTCTACATGGGCTTTTATTGTTTTGGCCATAACTTTTGCGTTTGGCGTCCGATTTGGACGCCGTTCGAACCTGGG